>OZ012739.1:390433716-391033716 GCA_963859935.3 Lathyrus sativus
AGATTGCACACAAGATTCTATAAATTGCATTGTTGTGTTTGTTGAGCCATAAAACTTTTGTAAACCATTTTTTCCAAAAGTTTGATTTTAAATTTGTGATCTATTCACCCACATTTAGATCGAAGTTTATCGCCTAACAAGTGGTATCACGAGCTTCGGTTAATTATATGCTTAAGATTTACTTTTTAGAAGAATGACCATCGAACCTAAGGGAGCGTACAATAGAGCACCAATTTTCACCAGTAAAAATTATGGCTATTGAAAAGCTTGTATGTGTATTCATGTCAACTCCGTTGACAAGGGTATATGAGGCGCCATCAAAAATGGTCTAAATGAAATTACCGTGAGCAATGTTAAGGGTGTTACTGTACCTAAATCATAAGCATAATGGAATGCTAATGATTGGAAATTGTGGTTACATGATTGGAAAGCAAAAAATGTTCTCACATCCGCTTTAGGTGTTGATGAGTATTACTGAGTTTCTCATTGTGAGACCGTCAAGACTATGTGGGACACATTAGAAGTTACCCATGAGAATACTAATGATGTCAAACAATCTAGGATCAACACATAAAATCAAGAGTTTGAGCTATTTTGTATGGAGCATGGTGAAACCATTGCAGACATGTAAAAATGGTTCACACATCTTATCAATCGATTAAATGTGCTAGGTAAGCATATTTCCAATGAGATTGCTACCAACACAGTGTTGAGATGTTTAAATAGGGAATGACAACCCAAGGTCACCGCTATCAAAGAGGCGAATGATCTTAAAGTACTTGATCTTATGACTTTGTTTAGCAAATTGGAAGAACATGAGTAAGAACTCTCTTGCTTGGAAAATTAAAAAAGAGAATACAAAAAGAAAGTGAAGAAGGAGAAAGGTAAAGACAAGGAAGTAGATAATAAGTCTATTGCTCTAAAGACTTCAAGTTCAAGGCCCTCCCACAATGAGCAAAGTGATTGTGAAACTAAAAATGACAAAGATTCCAATGAAGAAGATATGGAACTGTTCATTAAAAAGTATAATAGATACATGATGAAACATGGAGATAAATACTTTAATAAGAACCATGGTAAATATAGAAGGCTATATAATTCCTCCAAGGAAGATGAGAATAAAAGGGTAAGTCTAGAAGTGCATGCTACAATTGTGGCAAACCAGGCCACTATAGGCTGGAGTGTCCTACAATCATGAAAGACAAAGAAAAAGGCCATGATAAGAGATCTAGCAAGTCTAGAAGAGCTTATGCTGCTTGGGAGAGCAAAAGTGATTCCTTAAGTGATGATACCTCCAATACAAGTGTTGAATCAGTCAAGTTTTGCTACATGGAAAACAAAAGGAAGAAAAAGGTTGTAAGTCACTCTAAACTTCAAACTTCTCATGACTTAGCTTTATCTCAACTACAAAAATCTTTTGAAAATCTACCAAGACAGACCATAAATGATTTCAAAAGATTAGCTTCAAACAAAAGAACAATTTCTCACTTAGAAGCTAAAATTTTGCAAAATGAAAAGAATATGGAAACTCTAAGGAAGTCTATGATAGATATTTTAAAGGATCAAAATGATGATATTAAACCTACATGGTTTGGTTGTTAAACTTGTCACATTTGGTAAAAGGAGTGAATAACTCTTAAAGCCAAGTTGGATAAGGATTTGCAACCTAAGGTTACTTTAGTTATAGATACTTCTAAGTATGACATGCCTTCTTAAAATCCTTATAGAAGATATTGTTGCAAAAAGGGTCACACCGTTGCAAAGTGCAAGTTTAGGAAACTCTTTGTTCCTAAAGGTGCTTTTCAATAGTTGCCTAAATACAACCAAGATTTCATTAATCCCCAAGGACCCAATGAATATTGGGTACCTAGAACTATTTGTTAATCATGCAGAAAAAATATCTTGGCTCTATAAAGGGAGTATGAGATCTCGTTTATGGAGGCATAAGGCATAACAAGGTGATATGTCCTTATTGCATTGACTATGTTGCAAGCAAGGCAGATTGTGTTACCAATAGGGATGTCAACGGGGCAGGGAATGCACGGAGGATGCTTCTTCACTCCCCACCCCGCCTCTCAATATTTTCCACATCCCTATCCCCAATCCCTGCCACAGGGGAATATTTTTCCCCATCCCCATCCCAAAAGAGAATCGGAGATCCACGGAGATCGAATCATAAAAAAACAATTATATATTTTTTTAATCAAAACTATGACACTAGTGTTTATTTTTTTCTTCCTTTTTTTAAAACATATATTTTGCTCTTTTTTAATAAATAAAAACACATCTTGAATCAATAACAAACAAATGCAAAAGCACTTGTAATTACAAAAACATAACCACTACTTTATTAATTGAACAAAAATCAGCTTGATAATTGAAGTATATGGAAGTTGAAGAGTAATTAGCATAAGCATAATGAACAAATGAGAGTGATTGTTTTGATGATGATGAGAATAGAGGAGACGAGGAATGGAGGAGACAAAGATAATTGAGAAAAAAAAGAAGAGGAAAAGGTGTATATATTGTATGTATTGGGTGCAACTTTCTAGGATGAGGTACTTCAATGGTAAACCAATACATTATACAATAAAAGAAAAAAATGATCCACTTATGACTCTTCATTTATTAATATATTAATTAATTTTTTATAAAACAAACATGCCAAATTATATAATTATATATTATATAATATAAAGTTAAATATTATGGTCGGGATCGGGGAATCCGCGGGGCGAAGGGTACTTCTCCAATCCCTGCACCAAAGTGTCATCGGGGGAACTTTTCCCTCTACCCCCATCCACGCAGGGGACAAAATCCCAGACTTTTGAGTTCCAAACAAATAATCCCCACATGAATCTCCGTTAACAGATGCAAATTGACATCTCTAGTTACCAAGAAGGTTAATTTTTACCATTTCTTTAATTGGTAAAAGTGTGTTGATTATTACTAATGTTTCAATTCGAGAAGTGTCGGAAGGTATTATGTTTAATAATGTAGGTTTATATTCAACAAGGCATGCTTAAGTACATCAAATTGGGATTGATCAACCTAAGATATATGAGGAGGAGCAAGATAATAATCATGATTAAACGAGAGCGAAATTCCAACAACAAGGGTGATCATCAAGTAAATTGACTCTTAGATACATTATTAATCACACTTTCAAGTGCTTGTACAAGGAGAAAGTGGTAATAGCATTTTGGTTTCGTTTGTGTTTATGGCGTGTTTTGCATTCATTTTAACTTTCATTCGAGAGTTCCTCGTGGAATGCAAGTGCATCCTCCGTCTTCTGTACGGTGATGTAATATCGTTTCAATCCTTTTCTTATTTTGTAAGTAAGTATTTCTTTTACCTGTTTATTCCTTGAATGTATGTGATACATTATGTGTATGATATTTGTGATATGTATTCACTTCCAAAATTTTCAAATGTGGTCGTTGTGTGTTTCATTTTATATATTTATAGTGACTATGTGCTTAATGTATTCATATTGGATCTATATCTTGTACCATTTCATGCTTGCACTTAAATGTTTGTATGATATTAGCTAACAAACCATAAAATAATATCATACGCATGTGTCTCTCATCAATTAGTCATGCATGAGTCAAATAGAATCCTCCACAGTCATTTAAAATTCTCAAGTGTCAAGTTTTTAAAGTTTTGAGTCTTATAGGTCAACTCATAGAAGTTTTAGGTCGACACATAATAAATAATCTTGGTAGTTTTCAAAATTGATACATTATATGTTGACACATACAAGTATAGGTCGACACATGAAACTTTTTTTTATAAATTATTTTGTATTTGCTTCAGTATGTGTCGATGCATATAAGTCATAGGTCAGCTCATGACACTTAAAGGTCGACTCATAAGTGTAGAGTGAGTATTTTTCTTTATTCTCTCTACTCTCATTCATGAATCAAACTCCTCATACCTTCTCATTCCATATCGAAATTTGATAATCATTCAATTCTCATTATATCTCTCTTGCTTCATCTCTTTCACACCATTAACATCAAAAAATTCTAACAAATTATCTTCGTCTTCATCAATTTTCCTTCATTCTCTTTCAAACCCCCATTTCACCCAAACTCACCAAATATCCAAAATTCTCACTTATGTGTGGTTTACCATCAATTCCTTTTGTGTTGTTGTGATTGTCCATCTTGTTTGAGTGTGTGGGCATTCAAAAATATATAATACTCACTCATTCTTCATTCAAACTTTTCGTCAAACACTTGGTGTGCGCACATCATTTCAATATTTCTCATGGCTTCAAAGTCCAAGAGTAATGTTAAAGGTAAGAACAAGGATACTACCTCTAAAATTGCTGTTGAGAATCCATTCACTTTGGTTTCCAAGAAGTATGCTAAAGATTTTGGGTTAAAGCATCAAACATGTCTTATGGTGAAACAATTTATGTGGAAGACGGTTACGGTTGATTGCTTATATTTACCTGATGTTGTTAAGCTTGAGCACCCATAGTCTTTACCTTCTTGACATCCTCTGTCATGTTCAGATGATAGTACACATATTTCAAGTTGTCAAAACTGTTAGACAAAAACTTAAATTTGGTTAGTGGATTGGATTGATGGCTACTACCTGAATCCTTCATCAGGGTAGTAATTGCCAAGTTGACATGACTGACATGATTGCTCATAAGGGTTTTCATGCTTTTTGGAGAACTCGGCTTATATCCTCTAGAGGGAGAATGAAGACAGTCGGGGGATCTGATATAAGAGTGGTTATTTTAACAACATCCATTTGCTTCCTTTTAAGAGCTTAGGTCTGAATACCAAATAGGTCGCTCTTAGAGACTAATTGTTCCCCACGCCTTGCTCCCACTTCAACCATCAACTTCTTATGTTTGGATAGTTTGAGATTCTTCATGCCAGCTGGAAAAAAAACCAAAATAAAGTTCAGAAAAATAAAATAATAAGATTGCGGATAAGTAATAAAAGGCATATATAAGCATTACCCAAGAATTTAGTAATTTGTTTTGGATCTTAGTCCATATGTAGCAAGTCTTTAACTTTAACAACTCGAAAGTAATTCAAAACAACTAAAGCTCAGATTTCCAAAGTGTTCAATTTATCATAATCAAACCCAGAAACTGACAATGGGTTTTCTGACCAACAAATTAGAAAATGATATTTCCCGTTCAGCGCATACATAACTTAGGGTCACCTCTCCCCACTTTTCACTTGAAGGAACTTATCCTTGAAACCTTTATAATTGGTAATATAAGCCTAAAGGAAGCTCTTCCTTGGAATTCCACTAAGGGAAACCCAACTTCTTTTTTCCGCTCCCTTCACCTCAAAGAATGAGAAGAACAAACCTAACGTGGGAGTTATATCCATCGTCTCACATACAATTTCAAAAGTTTTAATAAGCCCCAACCATTTGGGCGTAACTGAGAAGAAGCAACATTTAGGGTTTTTAGGAGGTCGAATTCAAAGTCAGTAAAAGGGATACAAATTTTAAAGTCTTTGATTACCCTTGAGTAAAAATAAAAATAATCATTTGGCACTCCCTTTGGTCGAGTAATGCAAACTCTCTCACCAACCACACAGGGTTGTAACACAATGTCCTCCTCATTCCCGGTAGAGGAAACCTGATTATTAGAGAATTTTTTTGAAATATATTTGCCGTTGATGACATTGTGGTCATAACTTAGAACCTTTTTATTAATTAAATATCTTGTTGACTTCATCAGAGTATCCACAAAACCTGACAGCGAAGACTCTGGGTCAGTTTTACTACTAGGAGAAGGGATCTCGCCATAAACTTCCCTAATAATCTGGTCAAACATTGCTCGATTCATATAACCCTCACACTCTCTCATGAATTCGTTCTAGAGTTTTCTTCTCTCGTGAGCAGTAAGGGAAATCCGGAACTCTCTCGAATCATCATAATCTTGTATTATAACCACACAAAAAAGCAACAAAAAAAAGGAAAAGAGTAAAAAGGGCAGAAAAACAATACTCGAGGCTTGAGCTTGCAAAAAGAACGATTGACAGAGGAAGTAAAGAGAAACTCATTAGCAGAACTTGAAAGGAAGAGTGAAAGAACATATGAAGAAGGGGATTTTTTATGAAAATAAGTTACAACGGTCGAGAAGTTGTATCGAACTAAAATCATGATGACAAGTTAGGGTTCCTATAAAAGTCATCGTGATAAGGAGAGAGAAAATTATCATTATTGATCTTTTAAACCACTATCACACGATAACTTACTGAATAGGTGATTGACTCAAGAAAGAAGGAAATCCAAGATTTTCTACCTGAACACTTCAATCTGATTTGACCTCCTGGTCGGGGGACTTATGTACATCCTAAAATTCCCAAGACCGAGCTTTTGGAGGCCGAGTACAAGGGAACAAACGTGTCGAAATACATAACCCTAAATAATTCGGATTCCGATTAAGGAGAATATTATTATAAGACATAAGCAAGTCATATCTGATCTCATAATGACTCTGGTAGATGTGCAAGTCGGATATGATCTCTTAAAAATGCTAGAAGGCAACATGAACAGTCACATATGGCGATTATGAAATATCTTCATGTTGAGAGTTTGGGAGGACGACAGATGTTACCAGAGGTCACTTTAACATTGGATATGAAAGGGTGTCTCTTTAATGGCCCTTGATGAGTGGACGAGTATAAAAAGAAACTTCCCAATGAATAAGAGGACAACTAATACCTCCTACATACAGGACGATTGTGATCTCACTTGACCTACCACATGGAGATTTATCTAAATAGTGTTTAGCAGGAATATTTGTAATAACCATTTTTAATATCTAATAAGAAATTTAATTTCAATTTATTATTAAATATATTTTAATTCAAAAAAATGTATGAATTATTTTTTATTTGTAAACTATATCATCAAAACACGTTTTAATATGTGATTTTTGTGTGTTCTAATTTAAAAATAAAATGCAAAAATATTTTAATATTAATTTTTTATTAATATATCAAATAAAATTCAATAACGCGATAATATATTTTTCATTTGTAAATCAAAAATTAAATGCTCAGTGGTCAAGTGGCGAAGGCATGCAATCTACCACTATGTTTGATCCATGGTTTGGTTAAAAATTATATATATATATATATATATATATATATATATATATATATATATATATATATATATATATATATATATATATATATATATATATATATATATATATATATATATATATATATATATATATATATATATATATATATATATATATATATATATATATATAAAAATTAAATAAACTATTAAGTGTTAATTAAGAAATGATCAATAAACTTTTATATACCATTTAAAAAAATATTGATTCTTATGCATTATTATTCTTATATAAATACAAAATATTTATTTATCTATATTTGGTCTGTTGGAATTTGAAACCACAAGATTAGTAAAAATGGTGAATAATTGAGTCTGAAGAGGGAGAGGGAGAGAGAATGAGAAGGAGTGATAACTGAGTGTAAAAAATATGTTCATTACTTTATTCATAAGATTCACAAAGGATATATATATATATATATATATATATATATATATATATATATATATATATATATATATATATATATATATATATATATATATATATATATATATATATATATATATATATATATATATATATATATATATATATATATATATACACACACAACAATACAATATGAGGTATAATTAATAAACAAACAAACAAAATTGAAAAACTCCTAGGTGTAACCTATTGACATATTATGTCAACCAGTTGCACTTACCTATTGAGTCATTTTTTAACTAAAATACTACAAGTGTAACTCGTTGACATATTAAGTCAATCAATTGTACTTATCTACTGTAAGTTTCTATTTAAAAATTAATAGTGCATAACATGATGTAGTTTGTTGACATAAAACTGCAACCTATTGCATTAACTTGAAATATACTATTTTCTCAACACCCCATCTTAATTCAAGTCCTCCAAGTCTTCCATACCCATATGCTTCTTCAATCTCTTGAATAGTTCAATCAAGACTCCTTTGGTCATCAAATCGGCCACTTGGTCTTCACTTATACAATATTCCAATCTTAACCTTCCTTCGTTAATAAATTCTCTCAAGTATTGAAACCTCATCTCAATATACGTGTTTCGGTTTCTCCATGAATCTGCTTACAATGCTGGCACTAAATGTCAAATTCGATCGCGTATTGCATAAGTAACGCAAAGATCTAATTAGCCTCCGATGCTGAGTTGGATTAACATCTTGTTCATCCTTATTCTTCGAAAACTGCAACCTCGATTGAGTTAGAATAATGGCAACATTGCAGTTCTCCATTTCAAACTTCTTCAAAATCTCAATCGCATACCTTATTTGGTGCATGAACAACCCCTTTTTGGACTTATAAAATTCAATACCAAGGAAGTATATCATGAGGTCTAGGCCATTTATCATTAACTCCTTCATAAGCTCATCCTTGAACTTAGAAATGCAACCTTCATCACTGCCCATAATCAATAAATCGTCCACGTAAAGACAAAGTATTATCATCCCTTCATTTGTATCCTTCTTCAAATACACACCATGTTCGAATCCACATTTCTTGAAGTCAATATCTTTTAAGAAGTCATATGTCCTCTTGTTCCAAGCTCTTGGAGCTTGTTTTAAACCATACGGCATTTTCTTCAATTTATAGAACTTTGATTCTTAGTTTTTCATAGAAAACACAAGGGGTTGTTCTACATAAACCACTTCTGCAAGCATTCTATTTGAAAACATAGGTTTGGCGTCCATTTGATAAATGGAGCAATTGTTTTTGTTTGTTATCTCAACAACCAATAAGATGGTTTCAATTTTAGCCACCAGTGCAAATATCTCATCAAAGTCTATGCATTCTCTTTGCAAAAATTCGTTTGCAACTAATCGAGCCTTGTGCTTGATTATTTCACCCTTAGGATTTACCTTAACTTTGTACACCCATCTTACACCAATCAACTAGCTTCCAAGTCTTGTTTTTCTCTATCGATTCCAACTCCTCCTTCATAGCACAAATCCATTCTGAATCACTTAAGGCCTCCTCCATTTTTACCGGTTCAGATTCGGCCATAAGTGAAAAATGGATAAAATCACCATCGTCGTTGATCACGTTATCTTGGAACATTTAGCAATCTTGGAGTCTTACAGGAAAACTTCTTTTCCTTGATTATATTCTAATGCCTTCTTTCATCTGGGCTTCAACGAGGGTTGGTTCTGTACCTTCCACCACTGCATGAACAAACTTTTCACTAGTGTAACTAGTTGACATACCATGATAACCAGTTACGCTCTGTTACACTTGTTTAATTTCATCGAGAACGACGTCTCTGTTGATCACAATTTCTGTTTGCTGCATCAAACAACTTGTAACCACTGGTGGATTAATACCCTACAAGAATAATCAATTCTCCCATATCATCCAGCTTCTTTCTAAGTTATCCCAACACGTGTCAATATGCTATCGAACAGAAAACTCTCAAGTGACTCAAATTCGGTTTAAATCCATATCATGATTCTTCCAGTGTAATCTTTTCAATCTTCTTGTTTGGACATCTATACAAAAAATATGCAGTTATGGACATTGCTTCTCCCCATAATTATTTTGGGAAGTTCTTCCATTTTAACATGTTTCTCACCATGTTCATGATTGATTGATTCTTCCTTTCAGAAACACTGTTTTACTGCGGTGTATAAGGCGATACTACCTCATGTAATATGCCCTCTTGATCACAAAACCTCCCAACGTCATTTGAGACATATTCTTCTCCACCATCCGTACTTAGAACTTTGAGTTTGTGACCACCTTTCTTTTCAACCATTGACTTCAAGTGCCTCACCCTTTCTCTTTATTAGGTACATCCATAATTTTCTACTATGACCATCAATGAATGTGAAAAAACATCTATTTTCACCAATAAAATTAACTTGCATCAATCCACACATCTGAGTACACCACCTAAAAGTGACATTTGGTTTTGAAACATTCATCCTTGTTGTATTTCCCTTATGTTGTTTCGCTTGCACAAATTCTTCACAAATTCCATCCGGTATATTGATCACTGGCAACCCGATAGCTATCTTGTTCCTTTTGCAAGGCGTTGAGATCTCTAAATTTGATATGCCCAACCCTATAATGCCATAACCACTGTTCTCTGCTAACTCCAGTAGAAATACAACTATGCTTCATAACCTTTCACTCAACTTTTAAAGTTCTATTGGGAGCTATAGGAGCTTTTAGGACCAAATCTCATTTTGCGTCAATAACATATAACGTCTTATTTTCCATATGAATCATGTAATCATTCTCAATCAATTGGCCAATACTTAGAAGATTAAACTTGATTATGGGGATATACAATACATCACTTGTCAAAGAATGGCTACCATTCCTTCTCTTGATCAATACATCATTGATCCCTTCCGCCACTTGAGTGGTACATTCTGCGAACTTTACTTTGTTCTTCATGGAAAGATTGATTGTAACAAACCAATATTTCCTCCCCTTCATATGCATTGAACACCCGTAGTCTAAATACCATTGATCGTTGCACTACACTTCTTCTTTCAAAGTCACCATTGTGTTTTCTTCAGCATGTAACCGGTTGGGATAAAATTGCAACTAGATACACTTTAGTTCTATAGTGTTTTTCAAATTGTTGTTACTGTCTTACAACCTGCTGTTTCTGCATTCTCCTTTTGTAATCACGACCAAGAGTGTGTTTTCATCACCAAACTCTTCTCTTGCTACTCTAGTTTCATCTTCTTGAGGTTTCTTCTTGTTAGCATTACACTCTCTTGCAAAATGGCCAAGCTTTTGACAATTATATCACTGCACACTGCTCTAGTCAATCATCCTTCTTCTTCCTTTGCGTCTAACATTTCCACCTTTAGAGTTGTTTGATCCAACAACCTTATTGCTATTGTTTTCATCCTTTAGGAATGTTGAATTTTTGGAACTTTGGGATTCTTTTTCGCCAAATTCCGAAAGTTCCCTCTGCCTTTGTTCATGGTCCACTTTCCCTTCACCTTCTTGGTTCTCTCATTAAAACGGGCTTGTAAAGCGATCTTCGTCTTTGCCTTATCAACATTCATTTCCTTCATTCTCTGCTCATGTGCTTCAAAAGAGCTCTATGACTCCTTTTTTATCATTGTTGCAAGATTCTTCTATTCCTCAATTGCATCCACCACATTGTTAAATCTTGGCGTCAAAGAACGCAAGATCTTTGCAAAAACATACTCCTCTATGGTCGTCTCTCCATACACCTTTACCTGGTTCACCAATCTTACGATTCTCGTTGTGAATTCGCAAATTGTTTCTTTTTCTTCCATTTGAATCAACTCGAGATGCCTCTTGTGAGTAAATTTGTAACTTTACCACCTTTGGCTTCTCAGATCCTGTCGCTACTGCAAAAGTAAGATGCCGGCAAAACAAAAGAGTCGCCACCTTTCGTTATTTATCCCAAAAGAAGGGAAAGAAAACGATCGGAAAAACCTGACGAAAAGGTATAAGACAAGGTCATCGCAACCATGTCTGGGTTCGGGAGTCGGTTACGCAAGGGGAAGGTATTAGCACCCCTCACGCCCGTTGTCCTCAACGGGATCCATGCTTGTTGTGTTTATCTGACGAGTTGGTTTAACTATCTACCTATCAAGGCTGGTCTGAAAAAAAGAAAAGAAAATTGACTCGGCAAAGCATCGCGCTTCGTGCCTACGTATTCTCATCAGGGAACGAGAAATCAGAGTCAACGTAGTTCGGCTAACTACGGGTGATGGGGGAAGGTGGCTCGCCAATACGTCAGTATTGTGCCTACGTACTCTCAACAGATATGAGAGATCAAAGCTTACGTAGTTCGGGATAAAACGGAACACAGGCTCGTTCAAGTGTTTTTATCCGAGTAGGGTTAACAAACAGTTCCAGCAGTTTGGTGTATGCAGCTCGCTCGTCGGAGACTCGTGCGTTACCGTTTGTGGTAGAACTGAGAGTTAACGACACTCTTTTTCTGAAAACGTCTTCCTTGGATTAAGAGCCCACGGGGCAAAAGGAAGTTTGATGTTTATTTTTTATCTTTTACGAAAAGAAGTGTTTTTTTATGAATGTTTGTAATTCATATTGCACTAGAGCCTATGACTTAGGAGCGAATGCGTCGCCCATCGTCCTAAGGACGTGGGCTAAACACTCTAGACGATTGAGGGGATACCGCTCAATTATCATTTCCCAAGTGGCTTAAGGCTCGTAACGTACGGTACAGATTAGCCTTTATTAGATGTTTTACTGGTGTTTTGAGGAGAGGAGAGAAAGGTCTCTACGGGGAAACTATCAAGCCCTAATGTTATCATGCACTATGGCCCTATAGTTGAGTTTGAAGGGGAAACTATCCTATGAGTTGTCATGCATGGATTAGACCACTGTCTATCATCACCATCCTTGAACAAGGAGGTAAGAATCCTAAGGGAACATGCAGAAAGGGAAAAAAGAAACACAGCAAAAATCATTAAGCAGATGAGGTAAGAATATAAACAGATGCATATGCAATGCAACAATACAAGCAAGGGAGACAAGCTCAACCTTCAATGCAAACATGGGATGCAAACAGAGATGCACAGAGAAAGCACACAAGCAAAGGGAGACAAACTCAACCTTTAGTACAAACATGACAGGAAAGTGTGGAAGCAGAGAAACAATCAAGCAAAGGGAGACAAACTCAACCTTTAGATGCAAGTATGAACCTAGACAAAAGGGTATCTACACATCCAAGTCTATCCTAATGCAACAAGCAAACCGGAAAACAGGGAGGAGAAGTGTAAACAAGATGAGCAACAGGGAAAACATCCCAGGCTACATCAGGTTTAGATGTGTGTTACACAAGAGTCCATCTCAGGTTCAACCTCTTGAGGAATGCACAGAATCCAACCAAAGGAAGGATTAGGCTCTCACAAGAGGGATCCTAAAAATGTAGGACATATGAGAATGGTGGAACCTAGATGTCAATCTAATGTATCTGGTTAATGTGTATCAACATAGAATGTCCATCAAAGGCTCAACCTGTTGAGGAATGCACAGAATCCAACCAAAGGAAGGATTAGGCTCTCCCAAGAGGGATCCTAAGAATATAGGACAGATGAGAAGATAGTATAAACCAAAGGAATATACTATGCCATTGAATGTCTATCCAAGGCTCAACCTCTTGAGGAATGCACAGAATCCAACCAAAGGAAGGATTAGGCTCTCCCAAGAGGGATCCTAAGAATAGGACTTGGAGAATGAAGATAGTGCAAACCAAAGGAATGTACTATGCTAATGAATGCCAATCCAAGGCTCAACCTCTTGAGGAATGCATAGAATCCAACCAAAGGAAGGATTAGGCTCTCCCAAGAGGGATCCTAAAGATAAGACTAGGAGAGATTGGAATGACAAGGCAAGCTCCAACAAATAAGCCACACAAGGAGAATCATCACAAAACTTCCAAAGAAACCTTCAATGTTTAGCTCTAAGGAAAATTCATCCTAAGGGAACTTAAAGGTATGATAGAGACTTGAAAATGGACCTAAAAAGGTGTCAACCTATGTCCTAAGGGTTAATGGGAAGATTGGATGCTTAAAGTTGGCTAAAAGTTCATTTACTAGGCCAAATTATGAGAAGGTGCAAGTTGAAACATGCAAACATTAGTCAGAATGCAAAATATGGGAAAAATAGGAAATCATACCTAAAAATCCTAATAAAAATCCTAGATGATCCTAAATGTGTTAGGGGTCCATGGTAAAAGTTTCAAGTCAAAGCTCTATGCCTAAGGGCACTAACAGAAAGCTAAACCAAGATGTATGCTATGGGAGATTCAAATGGGGAATGCTCTAAAGATGTGCTTCAAAACCTATTCAAATGGAATCTAAAAAATGCAATAAAAATACCATAATATTATTCAATGCATCAATCAGCATCACACAAAAAATTAGACATTTCTATGGATTATTGAAAGAGAAAGGAAATCACAAAGCATAGCATGTAATTTTTCAATTATTAAAAACACATTAAAAGAGGAAATATGCAATTAATTGAAAAATGCATTAAAACTGAAATTAAAAAATATGACAAAATTCTAGACGTATTAAACCACCTACATGATTTTTTCAAGATTTATTGGCATCATTTAATATTTTTTCTGAATTAAAATCAAACAGCCATCAAATAAAAAACAAAAGAAAATGAAATCAAAATGGAAAATACAGGGGTGCAGGTAGTAACGGATCCACGTGGTAATTCAATGGACCGCGTGAGATGGGGTTGCGGTTAGCGAATGTGCGCTAGGCCCAACTGAGTTAATGAAACTAAGCGTTTTGGGCAAGGGAAAGGCCATTCACGAAATCAATTATTGGCCGTAAGATAGGATGATGGAGTCCATGGTCCACGCGATCGGACGGCCCGTACTACGCCTGGCAATTTGAATAGCAAAACGGAGGGAGTCCTGCGCGCGCGGGGGGGGGGGGGGGGGGGTGGCCGGAGAAGATTCCGGTCATCTTCTCCGGCGGTACACTACAGTACCGGTTTTTAAATTTCAACAAAAACTTCAATTTTTATACCATTCTCTTCGTCTCACTTCCTATATCATGAATATCATATTCTTTTCCATTTTTATCCAATAAATAAGGAGAAATGTGAACAACAAGCTAAGGTGCCATTTCCTAAAGTTTCAAGAAACTTAACCAAACAAATCCTAAAACCTTCTACATACTCTAAAGAGTGTAAATCCATGAAAATGGCACTAAAATTCCTCAAGAATAGAGAGCATGGATAAGAAATAGGAACCTGATTTTGAGCTTCAATGGAGGTGTCAATTAGCAATGGTTCTCCCTCCAAATGGTGCAGAAAGTTTCAATGGATCATCTTCAAGCTTCTAGCAATCTTGGTTTGGCTTGAATGTGGGTGATTCTCCAAAAACGAAAATCAATTTTCCTTCACTTTTTTCTCCATGATATTCTGTTGTAACTACCTCTAAATTCTGTTATTGCAGTTGGAGCATGATCACAACATTATATACAATGGATCTCAGTCAATTTGAGGCCCAATAGAAGCCCATGGAGTCCACTTGAGAAATCCAAATTTTCATGTTTGAAGCTTTGATGTTATGGTGAAAACAGAGCCAAACAGCCTGCAAGTTGATCCATATGCCTTGCTTGTAATGTAAGGAAGATGTGTGGATAGGATTGAGGCCTTGAAATTGAATCTATGGTGGATTTGCATTCTGTTGCTTAAGGATGAAGAAACCATGGATTTCCACATGTTAATGACTTCAAACTTGGTTTCTGATTTTTCCATTGTTCTTAAAATATCAATTGGACTCAAAACAAGCACAAATATGACATGAATTGGTTCCAAAATGAATTGATTTGAATTCTTGATTTTTAAGGCCTTTAAAGCTTCCTTTATGAAAGTTTCTCCATACATTTTCCTATCCAAGCCATATCAATGATCCCTTGAGGTTTGATTGACCAAATAATACCATTTTGAGCAACTTTCAAGTTGGAAAAATTTTCATTTGAGGTATGCAAAGTGGTGAACTTGACCTATAATGAAAATGACCTGTAATCTTACTTTCCCAAAATACCCTTGACTTGTAAGTCTCATAACTTGAGTTCTACAACTCAAAATGAGGACTTCTAGGACTTTTTGGAAAGATAAGATCATGAGGAACAACTTTCATGTTCACTTGAAGTTGAGTAGAAACATCCTTCTTGGTCAAAAATGGCATGGAAGTTGATTGACTTTTGATGATTAAAATCACATTCATCTAATGACATGTAACTTGTCTGCTTCATAACTTGAGTTCTATAAATCCAATCAAGGACTTCTAGTACTCAAATTAAAGCTATAAACATGCTCTACAAGTCTCATGTTTATGTCAAGGTGAGATGAGACTTTCATCTTGAGTTATGTGGTCTTGAAGTTAGACACTAAACCAGGGGATTTTACATTGTCAAGCACAGCAACCCTAGCCTAGAAACTTCTCACACTCTTGAATATTGATGAAATGATCTTGAAATAATATATGACATGTCTCAACACAACATCCCATGATCACAAAGACTTGGAATTGAGTTTTAATCTCCTTCAATTCAACTGTTGACTTAGGGTTGACCAGGTGAAAACCCTAATTGCATCAATCTTTGCTGTGGCTTCACACACTTGATACAATGACTTGTATAAGCTTCAAAATGACCCTCAAGGAATTCCATGAGCTCTCTCAATATTCTCCATCCATACCCATGGATTTAAACTCATCCGGCAGTCTTCAAATGACCCCCAGGATAGGAGGTACACCACTCTTAACCAATCAAATTTTCTATGAGCCCTGACACTCTTTTGAGGATAATAAGCCCTTGATGGCTTGAATATAACCACTTGATTAGGATTAGAACCTTTGGAAGCCCCTTCTTGATGAACACACCTCCTGATCCCCTGCACAAATGATAATGCAATGCGTATGCTAATGCTAAGATGAATGCAATGAAACATAAGCTAGGCTAATAAAGGTTAGGCAAATTTTGGGGTGTAACAAATCCTACATAAGTTTTCTCCAAGATTTTCCACGTTTTCTTTGAAGTTGTGCAATCACCAACTTTCTCAAAGTATTCTACCGCAACACATTGATGGATTAAACATAGTGCCTTGTAATATTTTGTCTTCTCTTTCTTATGCATAGATATTTGTGCATTTCTTGCACCTTCTACAAGCGGAGTTACATCATTCTGAATCACATCAAGAACATCTTGATATCCAAATAACACATTTATTTATTTGCACCACTTGTCGTAATTATTCGCTTAGGAGATTTGCAGGGATTCGTTCATTGGAAACATAAGTCATTTGAGCACACTAAGTGCTTGATGGATCAAATCAGTCTCTTGATGCCAAATGTTGAAACTTGGAACCACAAAATTGGTGAAATTCTGAATGATTAAGTGTGGAGAGGGAGAGGGAGAGGAAAAGAGAATGAGAAAAATGATAATTGAGGGTGAAATATATCAGTGGGGATCAACTTACTCAAAGAGTAAGTTTTTTTAACTTACTCCACATCATAACATTTAAATTAAATACAATCTAGTAGTTAAATTAACATTTTTACTTATAACCATTCGATTAAATCTAATTTAAAGACTATGATTGTGTATTAAGTTATAAAAACTTACTCTTGAAATAAGTGTATCCTCACTCACTATATATATATATATATATATATATATATATATATATATATATATAATATATATTATTACATGAACTTAATAAATATATTTTTGACTCAATCAACTTTTTTAAATATTTTTTTATTTTAATTGTCTTTATATATATATATATATATATATATATATATATATATATATATATATATATATATATATATATATATATATATATATATATATATATATATATATATATATATATATATATATATATATATATATATATATATATATATATATATATATATATATATATATATATATATATATATATATATATATATATATATGAACTTAATAAATATATTTTTTTGACTCAATCAACTTTTTTTAAATGTTTTTTTATTTTAATTGTCTTTAAATAAATTATTTTATATTTTTCTCTAATCCACGTTTTATCCCTCTAATCCACTTTTTTTTTATATTTTAAATAACAGCTTATTTCTTTTATTTTTATTTATTTATTATTAATTTATTTGTATAAAATTCCTTTTCTATCATGGTGCTATTATGCATTTCACCATCAATAACTTCCTCGTTAAATCTACTAATTCGATTCAGAATGAGTTTTGGTCTTCCGTATTTTAAAAAGTATTTATTCAATTTTATCTTTTAATTTTCCTCTATTCCACGTTTTTGAAAATAATTATTTATTATTATTATTAATTTATTTATCAAAATTTCCTTTTCTATCATAGTGCTTCGATGCATTCAACATTTTAAAGAAGGAAAAAAAACTAATACATTGATAGTATAAATTTATTGACAAAATAACTTTTTTGGTCCCTTAACTTTAACTCGGGGTCCATGTTGGTCTCTTATCTTTAAAAAGTGACAATTCGGTCTTTTAACTTTTAAAATGGTGTCACGTTTATCCTTCCGTGTGTTGCCGTTAGTTTGGTTTTGAAAAAATTGCCACGTTTGAGTGGGTGGAGTGCTGACGTGGAAGTGAAGTGTCTTAGAGGGAAGAATAGGGAGGGAAGAAGAGGGAAAGCTTTCATTAACCACCATTACCCAGAAGAAGAAGGCACGATTCAAGAGCAGACCATTGAAGCTTGAAGACGATTCCAGAAGAAGACGATTCAAGAAAGAAGACGATTCAAGAAGAAGACGATTGAAGATTGAAGACGATTGAAGAAGAAGACGTGGTTTTTTGATTGAGGATTGAAGACGATTCAAGAGCCATAATCAAAAGGTTAGTTCATTTCTCTCTGATTTAGGGTTTTCTGGTAGAGGTTCAGATTTAGGGTTTATATAAATTTGTTAGTGTAAATGTTAATTACTTACATGATATGATCAGGTTATCATGGATGAATACATGACTCTGAAAATTCATCACAGTGGTGAGTTCACAGATGAAGGTCGTAGTGTATATGAGAATGGAGTAGTAGATGATTTGAGGGTAGATGTAGACAGATGGAGTTATTTTGAGCTAGTTGGTGTATTGAAAGACTTAGGTTATAGAGAGTTTGAAACAATATTTTACAAGGACCCTCAATTTGGGATGAACCCACTTGTTGATGACAATGGTGCTTTAGAAATTGCAGATCTGTATAGGGTGCACCAAAATGTTGATATTTATATTGAACACACATTGTCTCAACCTGACTATTGTGATGTTGTTGTTAATGAAGTTGATGAGGACCCCGCTGAAATTATAGATGAGGTAGAGGAGTTACTTAGTAAACTACATGAAGAAGTTGTGGAAGTTAAACAAACCACTGTTGGTTTGGAGGAAGGTGATGTTAGGGTCGATGAAGCCAATGTTGGGTTGGAGGAAGATAAAGTTAGAGTTGATGAAGCCACTGCTGTCATGGAGGAAGGGAATGTTGTAGGGGATGTTAAAGTTGATGATGATCCTTCAGTGGCTGATCATACTGTTGGAGTTGAAAAAGGGAGTGCTACAGGGGAACAAGGTAATGTTGGATTTAAAAGAGGGAGTGTTACAGGGGAACAAGGTAATGTTGGAGTTGGAAAAGGCAAAGTTGCAGTGTATGATGACTTAAGTCTATCATCTGATGATAGTGTAGATGAAGACTACAATTATGATAGCGCATAAGATGTTGCTTTTGAGGATGAGTTTGATGGGTGCGATGAGATTAGGGAGGATGAACTTGATGCCCTAGTTGGTCATGAAAATGATGGTAACGGAGAAGGTGTAGAAAATGATGGTAAAGGAAGTGACAATGACAGTGAGGAAATGCAAAGTGGTTGTGACAGTGATGATAGAAGTGGAGTTGTAAGAAAAAAACATCAAATTTTCAGACAGCCAAAAGACATGTTAAATTACAAGTGAGATGTGGGAATGTACTTTAGTTCAAAGGATGATTTTAGGGAAGCAATAACAACATATGTTGTTCAAAATGGTAGAGACCTAAGGTTTGTAAAAAATGACAGAGTTAGGGTAATGGTTAGATGTAAAGTTGGTTGTGAGTGGGAGGCTTATTATAGCAAGTTGTCAATTGAAGACACTTGGCAACTCAGAAAAGTAATTGATAAACACAATTGCAGTAGGGAGTATAATGTGAAGCTGATGAGTACAAAGTGGTTGAGTAAAAGAATTCAAAATAGCTTGAAAAACAATCCAAGGTTGAGTATAAAGGATATCAAGGAGAAGGCATAAAAAAAGTGGAATGTTGGGGTCAACAAAACCAAAGCTATAAGAGCAAGATTCGCAGCTAGAGACTATGTAGATGGTTCCTTTTTGGGAGATTACACAAGGGTCTATGACTACTGTCATGAACTGTTAAGAGCCAATCCAGGGTCAACAGTTAAGCTCAATGTTGAGCCTGTACAAGTAGGTGTTGAGGATGAAAGACCATATTTTAGAAGGCTTTACATATGTTTTGCTGCATGTAAGGAAAGCTTTAAGTTGTGCAAGCATGTAATAGGTCTAGATGGGTGTTTTCTTAAGGGGTTGTGTGGAGGGCAGATACTGGCTGCCATTGGGAGGGATCCTAATGATCAGATGCTTCCCATATCATATGCAGTTGTGGAGAGTGAAAACAAGGATAGCTGGACTTGGTTTTTAGAGCTGTTAATTGATGACCTTGGAGGCAAAGATGAATGTCTGACTTACACCTTCATCTCAGACCAACAAAAGACAAGTTTTTCATTTATTCATATGGTTTTATGTGTTTATGTGTTTATGTTATGCTATTTCTGTTATGCTATATTGTAATGCTACATTGTATGTTATTGCAGGGTCTGCTACCTACTATGGATGAGTTATTGCCAAGGGTGGAGCACAGGTTTTGTGTTAGGTACCTTTATAACAATTTTAGAAAAAAGTTTCCTGGAAAGATGTTGAAGGACATAATATGGAAGGCTGCCAAGCCAACATACCCACAGGCATGGGAAAAAGAGATGAAGGGAATGAGGGCCATCAATGAAGAAGCATTTAAACATATAATGAAGACCCCACCAAGGTTTTGGAGTAGATCTTACTTTAGGACTGAAAACAAATGTGATGTTGTTCTCAACAACATGTCTGAGTCCTTTAATAGTGTCATTCTTGAAGCAAGGGCAAAACCTCTAATCACTATGTTAGAAGACATCAGAACATACATGATGGGGAGATGGGAAAATAACAGACTGAGATTTGGAACTTTGGATGAGAATGATATTTTGCCCAATATTCAAAAGAAACTTGATGTCACAAGCACATACACCAACAACTGGCTAGTAAGGTATGCCACAACATGTGAGTAATGTATTTTGTTTGTTTATGACATACATGTGACTAATGTACTTTTGTTTGTTTAATCATTTAGGATGTCTGATGAACATATATTTGAAGTAAGACACATAGAAAATCAAGCTGACAAGTTTGTTGTGAACCTGAAAGATCAGATATGTTCATGCAAAAGATGGGAACTCACAGGGCTCCCATGTGTTCATGCTCATTCTGCTATGAAGAGTAGGAATTTCAAGCTGGATACTTACATTCCAGATTATTACAGGGTTTCAAGGTACAAGGCAGTTTATAATCATGTGATCTACCCTGTTAATGGAGCAAACTTGTGGGTTAAGACACCATACCCAGATGTGCAACCACCCAAGTTCAGGAAGATGCCAGGTAGACCTAAAAAGAAGAGGAACCTAGAACAAGGTGAAATTGATAGGTCTGCTCGCAAATTGAGAAGAACAGGTTTTCTGGTGAAGTGTAGTAGGTGTAAGAAAGCAGGACATTACAAATCTACTTGTAAGGACACAACAACTCAACAACCTAGCCAACAATCAGCCCAACTCAATCACACTCCATCTCAAACTGCTCAACAAACTAGTCAACACACTCCATCTCAGACTGCTCAACAAATTAGTTACGACACTCCTACTTCAACAAGTCAGCCTACTCAACAATCTTGCCAAGCATCTCAGACTTCTAATGGAAAGGATGCTAAGGGCAAGACACAAAAGCTGCCTGTAAGGAAGCCAACAAGACCTTTTGTGCCACCTGGACCTACAACTAGGTTGAGTGCTGCGAAGAATGTGGTAGGCCCAGTAACAAGGAGGTCTACTCCAACAAAGAGGATCACCCCAAAGAAGAAGCTATAAGTTGTGGAACATGTGAATTTAGTTACCTAAAACAAGATTATGTATTTTACTGTTGTCGTTTTAGAACAAGTTTATGTATTTTACTACTGATGTTGTCATTAACAAGTTTATAATTTGGAACATGTTGTACTCTACTGCTGTCATGAACAAGTTTATAATTTGGAACATGTTGTACTCTACTGCTGTCATGAACAAGTTTATAATTTGAACATGTTGTACTCTACTGCTGTCATGAACAAGTTCTATAATTGTTGTATTCTACTGCTGTCATGAACATGTTGTTTTTGGAACAAGTATATTTTGTGGAAAGTATTATAGGTTTATGTATGTTGCTGTTGTTGTTTATACCAAATATGTATCCTGCTGTTATATACCAAATATGCTGCTATATACCAAATAGGCTGTTATATACCAAATATACTGCTATATACCAAATAGGCTGTTATATACCAAATAGGTATTATAAAATGAACCTAAAAGCAGAACCAACTTATGCATGTTGTTGTTGTTGTTTATAGGTATTATGAAATATAATCCAAACTGTTATATGTATGCTGCTGTTAGATACCAAACTGTTATATACCAAATATAATCCAAACTGTTATATACCAAACATAAAAAAAGTGTTATATACCAAACTGTTATATACCAAATATAATCCAAACTGTTATATACCAAACATAAAAAACTGTTATATACCAAACTGTTATATACCAAATATACTCCAAATATATCATTGAAAGACCAAAACTGTTATATACCAAACATAAAAAACACACCAAATTAAAACACTTTAACCAAGTTAACATTATCTTTAACTGTTATATTCATTCATGTTGAACGACAGAAACTGAAATTAACTAAACTGATACAATCCATATATTAAAATCCAACTATTACATTCATGTTGAAGTGATACAAACTTTAACATAACATAATACTTCCAAACAAACCGTAATAACCTAACTACCCCTAACAACTAATACAATGATAATCATCACAAACATAAAATTCAAAATCTTTTTCCACTTCATGATATTCTTCATTTCAATTTCAAGTTTCATCAGCTTTTTTCCTAATTCTTCATTCTCCATTGTCGCTTTTTCAATGCCCTTTTTTGCTTCAGCAAGTCCCTTAGTTACCACACCCATCCTATGCATCCAAAATTGCTTCTTCTCATCACCCATCTCCTCATAAAACCAATCAAAGAAGCCACAACCAGCTTGCATACCTCCCTGTAAGTTTCATTGTTTAGAGGATGATGGATAATGATTTTAAAATTAAACAAAAGTATAACTTTAACAGAGAACAAAACCAGCTTGCATACCTTATAATTTGGACAACCCCAAAAAAGTTTTCCCATATTCTTAACAGTAGTTGCCCTTTGAAGAACAATCATGTCTCTACAATGGCACATGAGCTTCCATCGTGACCGACTACAAACATCTGAATCCCGACTTTTCGTTTTTGAAATGGAAGAGGAACATCCGGATTTCATGTTTGCCAAATAAAAAAACCCTAGATTAACGTTTACAGATTTGAGATTGAGATTGGGATTTGGGATTTGGGATTTGGAATTATTTTAGGGATTTCAACGGAAGGTGGAGGGAGAAGGAAACCACATTATGAACAAGATTGTCATGTCATCTGCCATATATACAAAACTAATGGACGTTTGGGGACAACTGACGGTGAGGACTAAAATAACACCATTTTAAAAGTTAAAGGATCAAATTGCCACTTTTTAAAGATAAGGGACCAACATGGACCCCGAGATAAAATTAAGGGACCAAAAAAATTATTTTGCCAAATTTATTTTACACTGTCAATCAATGATAATCATGTATTCCACCAAATCATATTGAAAATTTTAAATTAATTATATAACATGGCAGAATGATATATTCTTATTGAATGAATGTATATTTTTACACTGTCAGTGTATAACAATTAAACCATTTAAAAAACATTTATCCTATTTTAGAATAATTAATCATTTATTTTATTGTAATTTATTTATTTATTAAAGTCATATTTATGATCACTTCATAATTATTTCACATAAAAAATGGCCACTTATTAAAAAAATGGCTATAAGAACACTAGCGAAAAAATAAATAAACAAGTGGTGTCTTGGCAGTGAGTTGCTTTCAATCCAACAATGGCACCGCGAGTGCAACACTGTTTAAAATTATCCACAAAATGATTCTGTTGGATACGTTTTTCTTCATCCACCGAATAAAAAAATAAAATAAAACTCATGTTCAACAAAATCACGACACGACTTCACCCCAACATCCTACGTGAGCCACAAGATTCATTCAACTTCTCCACTTTTCCATGTCGGACTCCGACGATTTCATTTCTTCTTTCTTACTTTTCATTCTACATCTCACGTGTCTTTCTCTCATACTCACACAACTCTTCTCATCAATTCTGTCACCAAGTTGAATACAGTTCTAACAAAGATGAAAAAGGTGCAACCTTAATTGTTGTTTTTGTACTATTTAATCATTATAATTGGTTTTTGATACATGATACATGTTTTGTATTTTGACAAGTGTAGGATCAAGATGGATTAACTAGAGTTTCTTTGAATTCTGGATCACATTCTGTTGCACATATTCAACTCAGCGATCAGTTATCTTGGGCGAATGACTTTGCTCTTAAGGTTCTTTCTTACTTTACTTTCGTTTCTCTTTAATCTTCTATACCGGTTTATGTTCTAACATGTCTTCTTTCTAATTCTATAGGTAAGGAAACCATATACTATAACAAAACAAAGAGAAAAATGGACAGATGAAGAACATAAGAACTTCCTTGAAGCCTTAAAGCTGTATGGCCGCGCCTGGCGACGCATTGAAGGTATCATTGGTTTTAAATTTTGATATGAAAGAAAACTGTTTGGTTTAAGTTTTGAGATTCTTTATTTTCATCACAGAATATATTGGTACAAAGACTGCGGTTCAGATTCGAAGTCATGCTCAGAAGTTTTTCTCTAAGGTCTATTCTTTCCGGCGCATTTTTTATACCATTAACCATAAACAAAAACTATGTTAAGATTTGTAACTTTGTGGTTCAATTTTCCTCTTGATTAACTCAATTGTCTTGATTCCGTGTTAGGTTCTTCGCGACAAAAGTGGATGCATTACAAACACTAAGGAGTCAATCAAAATTCCTCCTCCAAGACCGAAACGTAAGCCTATGCATCCTTACCCTCGCAAGCGGGCTGAAACGGCCGGTTGTAAAGAAATTTCTGTCCCAAGAAAGGAAGTGAATTTTAATTCTATAAAGGCATCAGATTTTGATCAAGAAAATCAATCTCCGAAATCAGTATTACTTACAAACGGTTGCGAAAGCCTTGGTTCGTCGGATTCAGATAAACCAAATGGAAGTTTGTCTCCAAGATCTTCGATTAGCTGTGTCTGTGCAAGTGTTTCCACGCCTGCTGAATTCGAAACAGAATCAGAAGAAGAAGCTGGGCAAGATGCTGATTCACCTCCTGATGAGAAGCCTCTTATGGTAACTAACTTCCTAATCCATTTCATGATTTCATCTAATTGAGAACAATATCATGAGAAAATTGTGCGTGATTTATATATTCGTCTGTTTGATTCTATCCCTAGATACCTGAGATTCTCCCCAATGAAAGTTTTTCTGCAAAAGAAAGCATAGCAGAAGAATCATCTCTTCGAAGTCTTAAACTTTTTGGGACGACTCTATTTGTAACAGATACTTGCAGACTGTCTTTTCCAACAATTGAGGCATGCAAACCAATAATACATCATGACAAACATGTAAGCAAGGGTGAACAAGAATCGGATTGTCTTGGCAATAGTTCACTATGTGAAACAACAGCCATATCTCAGTTAAGAGTGAGAGTGAGACGCGAAACATGCGGAAAAGGGTTTGTGCCTTATAAAAGGTGCATGTCAAAGAAGGAAAACCAGTCTTCATCTGCAACAGCTGATGAAAGATAACAGAAAAACATTCGGGGAGCTTCAGACGCGATAAATAGATCCCGCGCGCATTCTAACATAAGCTACAAAATTTGACATTTCTGTCTCCTTGCAAATTATTTTTCTGTTCAAATCCTCAAAGCTTCCTTTTGTAGTTTTTCACACTTTAAGCTGTGAATTGTCTTACAATTCTATATGCTGAGTAAAAGTAATTGTTTAAGTTACTGAGTCTGAGAGTACTGGTTCATAGGTTCTCATACTTACCATGCTGGAATTACTACTAAAAAGGCCTCTTTAATGGATCTACTAATAATGTTGTGATATTAATAGTTGCACTAAAATTATCCAACAATCTAAAGATAAAAGTGTATTACATGAATACATTAGTAGTTAATTGGTAGGAAAACTCACAAGATGGTTCATGTTAGAATTTTATAATTTTTCAGCAAGCTAGAATAAGAGTTCAATTATATAACTTTTAAGACCCAAAACTCAACTTTTCTTGAAAGTGTTGTAAAATATCATGGGGTTACTCTTACACCATATGTGATAAAATAATTCTCAATTTCAGATTTTAAAACTCGGGCTCACTTTAACACACAAACCATCTCTAGAGATTAGAAAGAATCCTCAAAATTAAATTGTAAAAAACTTCAGAGATTGAAATTCGGACGCGCCTAACATATTACATCGATAGTGTTATATTTGTGAAAGTTTGAAATAGGAGCGACGCCAGGATCCTCATCTAATAAGGCATCGTCTGAGCGCTATCTTTACAGAGTATGGAATATCGCCTTTAGGAAAAATGATGTGTATAATACTGTTATCTCCCCACTAATCATACAAGAACGAGTCATACCACAACTTGGAAAATAGCTAGCCAACGGTCTCCGGGGGAATGATTACCACTTCTTAGAGTTTCCTAAATCTTAGGTGCAAGAGCCTCTACAAATATTTGACCTTTCGAAGGTAAAAGACATATCATAACCTACCCAATATATTGCACGTGAGTTGGCCTCTCTTACCACCGAAAACACCACCATACAAGGCCTCTCGTCGTAGCGAGCAAACCCTAACTGTTATAAACCTACTAAGACCTCTGAGTATCCCTTACACGTGTAGGAATACCATGCACACCTGTATATTTTGACTAGTACAGTGGCGTCCACCGTGGGATTTCGGTAAAACTAACCTGAAGCACATCTTCTTCTACAATCACCATATTCGTTGTTACCCCCGCTCTTGTACCTAGACATTCTCAATCATGGTTAATAGGAAAGTACTTTCCCCTACTCCGAAAGACACAGGGGGAAGCAGTTATGTCAATGCTATGGTAGAGATGTGTGTTGTCGTGTATGAACTATGTTGTCAGAATCAAACCTTAGAGGTCAACGTCCTCAATATTTGACAACTCCGCAAAAGATCAATCCATCAGAGGAGATGGAAGTGCTGGATCTCCAACCACTGTCAGAGGAAATATGGGAAACGCATGTCCCTGAAGGATTCAAGTTTTCTCTTTGGACAAGTTTGATGGGTGCAGTGACACTTATGAACATGTCGCCTCCACCAATACCCAGATGGCCATCATCATAGTGCGCGACTCCCTGAAGTATAAATTATTGTCTGACACGTCCATGGACACCTCCTTGCAATGGTATATGAGTATACCCTAAGCTTCCATCGCCATATATCGAGAGCTGGTGAAGAAACTAGCACACCGATTCTCCGTCAATTATCACAGGAAGATGTCAACAACCAGCCTGTTTAACATATGACAGGGTCCCTCATAATCGTTGATGGACTATTTTGCCCCGTTCAATGTATCTACCATTAGGGTCGTCTCCCCAAACCAAGAAACTTCTGTGGGGGCGTTCCTAAACAGTCTCAAGGCGGGACACTTCATCGAGTCTCCCACCCAAAAGCTGACAATTTCATTCGTCAAAATGGTAACTAGGGAAAAGTGTTACATAAAAGAGGAGGAGAACACCACATAGAAGAAGGATATAGATGTCAAAGAGTGTGTTACTAACTTTGAAAGTTCGCACCATCAAAGGACGAAAAATTACACCTCTCCCATCAAGGACAAAAATGTCTTCAAGAGAGTAGCCAAGGCGGCGGAAAACTTCACGCCTCTGAACACTCGTCGTGAACAAATCTGGCATGAGGTCCTTCACCTACATAACATCCATACACGTCCAACTCCTAAAAGAGGACTTGATGGATCTCAAACCAAGAAGATGGTGCAAGTTCCATAGAGTTAAATGGAAATACATTGAAGATTGTTACTAACTCAAGAAAGATATCGAGAGGCTGATCCATGAGGGACAACTCAAGAACTATGTCAAGGGTGATTCTTCCCGTGGATCAGAAAAATCCACCTGTTGCGGCGAGATGGTGCGGGGAACTCCTTGGCCTAACAAGGCAAAATAGGCATTCACGAGAAAGGATAAATAATTTGTGTATCATACGCTCAATACTATTGCAGATGGCTTTTCCAGAGGCGGGGCGACTAACTCTGCCCGTAGAATTTACGCTCGTCAAGTTATGAATTTAGTATACCTCTATAATAAGGAAGGCGGAAGTGAGCAGATGGCTCCAACATCCGAAACCGCCTTCTATAAGAAGGGTGCATCACACATTGATGACGATTTACTAGTAAGTGTACTAGCACTGTAATCGAAGTAATAAAATAAATTCGTCTCCACATAGATTGTAAATTTAGAACAAGGAATGTTGTGCGATGTAAGTAAAAATTGTAACACCCTTCTAAACCTCGTAGAAAATATATAAATAATCAGAGTAATTATCATTCATCTCATAAAAGGGTGTCACATAAAATTTCAAAAAAAAAATCACACTAACACCTGTCATGCTCAATAACACTTAAAATAAATTCATATTTTTCATACACTTTCACATTAGCATGTAGCAGCGGATTTACTCCAATCATAATAGACATAATGAAAGTCTCATGCTCATCTCATTCATAACCAATACTTAGACATAAAAGTCAATACTTCATATAATTCAAATAACAACAGCAAAAATAAAGTAGAGTACATAAAGTATCTCTCAAAACATGAAATCGAACATCCTAGTGTTACATGATCAGAGCACGACTCGACCCAAAATAAATAAAGACACTAAATCAGCTACTCCAACGGCTACCTCGCGCTACAAGTAACTTTATTCCTCGGTACCTGAGCGATGTCATACAAACATCATTCCAACAGAAGGGTGAGAATTCACATAATTATTGAAATCATAACATAATGCATAATATATAACATATAAGTATAATATGAAGAATCTCACACTTCAAAAGCTTCATCAACATATTATAACTCAAGTAGCCATACTATTCATAAATACACACTCACAATTTCATAATTTCACCAATTAATCAATTTCACATATTGCACATAATCTCATATCGCAAACATATATCCAATGCGACTCAATGCAAGACTCAAATGCAACTCATGCAATGTGGTACCAAACACTTGTTATTATTTTTCGGTTTTTACATTAAACTGGGTCCGTTCCCTAGACCAATAACACACAAAAAGCTCATTTCCTAAGCTTTCAAACCTCGCTATAGGTTTGGGACAAGTCACTAGCTCCTACGGAATTAACATTACCTCTTGACACAAATGATGCATATGCAAATTCCAATTAGTTAACTCCAAATATTGAATGGATTTCAATAGTTTACCAATATATCAATTCCGAACACAATGAAATTAATACATCTCAAAAATTATCAATAAAATCTAACAATTTCAAATTCATGGAAATTTAAGAGTTTCATCTAAACATATTTCTACTCATTAAACACTATCAAATAATCTCAATAATTATATAAAAATTCACCCTGACCTTAAATTTCTTGAATTTCTTGAGTCCCTCTTCTCTTCTCCTCTTCTTCTTCTCTCCTCTCTTCTTGCCTCATTTTTCAACTTCTATCTTTGTATTCTATCTCTTTCTACTTTTGTTAAACCCTCACAATTTCTCATAACCTAATAATTTCTAATGGACTTACTAACTCATTTTCTATTTACACTCCCAATTAGACCCAATTAATTAATTCTACCACTTTCATATTTTATTCCACCAAATAAAATAATTAAAACAAATTAATTAACTCAAATAAACCAATTATTTCAAATAAGTCCAATAAATCAATTAATACAAATAACTCAAATAAGTCAATTAATTTATATAAATTCAATAAATCAATTAATCTATATAAATTCAATAAATTAAATAATTCAAATATATCAAGTAAATCAATTAATTCAAATAAATCACATAAATCAATTAATTCAAATATATTCAATAAATCAATTATGCACAAAACCACTCAATTATTTAATTAATATAAATAAATAAATAATTACTAAAAATTGGAGTATTACAACCCTTCCCTATTTAAAAGATTTTCGCCCTCGAAAATTATCTTAAACGAATAACTCGGGATAAGACTCCCTCATCTAACTCTTAAGCTCCCAAGTCACATTTCCACCAGCTGGTCCTCACAAGCTACTTTCACCAAAGCAATCTTTTTACCTCAAAGTTGCTTCAACTCTCGATCCTCTATCCACATAGGTGATGTCTCCATAGTCAGGTTATCTCTAACCTGCACATCATTTGCTTGGACTACATGAGACAGATCCGTAATGTATTTCCTCAACTGAGATACATGGAACACGTCATGGATATTAGCATGCGACGACAACAAAGCAACCTGATAGGCTACCTCTCATATCCTCTGCAAAATCTGATAAGGACTAATAAAATGTGACGTCAACTTACGCGACTTCAACGTTCTACCAACACCAGTTATCAGAGTAACTCAAAGAAACACATGATCTCCCACTTGAAACTCAAGTGTTTTCCTCCTTTTATCATGATAACTCTTCTGACGACTCTGAGAAACCTTCATCTTCTCCTGAATCATCTTAATCTTATCAGTAGTTTGTTGGACTATCTCAGGTCCAACCACAACACTCTCTCCCGACTCATACAAACACAATGGTGTCCTACACCTTCTACCATACAATGCCTCAAATGGTACCATTCTAATACTCGAATGGAAACTATTATTGCAAGTGAACTCAATCAAAGGCAAGTAGTTATCCCAATATCCTCCTTTTTCCAACACACAAGCTCTCAAAAGATCCTCAAGTAACTGAATCATCCTCTCAGTCTAACCATCTGTTTGCGAAGGATAAGCAGAACTCAAATGCAACTTCGTACCCAAGGCACTTTGCAAACTCTCCCAAAATCTCAAAGTAAACCTCAGATCTCTGTCTGGCACAATGCAAGACGAAATACCATGCAAACTGACAATCCTTTCAATGTACAACTTCGCTAACTTCTTCAATGGGTAATCCATTCTCATTGAAATAAAGTGAGCATATTTTGTCAATCTATCTATAATAACCCAAATAGCTTCACAACTACTCAGCGTTCTAGGTAAACCAAACACAAAATTCATCGATATGCTATCCCACTTCCATTTAGGAATAGATAACGGTTGCATCAAACCCGACGGTTTTTGATGTTCGATCTTTGGCTTCTGACAAATCAAACAAGAATACACAAACTCTGCAATATCTTTCTTCATACAAAGCCACCAAAACACTTTCCTCAAATCTTGATACATCTTAGTAGTACCCGGATGAATACTCAATCCACTACGATGCCCTTCCTCAAGAATACTCTTTTTTAGCTCAACAATATATGGAACACAAACTTTATCACGACATCTCATGATACCATTTTCATCAATCTGAAAATCACCACCTCGACCTTGATTGATCAAAGTCAACCGATCTACCAAACTCAAATCAGATTTCTGAGCTTCTCGAATCTCATCAAGAATACCACTAATAAGCTTCAACATACCAAGCTTAACTCTATAAGAAGTCTCTTCACAAACCAAAATCATATCTCAAAATTGCTCAATCATTTCCAACCCTCTTACCATCATCATTGATATATGCAAAGATTTCCTACTCAATGCATCAGCTACTGCATTTTCTCTACCCGAATGGTAATTCAAACCAAAATCATAATCCTTCAGAAGTTCTAACCATCTGCTCTGCCTCGCATTCAATTCTTTCTAATCAAAGAGATGCTTCAAACTCTTATGATCACTAAATACCTCAAATCTCGAACCAAATAAATAATGTCTCCAAAGTTTCAACACAAACACAACAGCAGCCAACTCTAAGTCATGCATCAGATAATTCCTCTCATGCACTTTAAGTTTCCTTGAAACATAAGCTATAACTTGCTGATGTTGTATTAACACACCTCCCAAGCCCATCAATGAAGCATCACAATACACAACAAATTGTTCTGCCAGATTCAGCAAAATCAAAACAGGAGTTGTCGTCAACCTTCTCTTAAGCTCTTGAAAACTTTTTTCACACTTTGCATCCCAAACAAAAGCTTAACCCTTCCTAGTCAACTGTGTCAATGGCAAATATAACTTGGCAAATCCTTCAATGAATTTTTGATAATAACCTGCCAAACCAAGAAAACTTCTTATTTCAAAAACTGATTTCAGAGCTTTCTATTGCGATACAGCTTCAACCTTCGCTGGATCAACTGCAATACCTCTACTCGAAATCACATGACCAAGGAAACTCACTTCCTTCAACCAAAACTCGAACTTAGAAAGTTTAACATTTAACTTCTTCTCTTTTAACACAGATAACACAATCCTCATATGCTCAACATGATCCTCTTCATTCTTCGAATATATCAAAATATCATCAATGAACACAACCATAAACTTATCCAAATAAGGATGGAAAATCATGTTCATGTACTCCATAAATACACCTGGTCATTAGTCACACCAAACGACATCACATAATACTCATAATGATCATACCTTATTCTAAAAGCAGTCTTCTGAATATCTTCAGCCTTCACACGAATCTGATGATACCCAGATCTCAAATATATCTTACTGAACACACTTGCCCCAACCAACTGATCCACCAAATCATCAATCCTCGGAAGTGAATACTTATTCTTGATAGTAACCTTGTTCAATTGTCTATAATCCACATAAAGCCTCATAGAAACTTCTTTTTTCATGACTAACAAAATGGTGCACTCCACGGTGACACACTCGGACGAATAAACCTCTTCTCAAGCAGATCTTCGAGTTGACTCTTCAACTCTTTCAATTTCGATGCAGACATACGATATGGAGCCATCAATATCATACTAGTTCTAGGAACTAAGTCGATCATAAACTCCACCCCACGTTTCGGCGGTAAATCACTTATCTCATCAGGAAAAACTTCTGGAAAATCACAAAAAATTGGCAAAGTACCAACTGTTCCACTTTCACTAATACTCAAAGTTGCCATCAACATAAACATCTCGGCACCATCTTGCACCGACTCGTTCATTTGTTTAGCAGACATAAACAAGTCTCCTTCATTCTCAGGTTCAAGAAAAATAATCGCCTTATTAAAACAATTAATATAAACATGGTTGAATTCCAACCAATTCATCCCCAGAACAACATCAAGTTAATCTAAGTGAAGACACAATAAATCAACTCCAAAGTCTTTACCATAAATACTCAACGGACAATTCAAACACACATATGGGGTAGTTACTGAACCCATGGCAGGAGTATCAATAACCATACCTCCACTCATAATAGACAACTCAAGATTTAATATCTTAACATAATCCAAAGAAATAAAAGAATGTGTAGCTCCAGTGTCAATTATAGCAACCAAAGGTATACCATTAATGAAGCACGTACCTCAGATCAATCGATCTTCACTAGTAGTCTCAAATCCAGATAGAGCAAACACTTTCCCTTTCGCTTGAGTCTTCTTCAATTTGTCACACTTGGTACTAATGTGCCCTTATTTACCACAGTTGTAGCAAGTCACATTTACACCGCTTATGCACTCAAAAGCCTTGTGGCCTGGCTTGCCACACTTGAAACACTTCTGCTTAACACTTGTGCACTCAGGAGTATGATGTCCTTCAACACCATACCTAAAACACTTCACCGGAGTAGGAGCTCATTCCTCATTCGGCTTTTTGCCATTACCAGCTTTCTGTTTTCTCTTATCATTAGGAGTCACATACGACTTCCCTCTGAATTGACCTTTTCCCTTCTTATCATTCAAACTCTTGTATTGATTAGACCGAGCTCTACTATATTCATCATAGATCCTACCCTTGTTCACCAACTCAGAAAATCACCTAATCTTCTGATAACCAATGGCTTGCTTGATTTCAGGCCTCAAACTATTCACAAACTTAAGACACTTGGATCTCTCGGCATTAGTAGTGTTATAATGAGGACAAAACTTAATCGACTCCTCAAATTTTGTTGCATACTCGGCCACAGTTGAGTTACCCTACTTCATCTCAAGGAACTAAATTTCCTTCTTCCCACGCACATCTTCTGAAAATATTTCTCCAGAAATGTTTCTCTGAAAACATCCCAAGTAACCCCAACCTCATCTTCTTCAAACCTCTGACGAGTGTTACCCCACCAGTCCTTAGCTTCTTCTTCAAGCATATGAGTGCCTAATTGCACCCTCTGCGCATCTAAATAGTTCATGACTCGAAAGATCTTCTCAATCGCTTTCAGTCATACTTGTGCTTTGTCAAGTTCATGCGTTCTCTTGAAGATTGACAAATTGTTCCTCTGAAACTTCCCCAAAGCATGGAACTCATCATCAGTGTTATTCTCAGCATTCACGTTGACTTGCGGATTCTGCCCAATCGCTCCAGCCAACATCGCCAAAACTTCAGCAATCGCTTCATCATTTCTGCCAGCAACCATCGTTCTAGATTCCAACAACAAATCCTCGTTAGAACAAACAACATCGATAATGCCACACACACATATCAAATACACAAGAACACCTGTCATGCTCAATAATACTTAAAATAAATTCATGTTTTTCATACACTTTCACATTAGCATGTAGCAACAGATTTACTCCAATCATAATAGACATAATGAAAGTCTCATGCTCATCTCATTCATAACCAATACTTAGGCATAAAAGTCAATACTTCATATAGTTCAAATAACAACAGCAAAAATAAAGTATAGTACATAAAATATCTCTCAAAACATGAAATCAGACATCCTAGTGTTACATGATCAGAGCACGACTCGATCCAAAATAAATAAAGGCACTAAATCATCTACTCCAACGGCTGCCTCACACTACAAGTAACTTTATTCCTTAGTACTTAAGCGATGTCATACAAACATCATTCCAACAGAAGGGTGAGAATTCACATAATTATTGAAATCATAACATAATGCATAATATATAACATACAAATATAATATAAAGAATCTCACACTTCAAAAGCTTCATCAACATATTATAACTCAAGTAGTATGATACACATTCACAATTCCATAATTTCACCAATTAATCAATTTCACATAGCACATAATCTCATATCGTAAACATATACCCAATGCGACTCAATGCAAGACTCAAATACAACTCATGCAATGTGGTACCAAACACTTGTTATTATTTTTTGATTTTTACATTAAATCGGGTCTGTTCCTTAGACCAATAACACATAAAAAGCTCATTTCCTAAGCTTTCAAACCCCGCACTAGGTTTGGGACAAGTCACTAGCTCCCACGGAACTAACAAATATTGCCTCTTGACACAAATGATGTGTTTGCAAATTCAACAATCATACGCAATTATAACCATACACAAATCTTAATATTCATGCATATCTTCAATAATTTATCACACTTAAATTACCACACACAGGGACGGATCTAGTTACTATAAAATGGGGCAGCTGACCCCACATACCTAATTTTATTTTAGTAAATAGTTGAATATTTTATATTTTGACCCCAATTAAAATAGAACGATGCCCCACATTTCTGTCTCACAAATGGCACACTGTTAATATCACTCCTTACATTTTATTATGTGAAAAATTAACTATTTTATTTTAGACAAATTCTATTATTTGTTAGTATAGATTTATTTTTCTAAATAAATTTTAATTTGTCTTTGAAAACTGTGAATAATATATTTAATATCTAATAAAAAATTAGTTACATGAATAAAATTAAAAGTGGTATTCAATTATCTTTTAAGTAAAAGAAAAAATATACTTGTACTGCCTATTAATTTTCTTATGTATTATGTTGAATTCTTTACCAATTCTTTAAATGAAAGTTTAGGCATTTTATTATTATTATTATTATTATTATTATTATTATTATTATTATTTTTTTTTTTTTTTTTTTATTATTATTATTATTATTATTATTATTATTATTATTAAATTTGTTAGTTTTTTTATTATATTAGTTAGTCCATTAACATAGTTTTAGAAGCTAAAATTTTAAACAAATACAGTTAGTTGAATAAGGAAGAACATGGTGTAAAGTTGAAACAATTTTGAATTTGTATCACTTTTAAATTTTGAATTTGTATCACTTTTATTATATTGTTATTTTTCATTATTTTTTATATTTTTTATAAATATTTATAACATTTAATGTTGACTTCTCTTATTAAAATTTCTAGATCCGTCCCTGACCACACATTTGCACATAAATAAATATCAACACCATTCAACCTCAATTCACAACACACATCACTAATTAAATATATAATAATTAATCCATCATCAATAATTAAATATTTGATATTTAATAAATATTCACTATTCAATTCAATATTCCATAATTAATTAATATTTTAACAAACAATTATTATTTTAATAAATAATCAATAATCAATAAATAATTCAATATTCAATAAATATTTTAATATTTTAAATAAATAATTCAATATTTAATAAATATTCACTATTTTAATAAATACTCAGTATTTTAATAGAATTCCAATTCATATATATATATATATATATATATATACACACATAATTTAGAATGCAGACTAAAAATGCATACGAATGCATGTTGAAGACCTTCGAAATCTCGCACAAAACTTAACTTGTAAATCTGAGTCTCACTGAAATTAACAACAAAAAAAAAAAAAAAAGAACAAGTTAAAATTGTAATCTAATTATGTTCAAAATGTATGAAACCTTAACATGAATAAAACACATATTCTATAAGTTTTTAAACACCTCTTTGAAAACAACATTTTTTTGTACTCGACTACGGTTTGTTATCTTTGTCGTGGATTAAATCTTAAGACTTTTTTTTTCTTTTTCTTTTTACCCTTGAAACAGCAACATAAAATTGACCATGGCTGTGTTGAAAGCTGTCAAATTCTGTTTTGGAAATTTAACAGCTTTGGCCACTTTAGTTGGTTTTGTTTGTTTTTGATTACTCTCTATATACATTGTTGTAATCCCAATTCATAGTTAATGTCAATTTAGTGATTCATCAAATATTACTCTCTTCTCTATTCTCTCTTTCTCTCTCAATCTCATCTTCTTCCCCAAGTTTCTTTTCACCATTGTTACTACCTTCAAAATTCTGGTTTTAATATTTTATGTTGTTCTAACATTGCTGAAGACACTCTTGGGCAAATAGATACCAACATGATCCAATGACTGACCTTAAGACTTGTTAATCATCATAGCATAACATACAGTTATAGGAAATTGCCTTCTAGTCATCTTGAAAGGCCATGGGGACTGAGTATGAGTAATATTCATTCTTGCGATATAGACGACACCTCCAATGTTTTTGCCTGAAATAATTTTTGCTTCGATAACGTGATCTGCCAATCTTGTAACAATGAGCCGTGTTCCATTGCACAAACCTTCTGTTTGATCAATATTTCTAAAAAGCATTATTGGAGTACCAATCTTCAATATTCCTAGACATAAACATAGTTAGACAATATTGAAGAAAAAATGTAAAACTAATATTGCTTATGTTCCTTTGTTAACGTAAAGAGTCTAAGAATATAAGAAATGTTTTAAATTATCTGCAATGTTAATACAATTATGACCTATGAGATTTTGATATAGCATGTTGAATTCTTGAAGCTGCTCAGCTACATTGTAGTTTTGCTCTTCATAAATGAGCTTGTTTCCCAGGAAAGTCACTTAAACTCTTGCGGTTTCGTTGAAGGAGTTTTTCAATTTCAATCAATGTTAAATTCATTATTTCTTGATCTGATAACCGTAAACCTATTTTTAAAAAATGATTAATAAATCGTAAAAATTAAAGGAAAGTTGTGAACTATAAGAATTCAAAAAAAGTTCTAATGATATAATGATTACCTCTGTTGTTTTCCTACTGTGTAAAAAATTTTGATGTAGAATTATTTATAATGTGGTACATATCAAAGAACTATTATTAGATTGAACTAAAAGAAACAAACCTGATTCCATCCACTCTGTTTTGAATCTCATGTTCGGTATCAAATATATATAGTTGTGCAAAACGGGGGTTTTGACCTGGCAATGGTAACATGCTACCGATATGATGACATGATTGACCCTGAATCCGATAATTTGGAGATCCTCTTCCGTTGTTAAATCGATTGTCCATTTTAGCTCGTGGAGATGTAAATGCGAGCATCATGTTGTAAATATGAATTTGTTGTTGAAAATGTTTTGATTCACTTGAGTTTTGGTCAAACAACAAATTTTGCAATACCGCTGGCGGTGTTTTTAACAAAGGAATTTGAACCTTTCCTTCTCCGCAACACATCAAAAATTTAGGATTAACAGAATTTCGTGATTTTCACTTCCTCTCTTAATACCACATGTTTGCACCACAGTATTGACACTCCATGACTGTATATCCTATATCATAATACTATCCTAAATGCAAACAGAAACGATTAAGACAAAAATAGTAATGAAACTATTTTTTCCAGAGTGTGAATTGCTTAGAAAATATACCTGAAGTATGTACATCCATATGCAGATCTTCACAGTCAGAATTATTGTCATCCTCCCCCATAACAGATAGAGTATCTGAATTATAACCTACGAAGACATATATTATAACTTAATATAATAGGAGCTTGACGTTCATAATCGTGATATAAAAAGCATTGAACAAAGTAACATACCTTCACAATCTGAATTCCTAACATCGTCTCCACTGTCATCTTAAAAAAGTTGGTTGATTTATGTATCTTGGTGTAGAAGCTCCTTGTCGCAACTGCGAAAAACAACCGGCGGAAAAAAACAGAAGAGTCGCCACTTTCGTTATTTATCCCAAAGAGAGGGGAAGGAAACGATCTCAAAAACCTAAAGAAAAAGGAAAGACAAGGTCATCGCAACCATGTCTGGGTTCGGGAGTCGGTTACGCAAGGGGAAGGTATTAGCACCCCTCACGTCCGTCGTACTCGACGGGATCCATGCATTGTTGTCTATCTAAAAGAGTGTGTTGAAACTAGCTGGCTAAAGGCTTAAGGATAAAAGAAAAAGAAAGGACAGGACTCGACAGAGCGTCGCTGCTCTGGGCCTACGTACTCCCTCGTGCAATGGGAAAGTCAGAGTCAACGTAGTTCGACTAACTACGGCTAAAGAAAGGGGGAAGGTTGCTCGCCGAGACATCGCGTCTCGTGCCTACGTACTTTCGTCTGGTACGAAAGATTAGAGAAAATGTAGTTCGGGTTAAAAGGATCACAGGTTAGTTTAACAGTTTTACCCGAGTAAGGTTAACAGACAGTTCTAACAGTTTGGTGTATGCAGCTCGAGCATTGGAGACTTAGACGTTACCGTTTGCGATAAGAATGAAAGTTAACAACACTCTTGCTTGTGAAAAAGGTTTTCCTGATTAAGATCCCGAAGGATAAAAAGGTTTGAAGTGTTTTTGTGTTTTTTTTAAGGAAGAAGTGTTTTGAACTTGGTTTGTAACTCATGTTACACTAAAGACTATGATCTAGGAGCGAATGCTTCGTATATCGTCCGAAGGACAGACACTAACATTCTAGATAATTGAGAGGCAACCGCCCAATCATCATTTCCCAAATGGCTTAAGGCTCGTAGCGTGCAACAATTGTCATCCCTTATTAAGTGGATTGAAGTTGTTTGAAGATGAGAAGAGAAAGGGACAAACTAGAGGGGACTAGACCAAACCCTAAAAGTTGTCATGCAAAGTGCTCCTAAAGTTGAGATTACAAAAGGGAAATCTTTACCTAATATTATCATGCATGGTTAGAACCCTAATGTCTATCATAACCTCTCTTGAACAAGAGAGGTTAGAAATCCTAAGGGAAGGAAGACAAAGGAAGAAGAAAGAAACATGCATAAGAATGCAAACATGAAATGCAAACATGGAAGGCAAGGATGCAATGCAAGTGAGGGAGGAAATATGTGTAGGGCTGGAGACTCCACAAGCTCATCTCAACCTCAAGCCATAATATGAATAAATGCAAGAGAAGAGGAGAAGAAATGCAACAAGAGCAAACCACACTAATGCACCAAAGAAGGCAAACAAACAACATTGAAAATCATGAAAATAAACACACAAACCAACAAGCAATGAACATAATTTTGACCTAAAAATGAACCTACAGCAAGCTCAACATGTCTAGAATATGAAACAAGAAGAGTTGAGAGCTTATTGGATCCACAAAGGTCATTTCCAATCCAAACTAGGTCATGTACTTGTGTGAGCTTCCATATGGGATGACCTAACTTGTAAGGTATCTCAAAAATAGGAAAACAGCTCCAAAATTACCAAATAAAATGCACAAACAAGCTAAACATGTTGGCAAATAGAGGCCACAAGCACAAGCCAAATATCCCCTCAAAGCACCCTCAAAAGAAAAAATCATTAGGAGGTACCACTTTGAAATGGGAGAAACAAGAGCAAAAAGAAAAGCCACAAAAGTCAACTCAAAAGTCAACAACCAGGGGAAAAATAGTCCTAAAAAATTCCTCAACTCATGATGAACATAAGGATTGATTTTCACTTATTGAACCAAAAAGGAATGGGAGATACAAAATAAAAAGCAAGCAATGTCACAATTTAATTCAACTAAAACAGTTCCAATATTTAATTCATTTAAAAATATAAAATAAAATAAAAATATCCATAAAATACTAGACATCTCAAGGTTCACGAAAAATATTTTTGGGGAATTTTTAGGATATTGGAACTATTTTATTTGAATTAAAACGAAACAGCACACAAAGTAGAATTTTAAAACGAAAATGCTAATTAAATAACAAACATGTGGTATGAATAGCAAACAAATCAAGGCAAAAGTGTGGACTGGGCCTCCAATGGGATGTGAACAGCGCATGATACTTAAGCCCAACAGAAATTCTGAAATTACAAGTGCCACATCATTTAATGAATTGGAGTATTTATCAAGTGCAAGCACAACAAAAACACACACGGTAAGGCTCGATCTCAACCGCACGCGTGAAGACCCAACCAAATCAGAAGACCGACGTGCGTCTTCTCCGCCCTCACCTTCGCCGGCGCCGAAATTTTTTTCCGGCTGTCTTCCTCTTCTCTCCGGCCGCCGCGACTTCCCCCTCCACACACACAGTCTGCGTTTTCGCACCGTTTTTAACGTTCCTTAGATGAAAATTCATCTACTCTTCGCAAGGAACAAGTGTCTAGCCTTAGTTTGCATTGAAACCTCACCAATAAAGAGAAAATCGAACAACAAGCTTGGTGCACAAAAACAAAAGTTCATCAAAACTCAAATAATTTCATCCTAACATCATCCTCATGTTATGTAGGTTATAGATCCACGAAAATCTAAGCAAAACACCTCAAGAATTGATCAAACCGAATCAAGCAAGTTTGGAGCTCATAAAGTCAATCATCACAAACGCAAACAATTATGATCCATAAACGATCTACATGCTTCAAGGATCACAATGCAACAAAAATGGCAAAGAATCATAGCATATTAAGAGTGTAAGGTTGAAAGTTAGTTTACCTAGTGGAAAGCCTCCAATGGGCCTTGAAACTATGCTGAAACTTGCAGAAAATGATCCAAACACGTTCAGTGATCCTCAATGAAGCTTTTGCCACCTTCAATTTGCCTTGAAATGGAGTAAATCTGAGAATTCGAAATTGGAATTTTGCTCACTTTTTCCACTTTGTTCTTGCTCCAATTCTTGACCAAAAACCATTCTGAAGCTTTGTGAAGGTTGGAAATGTTATATATGATGGACCTTGATCAAAATGAGGCCTAATCTCAGTCCATAAAGTCCAAATGAATTTTCACATTTTCCTCACTTTTCTCTCATGAAGGTACACGAATTTGGCATGAAATTGACTTCAAATTGCTTCATTTCAACTGCTGAGAGTGTTTGGAGTGTGAATGGCTGAGATTTGGTCCTTGTTTCCAATCCGATGGTGGAGATTTGTGGTGTTACTTATTCTTGAAGTAAGCTTGGAAATGTCCATGAAAATGACATCAAATTCAAATTCTGAAATTGCCAATGATTTTAAAACATGTTTTCCACTCAAAATATGTATTCACTTGCCCAAAAATGATTAAAAATGAATTAATTCCAATTTTGCCCTTTTAGTCATTCTTTCATGAAAATTCAAATACCAAATCTTCATTCTAAGCCAAATCCATGATTTCTCAATGTTTGGTTGATCAATTGTCATCATTTGGAGCACATTTGATGTTGGAAAGAAATCCATTTGAAGTGTGCAAGATAGTGAAATGGACCTATAATGAAAATGACCCGTAATCTCACTTTCCCAAAATACCCCTAACTTGTAAACCTAATAACTTGAGTTCTACAAATCAGATGAAATACTTCTAGTACAATTTTGAAAGCTAAGACCAAGACCTACAATTTTTATGTTGGCCAAAAGCTGAGGAGAAACATCCTTCTAGGTCAAAAATGGCTTGGAAGTTGGTTGACTTTTGTAGACAAATTTCACATTCATCTGGTAACCTGTAACTTGTCAGCTTCATAACTAGAGTTCCATAAATCCAATGGAGGACTTCTAATACTCAAAAGAAAGTTAAGAACATGCTCTACAAGTTCCATGTTGGTCAAAAGTTGAGATGAAACTTGTATCTTGAGATAGGTGGTCTTGAAGTCAGGCACTAAATAGGGGATTTTACCCTGAGAACCCTAATTTAGTAACTTCTCACACACTTTATCCTTGATGAATTGAACTTGAAATGATGTCTTATATGTCTTAACAAAACATCCCCTAACCATAAAGACTTTGAATTGAGTTTTAATCTCCTTCAATTGCACAGTTGACTGAGGACTATCCAGATGAAAACCCTAATTGTAACACCTTCAACTGTAACTCTTCACACTTGGCACAAACACTTGGATGAGCTCCACAATGACCCTCAAGGAACTCAATGAGCTTTCTCAACATCTGGTACCTATAATCATGCATTCACATTCCTCTGATGCTCTTCAATTAGCCTCTAAGTTAGGAGCTGACCCACATACATACATCCTTTCTTCATAAGACCAATGTCCATTTCCTGATGACTTGATGAACATCCAAACTTGAGTAAAACCCCTTGCTTAGACTCAACCTCCTGAGTAGACTCTTCTTGCTATGCACACGATCTTGATCCCCTGTTCAATGCTAAATGCTATGCAATGCAAATGCTAGAAAGAAATGAAATGAAACATGAAGCAAATCAAAGAAAAGGTTGAACAAATTTTGGGGTGCAACACTCCTTGACTAAAAACACTATCAAATCTCCTTGCCAAATTCACTCCTAACTTGCTAATGTTCGCGCAAGACACCTCTTTTGATCTGACATTATTTCTGGTATTTGGCAAGGTAGACAACACTGACTTAGGCTGAGTTTTCTGAATGGAATTACTTATAGGTCTTATGGAAGCTGGGATATTTGGAGAAATTGTGGGTAGTGGATATCTGATACGTGAACCATCATCCTGAGTAGTTACATGAGTTTGTTCAGCATTCTCTTTATGCATTGACCTCAATCTCTTTGCTCTTTTCTGATCAAGTACAACCTTCCTATGATTTTCTAGCATTTGCTGCTCTTTTCTTTCTTAACAGTATATTAAACAAATTCATTTTCAGATGACTTTTGTTTACCCATTGGCTCTCCCATATTCATATGTTTACTTGTTAATGGAAGTAGTTTTTGGAGGCAACATTATATATAGCATTACAAATTTCCCTCCGTATTCATTTACAACATGTTTATTAATGATGTCGTATTGCATTAAAAGTAGATTAATCATTGAATTGGTGCACTTACCAAAGATACTGAAAAACTAAAAATGCCTACAAAGCTACTCACATGGATTGGTGGAGAATTCAACGAGATAAATAGAAATTGAGATTATGTGGTAAATCATGTTATAATCAATGCGTGCATAAACCCCATTAATCAATAGTTCATTGATATCAGATCTGTCAAATAAATCAAAAGGCATTTGATTCGCTACCTTAAAATATATATACCTCAAATGGAAAAATACGCATTGGGAAGCTACCTTAAAGGATGTTAACATGCTGCTATTTAATTGTTTTTAACAAATGTTTATAATAGCTTGTGTCATTTTCGCATGCTGGTATATAATTGGTTTTGGTTTTAACGAAAAATTTATATAATTTTAGATAAATAAACTGATAGTAGATGTGTTATATAGTAAACAGATTGAGATTTAGAACAATGAGTGTTTCATTAATATTTGCTGGTATATATTGTTTGGTTGAGTATTATGAAATAAGGTAGTTAACATAACTTTTAAAAATATGGATACTCTTTTAATGTCTACATTTTAAAAGTTGCAAGACAGTGATTGAAAAATGAAAAGTTATGTAATCTAAGCAAGCAAATAATACATTAATAACCCACTGCTGAATAATTATGTAACAACATTATGTAGTTACACTTCAATCTTTCTTTGTTAACAAAGAAAAAAGAAAAACGAAGTTTCCAAACCGTAAATGAAACTAAGAAACCAACCATGACAAAGAAATAAAAATAAAACTGCTAATTCTATAATAGCCAAATCAAACAGTTGGTTCCATTTTCACTTTCTTCAACGGTTTGGTGCCTGAAAATTGTGTAGCCACATAAACTTCACAGTCAACATCTTCAACATTACGACCGACAGAGACATCCTTAGTTGGGGTATTTGCACAGTTTGTATCAGGATCATTTTCTCCAAATGCAGATAATGATTGCTTCAAATATAGCAAAATATAGTTAGTATTCTTAAGAGAAATCACAATCAATTTATTGAAAATGTAAATATGAATCAACAAACCTCAGAGGCTTCTACAAGATTTTGGAATGCATTTTCCATTACAGGTAGACTATCGGCCTGCATATACGTACAAAACATTTATACCTCACAAGCAATGAAATCATTTTCAATCTGATTGACAAATTCTTCGTCATAACAGAGCTTCCACACAGAACCCTGTCCAAACGTTGGCTGAACTTTTACTTTGAAAGCCATTTTCTTACCCAACAGCAAGTCAAGGTCATCAGGATACACCATAGGGTCATCTTCACCTTCCTAAAAATAACACATTAAGAATATAAAGCAATTCATTAAGCATTAAATAAGTAAGGATGAAACTGGAAAAGTAAAAGTCAATATCTGCATCATTGTGATATACATATTTTCAGCAGACTTTCCAATTATCTCAGTACAATCGGTATCCCAAAAGACAAAGCAATACTTAGAATCACCATCGACAACATATATATCAACTTTGTACCTTTTATGTAAATGAAAGATTACATATAAGTAAAAATCAACAATCAGTATATGAGAAACAAATTGTCCTACAAATTTAGATGTATTAAAAATCAACAATCAGAATATGAGAATCAACCCTGGTATTGCTTTTTGAACCTTTTCTCCACATGAACACTGATATGGATTGTTTACATCAGATGCCTTTAAAGTACATTTTGTACATCCATAATAAAACCAACCATGCTTTGATACATGAAACTTCAGGATAGTTGCTACAGTGACACATAGTATTTCCTAAAGATAATTGTTTGAAGATATCACAACATAGTACAACATACTTTTAACTGCAAAAAAATCTAAAATATGTAATGGGGACATATTTTACCTTAGGTCTTTGAGATTGAGTGACACAAAAGTCATTTTCCCAGGTGTGTGACACTGGAAATTGTTGATCTCATGAACAACACCAACAATATCTAAAAAAGAGTAACCAAAGTAAAATTAATACTACGACATTTATCATAAGAATATATGATATTTTTATAAAAATATCTTAAAAATAAACTAGCCATTTGAAGAAATGATACCTTCAAGTCTGTTAAGCTCACATTTGCCTCCAAGGACATCACCAAAATCTTTGAAATAATACTTTTTTGGAGGAATGCTTTGAACATCAACAACTTTCAAGTGGTACCACCAAGGAACACAAATTTCTGTAAATAATCACATAACTTCCACTGAAAATCATTATCATAAACAGTGCTGTTGTTGATTATGCAGGTCATGTTCTCCTGAATTCGTTCTTTCCATTTAGGTGTATGGTTAGAACAGATCAAAACTTGTATTCTGTCAACCTAAAAGACATTGGAAATAAAGTAAATTTTTTAAAGATTTTGATTAGAATCAAATGAAAATTTATACGAAAGATTGTAAAAATATTACCGATGCATCCACTGTTAATAACGCTTCATGCATCCACTGTTAATAACGCTTCATGCATCAACGATTGAACCGCCAATTTCCTTGGTGTCGTTAATGTGCTTGATATACTTATTTTTTTAAAATTTTATAACTTTTATTTTCTATACCGAAATACTTAAGACTTGTGATATCAATTTTTTGAATATTTTTTAAATTTTTATTAAATTATTTATATGAGTGCATTTTGATAAAAAACATTATAAATAATAGAATATGGGTAAAATTTTCTTAAACATATAGATGGATTTATTAATGAGGTCGGCCATGTTATGGTCAGTTTTACTTTGTATAGAAAAAAAAAACTCAAATGAGATTAAATAAACACCAAAAACATTTCTGCTAGGTTAGCTGTCCAGCAGTAACTAAAATAGAACAGAAGGCAGGGGCATTCAATATAAGCGGTCCAAAGGGCCGTTATCGTCCTTTCAATGGGACCAGACGCAGCGAAAAATTCGGTATCGAAAGTTCTCTCGTGAAGCATAACAGCAAACTTAATTAAAAAAAAAACTTAATTTATTTGCTTAAAAATTAAAATGCAGTAAAAAGAAACAGTGACAGAAGTGTCAGCACTTAAAAAATCCAGGTGTTAAAAAATTGTAAGAAGTTTTGAAAAATGTGACGTGTGTGGGTGAAGATGACGATGCACCATTAAGGATTGTGATTTTTGCATTTCTCACGCATCAACTTGTTCATCATCATTCTCCAAAACTAAAACGCCAAAGCAAATGTCACACGGAGTATTCATATCTATTTACATTATTACCCTTCAACTAATTATTCTATTCACTTCACCCGCTACCTCTCATTACTCTTCTCCATCACCTCCAGCCGCAGCATTCTCCGAATCCCCTGACGAACCTACCTCATCTCCCGCCGCCGAATGGCTCTCCGCCCACGCCACTTACTACTCCTCCTCCGATGACACCAGAGACGCAGTGGCCGGCGCATGCGGCTACGGCGACTCTCTCAGAGACGGTTACGGCACCACCGCAGCTTCTCTCAGCGAAACTCTCTTTGTCCGCGGCCAGATCTGTGGCGCATGTTTTGAGCTTCGCTGTTTTGAGGAGGATGTTCCGTTTGACCGGCGGTGGTGCGTCTCCGGCAGTTCTATTGTTGTTACGGCTACCAATTTCTGTGCTCCGAACTATGGTTTTGATGCGGAGAGCGAGGGTGGACATTGTAACCCTCCTAAGCAGCATTTCGTGATTCCTGTTGAAGCTTTCGAGAAGATTGCGATTTGGAAAGGGGGTAACATGCCCGTGGAGTATCGCAGGTACTTACTCTATTTTTAATCTTTCTTTCTATTAGTTTTTCTTCCAGAATCATGCAAGTTATGAAGGAATGTGTGTAACTAACAGTTGTTGCTGCAATTGCAATGTTACAAATGATTAAAAAATAACATAAAGTAGACCTACCAGATTTATTATAATCAAAATTAAAATAATAAAAGACAAAATTATTATTCAACCATAATATCTTCAAGAAGCAATACCCTCTAGAACAATTTTTTTCTCTAAAAATATGAGAATTTGGTTTTCGGTGAATGGTAGCAGGATGATTAGTGAGCTTAAGCTTTTGGTCCATTATGGTAAACTACTAAAACTAAGTGGGAAAATATTATGCCGAGTCAGATTAGATCCGTCTTACAAAAACTAACCAAAAAAAACAGGATAGAAATGTACGTCTAAAATTTTGGCCGTACTAAAACAGTCTTAACTAAAACACATATGGTAATAAATTAAACAAAATTTTCAATAATTATATAATTTTCATTAGATTTTTAAATTAGTTTTGTATTTTTTTTATAATTTATATATAAACTTAATAACTTATAAAATTACTTACTATTCTAAATTAACATTTTTTTAATTTCTTTATTAATTTTAGAAAGAAAAAAAAAAGCTCCTGGTACAAAACTGTCTAAATGGGCTAGTCCATTTGGACCAACCCGCCTGGTCCGAAAAGTTATAGAGTTTGAGTATTAAAATTAAAGTCCATATTTTTCAAGATTTTTTTTTAGTTCAATCTTAAAAAGTTTACTATCCATTAAGGTTGTCCCATATAGCCCATTATATCCGCATAACTATAAATTTTAAAAAAAATATATTACTCCCTTCGTCTTCAAATAAGTGTTCTCTTTAAAATTCTCACACTTTTAAGATAATGATTAATTAGGTTGATTTCAATGATAAAATGAGTGTTATTTACAAAAATAATCTTATTAATAATTAGTGGAGTAGTTATATGAATTAAAATATAATAAGAGTAAATTTTAAAATATTTAGATGTATCCTATGAATTGGTAGCACACCGTAATGAAAATTTTAAAATATTTTCAGATTTTAGAGATGCGTCTCCAAACGCATTCAAAAAACACAAATCATATTCCTTTTCTACAACACCTCAAACGACAATTTATTTGATTCCGAAAATGCATCATCGGAATTATTGAAACACATATTCAAGAGCACAAATGCAAATTGATGCTTATTAAAGTTAAAATTAAAATTAATAACTTAAAAGATTAAACAATACATAAATAATCCAACATTACATAAATGAAACATATCAGCGTCAAGGTAGACGTTCCATCAACCTAACAATATCTTCGACAAATCTCACTATTTTAGCATCTAACTCGATCTAAAAATTTGTTTTCGTAGTAAAAAAGTGTATTCGATATAGCTTTTACATCTATAACAATCTTGAGCTCGAAGTTGTGAACTTAATGCTACCTTCATTCTGATGTAATGTAATGGTGTAAAAAAATGAAATGAGAGTTCTATTTATACAAGTTCTAGGCCAATCTCAGAATTTCTATCTTGTACCAGGGAACGTTTAGGAGATGCATCTATGAAACCATCTTGTTTGTATTTTTTTTAAAAACAGTTTGGGTGTGTTTAGAGATACATCTCCGAAAACACCCAACACTGCAGCAACACAGTTGGAAGCATAACTTATTTTGGATAGAAAAAAATTTAAATTTTATGGGGATAAGGAGTCACAGTTGCTGCGTATGTGTTGAATATGTGTCCATCGAAGAGACTAAGGATCAAAGTTCAAGAAGAAGTATGGAGTGGTAAGAAACCATCTATACATCATCTTAAAGTTTTTGATTCAATTTGTTATAAGAATGTTCCTGATGCTAGAAGAAAGAAACTAGATAATAAAAGTGAAGTAATGATACTTGTTGGTTATCACAAAATTGGAGCTTATAAATTGTTTAATCCATTCGCGAAAAAGCTTATGATAAGTAGAGACATCATTGTTGATGAGAATGAATCATGGAACTAGGCATCTAATAGCACAACTAACAAATCTTTGATGAACTCAAGTTTGAATAAATTAAATAGTGAGCAAGATGAAATTCCACTAGAAGAAGTAGCTGAGAATGTTCAAAATGATGAGAATGTTCTAATTGAAAGAACTCACAGAACAAGAGTAATTTCAGCTAGTTTGCAAAACTGTGAAGTAATAGTTGATAGTGAAGTCATAGAAGATAGAGACTTGGTTCATTTTTCACTGCTAACAGATGCTGAGCCTATTAACCATAATGAAGCTTTGAAGAATGAAGCATGGAAAGCTACAATGACAGAAAAAGCTGCCATCCATTGAAGGAACAATACATGGTAACTTGCCAAATTACTAGCAAACATAAAAGCAATTGAAGTTAAATGGGTGTACAAGCTGAAGCATAACTCTGATGGTTCAGTTGCTACACATGAAGTCAGATTTGTGGCAAGAGGATTCCTTCAAAGAGTAGGCCTTGACTATCCTAGAATTTATGCCCCAGTTGTATGGTTAGAAACATACAAGTTAGTATTATCTCTAGCTTACAAAAGAAACTGGTCAACATTTTACCTTCATGTGAAATCTCCTTTTTAAAATGGTCCATTGGATGAAGTAGTTTATGTTGTGGTAAAATGGAAGAAAAGATGGTATATAGACTCTTAATTTATGATGTCTATATACTATTTTTTCTGATTTCAAGCTCTTGGGGCATGTTTAAGGCCAACAACTAAATTAATATTCAACAAAATTATTAAAATTGTAATAACAAATGTTTAATTAGTGGGTTGTGAGTTTTTTGAGTTTGAATCCGGTTTTACCCGAAATTCGATTTTGTTAATGGGTTTTTAAGTTTTTAAATCTATATTCACCCAATTACCCGATCCAATCCGTTTTTCCGAATTTTTTTTAGATGAATTTGACTGAATTTTGTGAGTTGACTCAACCATGTACACCCCTAGTTAATGAAACCTTATACAAACAAGTTGTAGGTTCAATAAGATACCTATATAATAGCATATCTGACATAGGCTTCTTAGTTGGTTTAGTAAAGATATATGGATGATTCTAGAATCTCTCACATGAGAGTTGTAAGAAGAATTCTTAGATATCTGAAAGGAACAGTCAATTACAGTAGTCACTTTCTTAAAAACTCGGATGATATTAATACAGTGATTACATGTTATTCATATTTAAATTGGGGTGGAGACAAATCTTATAGTAGAAGCACAATTGGTTACTTCAAGGTTTTTGGTGCACCAATCTCTTGGTGTTTTAGAAAATAACCAGTTGTTGCATTATTTTTATGTGACGTAGAGTATATTGTAGGATCCTATGTTGTATATCAAGCCATTTAGATTGAATATGTATTGTGTTGAGTAAGTTGAATATTCAAGTAAGGAAACCAATTGTTTTGCTACTAGACAACACGTCAACCATCAATTTAGCAAAGAATCCAATTCTTTATAATAGAAGCAAATATATAAAAGTTAAATTTCATTTTTAAGGGGGCAAGTGAATCAAGGGAAGCTAAAGGTCAAGTATTGGTCAAGTGAATTTCAACTTGCTAACATTCTAATTGTGAGATGTTAGATCGAACTCTAGTATGGTCGAAGTCTGTTCGCGAGTAATGCATGTTGTAGTCGAAGTCTGTTCTAACATGCATTAGTCAATATTGTTAGGGTTGTCAGCATGTTGAATTGGGCCTTGCTTGTAAGCCCAATTGTTTAAGTTAGCTTGTACCCTAAGTTAGCTTGTAATGGGTAATTGTTAAAAAAAACCTATTAGGTTAGTGTGCTATTTTATTATAAATAAGATGCTAGTTTCTCAATCTTGGCATAAGGAAAAATAGGAAGATAAAATCCTAATTTCAAGAGAGAGAGGTTATTTTGTTATTCTTGTATATTTTTAATCTTGTTCTAAGAGAAAGGAAAGAATAGCAGTTTAATAACCAATCCTTGTTGTTTTCTTCTTTATTAACCCTAACTCTTGTGTGTTTCTTGCTAAGAAACCGTTTATATTTTGTTTAAAGGTATCTGATTCACAACAATAATTAAGAGATTTAAGATTCATAGATTCTTGTCTCTTAGAAAGAAATTAAAAATCATTAATTTAATTGATTTGTATGTTTTATTGTTTCATAAGTTGGATAATAAAAAACATATTAATAAATCTAACTTGTGATTGTTAATAATAGTTAGTTAGATAGTAACTAATTAGTTAGGTAATTGGTGACGTGTCAAGCAAGTCACCACACATTAGCCTAAAAAGTACTTGTGTTTGCCATCACTTAAATACTCTCAATTCATAATTTTAAATTCACCAATCTATATTCTCTTGTTCATTCTTATTTTACTAATCTCTTTTTTCTCATCATTGAGTGTAAACATGGTGCTTGCACCAACAATAGACAATAATTATCTCTTCTAAGTATACTAGAAACCGATAAAAAACAAAATTTTCATTTTGTTTTGAGATTTCAAAACGCAAAGTCAACATTAAAGAAAAACATTAATCACAAATTTAGAATCACACTAAAGATTACTTCGACCATTTTTTTGAAAGAGCTCTAGCATAGCCGCCAAAACTCATTGTAAATAAAAAGTGTTATCCAAAACAAAAAATCAATATTCAATTCCATTTTGTATGGTGTATTTATTTGGATGTTATGTTTATTAATCTATGTTTTGGAGCAGGATAAAGTGCACAAGGGAAGGGAGAATGCGGTTTACAATTACTGGTTCTGGTATATTCAATTCAGTGCTGATAAGTAATGTGGCTAGCATGGGAGACATTGTTGGTGTGAAAGTTAAGGGTTCAAAAACTGGTTGGATTCCTATGGGTAGGAATTGGGGTCAAGTTTGGCATGTAAATGCATTGCTACAAAACCAACCTCTTTCATTTGAGGTCACTAGTAGTGATGGTGTAACCATTACCTCTTACAATGTAGCTCCTAAGAATTGGACCTTTGGACAAACCTTTGAAGGCAAGCAATTTAAGTCTTAGAAAAAGTATAACAAAACCTAACTTGTTTCAAAGGACCATTCTCCTTCCACTAGTTTCCTTAAGATAGGATTATTATCAAAACACATTTTTGATCAGTTTTTGTTCCACTGAACATTTGTCCTATTTTTCGAATTTGAGAAAATAAATTAATGTGTATTTGTAGCTCTAATAGATTGTTGATATGCAGAAGTTTGGGTTCAAAATCATCTGGGATTTTTCATTTTTTCACATTTTCACATTGTATGTGTGAGACTAACTAACTGTATTGGTTAGAAGGTTTTTTTTTTCTTCTTTATTTGGACATAGAAAAACTTCTATAGCATAATTGTTTTAGCATATAAATCAAATTTAATCTTAAAATTCGGTATTTTCTTAAGTTTGTAAAAAAAATTCTTCACCAAATTATATATATATAAAAAAAAGTTATCTTGACATATAAAATTCTGACGTGTATCGCTGTATCAGACATGTGTTCGATATAAATCACGTATAACATGTATTTGACACGTTTTTGAAATGTCTAATGAAAAAAATTATATCGCAACGGATACAGATACGACACCTTATTTTAAATAAATGACACTCTCCAATTCAAAAATTCTCATAATTTTTTTTTAAATAATAGGATTTTTACCTTTCATATTCCACTTCCCCATTTTAAGTTCTGGCCTGGGCCCAGCCTCGCGGTCCAGCCCAATAACGCACAAGGCCCAATAAGTGGAGCAGCTCGATCGGACACATAGCCCCCACCGGACGGGCAGGATACGCTCCCTGCCAAGCAGGACGACGCGCTTCCAAGCGTCCTCGGCGCTCCCTCTAGCCGGACAGAACAACCTCCACGGGCAGAATCCCCGACCAACGGGCATGACAATTCGTCCTCCCCGCTCTCGTGTGCTTCCCCCCTCCTCGGGGAGAGCCACACACCGACCGGGAATCCCACGAGCTCCCCTCCGCAGGGAGAACAACGTGTCATGCGCACGTTCTCCACGTGCTCCCCTCCGCGGGGACACGTCATCCCCAATTGCCCACCTCCGAAAGAGCATGTCAAACCCACTTTCCGGAGATCACAGGACGGTTGGAATAGGGCGAAGACCACGTTCTGGTCTTCACTACGCCACGTAAGCCCTAGCAGTCATTAGGGTTGGGTCTGACCATCCAGTCCACCTCAAATGACCGTTGGCCCAACGCTTGGGTCTCTCTATAAATACCCTCTTCCACAAGAGGGTCAGGTAATTCACTTCTTACCCATTTCTGTACTTTGCTCTCACTCTGCCCAACTCCTTACTTTGGCATCAGAGTGTTTTGCAGGTGCACCCCCCTTTTCCTCCTCATCACCGGTGAACAGGTAGCAGTCCAACAGCGTGTGGCCAGCCCGTGATCCGCTTCTGATCAGGTCAGATAAAAAAACAACACAGTTAAGATTCCTTATTTTTTCATATTCCATTGCTTATTCTATTTCCCCAATTAGGATTCCTTGTTCATCATCATTTTGTGAAAGAAATTGAAGCACATATTTATTTATCTATTCTTTGAAAAAAAAACAAGATGATACCACATAGAGCGGAAGCTTTAGTATATGTGTATAGTAACCTTCGACTTCTATCAAAGAGCACTCTCCAATATTATCAAGAGAAAACTAAAATGTGAGATGTTGCTAGAGATGAGTTTGAATCATTAGATAGCAGTGAATTTTTTGAAATTGTTGACTTATCTTTGGATAAGTTAGGTTTCGAGACTGATTTTCTTAATATACAGTGACTATGATATGATTTGTATTATTTTCTTTTGGTGAATTTATAATTTTTTTGCTATTGATTGAAAATACCAAGTTTAAATAAACATAAATTTTGTTATCTATTTTAATTTTTTTATAAATTGTGCTCATAAATTATATTCTTATATTAATATATAAAAAATATATAGACACATATGGTTTTTTTTATCTTAGCGGAGTCTTCGTATTTATATCTGTGTCGTGTTTTGTGTTTGTGTATGAATTCAGATTTTATAGATCTTGACACAATTTTTTTATATCTATATTGAATGTCATTGTTCACAAATACAACGAATATTCATAATTTTGATTTTTCTACAACTCTCTAAAACAATTTCGATTAATGATATATGAGAACTTTATGAATATAATTCATAGTTTAGTTAATATGTTATGATATTAAAAATTGTATTAATTGAAAAAATTAAGTTAACTAATTGAGTGTAACGAATTGATTGATATAATTTATAATTTGGTTATTGAATGTTCTAACATTAAAAAAAAAAAATTAAGTGATAAATCAGCTTCGGTTAATAGTTTATAAAAGATTGGTTAATGTGGTTCATAATTTGTTTAATAAATTCTTTAACATAAAAAAATAGTCTTAATCATTAAAAGTAAAGTGGATTAATAACTATAAAAGATTAGTTAATATAATTTATATTTTAATATTTGAAATTGATTAATACTATGTGTATTATTGGTTAGTAATTAATGATTTATAAATAAAATAAGTGGTTAAAAACATAATTTTTTTTATCACTTAAATAATAAATTTAGTTAACGATATAACTCTTCATATTTTAAAAAAACTATTTTTATTATAAATAATAATTTATTTAAATAAAAAAAACAAATATTAATTTGTTCAATAGTGATTAGTGTTGGACCTGATAAGAAGGACTACAATTTAATCTGCAACAATTACAATTGGGAAGAGATTGAAACTACTTAATATCAAACTAAGTCTAGAGTTTTATTAGTTGGTCTAGTGAAGTGAATATTGGTAGTAAAAAAATTGAAAGAAAAAAAAACATCATTAAATATGGTGGAATTTGCATGTGCAAGTATTTAGTATAACAAAAGTGTTTCAACATAGCATGACTAAACTATAAAGGGAAAGCCTTGTATATATCTCAAGCACGCAGTTCAAATCAATAGTCATGCCATTATTTCTTTTCAGCTTTTCTAATAGAAGATGTCCATGCTTTTCCAAATCATTTAAATGTTTATGAGCCTCTAAACACTTCAAGAAATTAATTTTATGTTCTAACCATGATTTGTCACAATCATGAGACATCAAATAAGCTTCAAGACTCTAAATAAGTCATTTAAACAATCTTTATTATATTTTGATATGAGTGATTGGTCAAGCAATCATCAAGAAAATAATTAAAATTAGTCTTTTCAACTGCGTCTAGGTCAAATGTCAAATTTTAATTAAAGTATTTGAAATAAAGGTCGAAGATCTCGTTAGTATCAAGTGATTTTGACTTATCTAAAAGTTCAAAGTGACTCAAAATTACTATTATCATTAACTTGGAAGAATGATAAGAAAAAATTTGAATTTTTTACTACAGTTTCAAAAGAACATTATTGCAGTACAACCTTCATCCAAAAAACTATTTTGAAAATAAAATAAAGTTGGTGTATTTGGTGCCTAAAGTTGGTGTCTAACCCTCTCCAAATGAAGTGAGAGGGTATTTATATAAAACCAGAAAAAATAGGCCGCACTAAGCCCTATTTGACCGTACTTAACGCGACTAGATGACAAAAGAGGAAAACCATCTTAAGTGGCGCTTAGTGCGAAACCCATTGCCTTGGGACATTTGATGGCACTTTGACCGCGCTAAGCGCCATCTCCTGTCATGCTTTTGATCCAAAATGCATGTAGAAGCCCTTGTCTTGCCTTTTAGCATCCAAAGCTCCTCCAATGCAACAAAACTACATAATTAGATGCAAAAAATGATTAATCTTCATAATATTTGCATGATTAAACTAAAAAACTATATTTACATGAAAGTTGAGGGATCAATATACAATTTCACTGAATTAAGCTAATAAGAACCATTAAATTATACTACTAATCAACACAATTTGGCCCTTAACAACTCTCCCTAACTTAGAATTTTATTTGTCTTCAAACAAGAGTTTTTCCAACCTAAAGAAACAAGCAACATACAACATCAAAATATTAACAAGCTTTAAGAAAAGACACATGCATGGTTCAAATTTTTTGAGGTCACAAATAAAGAGATGCTTACCACTATACTATAACTACACCATGATCATGAACCAAATCCTAAGTACAAATCTTATGTCAAAATTTCTAAGACAACACATGATCAATCATGAATCACACCTAACACACATCTTCATCAATGGATAAAGAATAAAATTTTAAAGGATTTGACAAAGAAGGGTTGAAAGCACAAAAACATAAATCATAAAGGACTTTCAAGGGTTGTAATGAGGTTTGGTTAACAAAGAAGGGTCATATCTAAAGGTCTTTGAAACAAAGTTGCCAAACTCTAGAAGAACATTCACTTTTCAAATTCTTTACAATTCATAACTTCATTTATCACTTTCCTTTGTTCATATGATACACCCTTGATCACACCTGCTTAGCACAACTTATTTGCCACTTTTTCTTTCAAACAAGTTTAATTCTTTTTCACAACTTTCTTTCTTGTAGAAATTCTTTTCAAATTATTAGCAGTCTACCATTTTTATTTCTTCTCCCCAACTTGAATACAACCAATAATGTACAAGAATGCTCCTCGATTTTCTAAGGAAATTGACAAAATTTCAACCACAATTTGAAGGTTGATGGTTCAAATGTTTCAAGAAATTTTTTTAGAATCCGTACCAAATCAATGATGAACTAATATTTATGTACAATTTCACAATTAAACTCGAAGTCATCACTTTTTTGCTTCTTCAAGTTGTTCAAAACTTATCTCTGGAACAAACTCAAAAAAATTATTTGCCAAAAACTAAAATAACTTGAATTAAAACTAACAAACATAATTTAAACTAACAACTTAATTGATTAAACCTATATCCAAACGAAATGTCATGGCGACATGAAATGCCGCCAAAATATGACAATTCCTCATCCTATCAAAGGATGGAACAACATAAACCAAAACAACATAAGTCTTAAGTAACAACAAAATAAAAACTGAAAATTAAAGTAACATCAAACAGGCTAAAAAGCCATCAAAAGGGTCATCCTTCAATCTTGATCACTCATGTACTCCTCTTTACTGCTTTCCTCAATTTTCTTGCTTTCTTCATCTTCATTAGCTGCCCCCTTCGAATAGAATGGCCTTCCCTCAGGCCAATTTGCATGTTGTTTGAAAATGCTTCTCGAGAAGGAAGACTATGGTTCACATGCGGCTCCCTTATCTGCAGCTGCAGCTGATGCATGGAATCATGCATAAACATAAAAGCTCTTTAGTTAGCATCAAGCATGTCCCAAGTATAGGTACAAGAAACTATCTCATCAAAGGGTTTTTGTTGAGCAAGATGTGGTGGATTGTTCAAAGCTCAAGCTCCTTTGGTCATGCAATACATTTCTATGTACCTATTATCGACAACACCATCAATGGTCTCATGGACCATAGGGGTATTGGGATGAGAGCTCTAGTGCACAACCCCATAATCAGCCTGGGGAAAGCCAAAGTACAAGGGATATTACTTCCCAATTGACGACCGCTTTTAGAAATCATCTTAATCTCATTCGAAATAATCTGGGCAACATCAACATGTCAATCATCCAGGATATAGTACAAAATTTAAGTAGTATCCAAGGGAATGGAAGAGGTGTGAATTCTTGGTCTTATGTTGTATAAGACCGAAGCCATTATTACCTGAGCTGCTATGTTGAGGTTCTTCCTTAAAAAGTTATTAGGTGCCCCCAAACATTCACTTCATAAGACTTTCCTGTCATCACCAGTGCATCCTTAACCAACTCAATATTCCAATTACCTCTAGCCAACCTCTTTCCATAAGCGCAAAAAACTTCATTCTCCAAAGTGATATGATTTCCAAGGTAAGCATTGATTGCATCACGACCCAATGCAATTTCTCTTCCTCTTATCTTAGTCATGAAAGAATAAGGAATACCTTCAACTGGACATTTGCATAGAATTTCCTAAAGATTTCATAGTTCAGATTTGTTGGGGGATTGCAAAGCCTTTGCTAGATTCTTGATTCAATCATTACCAAAAACTTCCTAAACTCTCCTTGAGGGCTGATGTTAAAGGTCCTTTTGGACCATATATTTCTACTTGCAAGAATTTTTCTCTGTTAAACACACCAGTTCTGGGACGTGGTGCAGATGAAGGACCTGCTCCAGAGTTCTTTTGTTTCTTAGATGCAATGATTTTTCTAGAACTCATTTTTCCACAATGCAAAAAAACCAACACAATCGACACAAAAAGCATTAATAAATCACACCGTTCCCTTCTGAAATCATATGGAAAACAAGACATGACAAAATCACTACAAAATTCTAAAACAAGAAAGTTGGGCAACATCAATGGCGCTTAGCGACAATAGAAAAAATTCACACTCATTTGCACAATGCGTTGAGCCCTAATCTACTTAAAATAACTTAAACAATCATAGAATGGTTGACCCGACATGAATAGCATACGAATATGTACCGAAATCTACCCTAACATGAACAAGATGGTAGAACTCTAACATGAAACCATTTTCTAACTTAGATTTTTGAAAACTATCATGAAATTATCTAAAACAATAAAAATTTTCGAATTAATTTACAAACATACTAAAGGATTACTGTTGTTGTAGTGAGGAAACAAATATATTCTTGAGAAAATTTGGAAAGGGTTTTGCTTTTGTGAGAACTTGTGAAGTTAAGGTTTCCAAATTCAAGAGGAAATGAGGGAAATGAAGTTTGAGCAGAGTTTTGTGAGAATTTTTGCTCAGGATGGGCCCAAAATGGGTCAGGGTCAAAATGGGTCATGCTTGATAAAAGTTATTTTTTTACTGAACTCGCTAAGGGCGCTTAATGCCATCAGTCCGTGCTAAGCGCGGTCTCCACTGCCTCAAGCTTCTCAAAATTTTCCAGGGCGCGCTTAGCACCACCAGTGCATTAAAATTTTCATGTTTTTGCTCAACTTACCAAGACTTCCACCCACAATCACCATTAAAACATATACGATTAAATCAAAGCTGTAAATACTTACAAAATTGGGTTGCCTCTCAACAAGAACTTGTTTAACATCAATTAGCTCGACGGTTCTTTGGTGACCTCAAGGATCGCCAATAGGGATTGTTGTTGTTAATCGATCAATCTCGCCACCAAGGTATAATTTCAACCTTTGACCATTCACTGTCCAACTTTCTTTCGAAATGGGGTCTTCCAACATAATTGCTCCATAATGTTTCAACTCCTTGATATGGAAAGGTTCATACCATTTGAACTTTAATTTTCCCGGAAACAGTTTCAATCTTGAATTAAACAATAATACCATGTGTCCAGGCTTGAAGTTCTTGTTGAGAATTGTATTGTCATGATACTTTTTAACCTTCTGCTTGTTGATCTTATTGGATTCATAAACTTGAAACCTCAGTTCATCAATCTCATGCAAATGCAACTTCCTCTTTTCTTCGGATAACTTTCGATCAAAGTTCAGAAACTTCAATGCCCAAAACGCTTTGTGCTCTACTTCCATCGAAAGATGACAAGCTTTCCTATAAACCATCTGAAAAGGGGTAAGATCAATTTGAGCCTTGAAAGAATTACAATTGCCCACAAAGCCTCATCAAGCTTGACAAACCAATCTTTTCTTGAAGCAAAAACTGTTTTCTTCAAGATTTTCTTGATTTCTCTGTTGCACACCTCAGCTTGGCCATTTGCGGATGGTATGGTAAGGCTACTTTGTACTTGACACCATAATGCTTAAGGGATTTTGCTAATTAATATTTGCAAAAATGTGAACCTCCATCATTTATTAAAACCATTAGAGAGTACATAAACGTGTGAAGTTGTTTTTCATTAAAAAATGTATCCCTGTTTTTCCATTGGCCTTTTGAGACACAATCGCTTCAACCCACTTAGAAACATAATCAACCGCTACCAAGATGTATTCATTTGAACATGAAGCAGGAAATGGACCAACGAAATCAATGCCCCAATAATAAAAAACTTCAACTTTCAGCATGCTTTGCAATGATATTTCATTTCATTTATTCATTCCTCCCGTACTTTGGCAACTATCACAATTCTGGGCATACTCATTTTGCATTCTTGAATAAGGAAGGGCAATAAAAGCTTGAAAGTAGAAATTTTCCTACCGTCTTTTGACCATTGTAATGACCTCCATAAGGTGAAGTGTGACAATGCCAAAGTATGCTTCTTGATTCTTCTTTGGAAACGCACCTTCTTAACAAACTATTTGTTCCCATTTTGAAAAAATAAGGCTCATCCTAAACATAAAACTTTGAATCACGAAGGAACTTCTTTTTTTGTTGCTAAGTCAAATCCTCAGGTATCCAACCAGTGGCCTTGTGATTAGCTAAATCCAAAACCACAATCTTACTTATACCATGAATAACTTTTCATCAGGAGTTCTTCCACAACTTCACTTTCCTTTTTGGTTATCTCATTATTTACCAACCTAGACAAGTGATCTGCTACCAAAATTTTTGTGCCCTTTTTATCACGAATTTCAAGATCAAATTCTTGTAACAAAAGAATCCATCTTATGAGTCTTTGCTTTGAATCAGGCTTGGTAAGCAGGTATTTTATTGTTGCATGGTCAGTATAAATAATAAACTATGAACCAATGCGTTAAGATCTAAATTTCTCCAATGCATACATTATAGCAAGCAATTTTTTTTCCATGGTAGCATAATTATTTTTTGCTTCATTCAAAACCTTGCTCTTATAATGTATAGCATGATTTTTTTTGTCTTTCTTTGACCAAGAACTGCACAAACCATGAATTTTTTTTGTCTTCATTCAAAACCTTGCTTGCATAGTTCAAAATCAAGTTTCCAATCAGGAGTAATGATTGTAGGTACAATTATCAGTTTTTCTTTTAAGTCCTAAAAAGTAATTAAATATGCATTATTAAAATCAAAAGAATTATATTTGTTAAGCAGATTGCTCAACAGTTTGGCAATTTTTGAGAAGTCTTTGATGAATTTCAGATAGAATCTTGTGTGTCCTAGAAAGCTTCTGTTCCTTTGACATTCAATGGTGGTGGGACATTTTCAATCTCTTTAACCTTGGCTTTATAAAATTCAATGCCTTTGGAAGAGATTTTGTGGTCGAGTACTATGCCTTCGGTGACCATGAAAGAACCAAATTAGTTTCTACCGCTTTAGAACGATGCCCAAAATTTTCAAACATAGTTCAAAAGAAGAACCAAATACATAGAAGTCATCCATGAAGAATTCAATGCATTTGTAAATTAGATCAGAAAATATGGTTTGTATGCATCATTGAAAAGTTGTCGGGTGCATTACACAACTTAAAAGGCATCCTTTTATAAGCAAAAAACCAGATGGACATGTAAAAGCTGTCTTCTCATGATCTTTCGGTTGACTGAAATTTTATTGTATCCTAAATAACCATCCAAGAAACAATAAAACTCTTGACCTGACAATCTTTCAATCATTTGATCCATAAATGGTAAAGGAAAATGGTCTTTTTTAGTGGCTTAGTTAAGCCTCCGGTAATCTATCCACATCCTCCATCCCGTCATAGTTAATGTTGGAATCAACTCATTCTTTTCATTTGTAATCACCATCATTCCTCCTTTCTTGGGTACCACTTGCATTAGACTCACCCAAGCACTATCCAAAATTAGAACAATCACGTCGGCATCCAATAATTTCACTACTTCTTTCCTTACTACCTCTTTCATAGTAGGATTCAAACGACGTTGAGGTTGAGCTACCGACTTATAATCCTCTTCCATAATAATTTAATGCATACAATAAGCTGGACTTATTCCTTTCAAATCGGAAAGTTCCAAACCCATTACCTTTTAATTTTTCTTCAAGACTTCAATCAATTTCTATTTTTCCTTGTTGGATAATGAATTGCTGATAATCACAGTTTTATGACCACCCTCTTCAAGAAAATCATACTTTAAATGTGATGGTAGTGTCTTCAATTCAAGTTTAGAGTCATCTTTATTTGACTCATCATTCAATTATTCAACTTTGGCTTCAAGAGGATGATGATCTTCCAATGGCTCAAGTTTTCTCAAGCATTCTTCAATCTCTTTTTCTTCATCTTCATTAAGAACTTTAAGTACATCATTTAGAGCTTTCTCAAGTGGAGTGGATACATGAACTTGTCTTCTCACATCCATCATGGCTTTAAAGAAGTTGAAACATACTTCTTCATCTTGAACTCGAAATTTCATTGCCACCATCAAAATCTATCATCATTCTTGCGGTTTTCATGAAAGGTCGACCTACAATCAAAGGTGTATCATCATCTTCTTCCATGTCTATTACAACAAAAGTAATTGAAAATAAGAACTTGTCCACCTTAACTAGAACGTCTTCAGTTACTCCATGCAGACAGGTGATATATTTGTCAGCCAATTGTAATTTCATCTTTGTAGGTTTCACTTCAATGTTACCTAACCTTTGAACCACAGACTACATAATCAAGTTTATGCTAGAAGCCAAATTAACCAATGTTTTGCCAATATACATTTCCTATGGTGACAGGTAATGTAACCTTCCCAGAATCGATTTCTTTCCGAGGGAAAGTTCCTCGAATGATGGAACTACAACTAGCATCAAGATTAATGCACTACAACATTTTTACTCTATAGCAACGCCTAATTTTCAGGAAGTAAAAAAATTGTTCTCGTAGAGAGTAATAGGCAACTAATTATATAATTTGTTGCTGTAGCATATTTAATTTTTTGTAAATTTTATACAACGGACCGAAACCGTTCTGATAGAGAGAAATGAGAACGGCTCCTATTAGCAATGGCTAGAACCGTTCTTATATAATTTTTAATTATTTTAATAAAATATTATTACTAACAAAATTTTCAATCTCCCTCCACGAGTAAAATTTTCGTTCCCTCCCACCGTTCTCATACGTTTCAGTCTCCCTCCACGAGTAAAATTTTCGACTCCCTCCACGAGCTTCTCTCAAACCGATTCATTGTCCCTCCCAAATACGAGCTTGATCGAACGATTCTCTCAAAGGTACGAGCTTCTCCTTAACCCTAATATTCATCCCAAATTGATTCTTCATTGTACGAGCTTCTCCCAAACTCTAACATTTTGTTCTTCACCCATATTGATTCTTCATGGTATGATTCTCTCAAACCCTAACATTCATCCCAAACTTGTGTGTGTAAATGTTCTCCTTCAACTTTCTCTATTTTCTGCCGATAAATCTAACGGTTTTGTTTTCATAGGTCTTAATTTTCAAACGTAATAGTGCGCGAGTTTTCAGCGGTGTGCGCATTTTCGGTTCATCCTGGTAAAAAGGTAATAATTTGATTATAGTTCGTAGCCCTGTGTTATTTTGGTGGGTCATTGAGTTAGAGATAGTTAATTAACTCAAATTATCTAGTGCTTCTCTGCATTTTTCCGGTGCCAGTGCCGCTTCTCTGCATCTGTACCCTCTAGAATAATGATTCAAAAGTTTCTGCTGATGAAGATAATGAGTTTTTTCCTAAAGAGTACTTTTGATTATGGATTATTGAAAGAGATTGTTAACAGGTTCTTACCAAAACCTAAGGAAGAGAATAATAAGAACTTACACAAAAGCTGAGAGGTAATGCCATTTAGCAGAAACAGGAACATTGAAAGGAGGCAAAGAGTCAACAATCTTGATAGGAACAATTTTGGTTTGCTTGTCGATCCCAATAACTATAGCAGCAGCAAGGGTGAGAACAAAGGCCAAAAGTCTAAGAATCAATTCACAAGAACCACCCTTAGCCTTAGGAGGTATTCTCCCTTCTATACCGGTAGAAATGTTATGCTGTTATATTGTTATGCTGTTAGTAAATCTAGTTGCTAATTGTTAGAACTGTTAGAAATTGGAAAAGAGTTAGGAATTGGTAGATAATATTGAACTGGTGGAATTAGCTAACATATTAATAAGTTATGTTGTATAAGTACTGTTTAGTAAATGGTACTGATAGTTAGCTCATCACAGTAAATGGTAATTAATAAGTTATGCTAATAAGTATTGTTTAGTAAGTATTGTGTATCCTCCATCTCTTCCTTAGGTTTATCACTGTTGTTAGATTTTGTGAAATTATACTCTTCCTTAGGTTTTGCCATCTCTTCCTTAGAAAATTGGTAATTAATAAGTTATGCTAATCTTTATTATTATGCGGGAGCCACTTAATGAGTCTGACATTGCAGCGTTACACTAATTGAAGCGGATACACCACTAATTTTTTGAGTTAGGAAAGATTTGTACAACTTAATATTTTGTGAAAGTTGTCCTACTGCTATTATTATGGCTTTTGCACTTGTAAGTATTTTTGTGAGTATGTTTAAAGTATGCTGAAGGTTATTCTTCTGCTACTACTATTGATGCACTAGTAAGTATTTTTGTAAGTATGTTGAAAGTCATTATTCTGCTACTACTGATAATGCACTAGTAACTATGTTGAAGGTTATTTAAAAATTATGTTGATGTTGTTCTTATTATGGTGTTAATGCACTAATAATATATTAAAAGCTATACTGAACTATACCAGTGTCATATGTTGTTGTTATGGTGTTAATTGACTAATAAATATGTTACAAACTATTTAAAAGTTATGTTCAACTATGCCACTGTCATACAAATATTTGAGAGTAAGTTATGTTAAAAGCTATTTGATTTTTGAGTACTTTTTTGACAGTAAGTTAGGTAAATTGTTTGAGAGCATATAGGTATAATTACAATATTGTATTGATATAGAGAATTAAAACAAAGTATTATATATCAACTCTACAATTTGTGTATTATGTATCAATTCTACATTTCATGTCTTGTAAATTATATCAAAACAACAACATATGACAGTTGAAGTGAGGAAGTGGTTTAGGTTGGCCACGTGTCTCCATCAGACATATTGGGAGAGAGCGATTATTGGTTGGCCAATCTTTATTACATGTTTATTACATGTTTGGAAGTGTGTTATGTTGTGTTTTGCTTTTGGTATAATTGTCCCTAGATTCTATGATTTGGCTGTTTCCTACTACGAGTACTTTCAATACCTTCATTTTGATGTTAGCACGTTACAATTGATGTAAATATGGATACCAAAGTAGAGAAAAATCTTAATTGATGTTGAGACAGAATATGGATACCTTGCAGTTACTGCTGCTGGTGTACAAGTAATTGCTGCTAATTTGAAGTGGAAATTTGAATGTGAATGTGATGTAAATATAACAGCAGTATTTGAATGTGGTGTACAAATAATTAGCAGCAGTATTTATTCCTTGAAGTGGAAATTTGAATGTGAATGTGATGTAGTATGCTGTTAGGAAATTCTGTTTAGTGTTGTGTTAGGAAATTCTGTTTAGAGTTGTGTTTAGTGCTGTGTTAGGACATTTTGGAAATTCTGTTTAGTGTTGTGTTTAGTGCTGTGTTTTGTTATTTGTATGTGATGTAGTATGTTGTTAGGAAATTCTGTTTAGTGTTGTGTTACAAGTAATTGCTGCTAATTTACTGAAGGCACTAATTAGCAGAATATCTATTGTATTTCACAGAATATATATTGTAATTATCTATTAGCAGCAATATTTATTCCTTGTAGTTACTGCTGCTGGTGTACAAGTAATTGCTGCTAATTTACTGAAGGCACTAATTAGCAGAATATCTATTGTATTTCACAGAATATCTATTGTAATTATCTATTAGCAGCAGTATTTATTCCTTGTAGTTACTACTGCTAGTGTACAAGTAATTGTTGCTAATTTACTGCTGCTGGTGTACAAGTAATTGTTGCTAATTGTCATATCCAAACTTTAGTTTATTAAGTATGAAACTTATGCTTATTGGTACCAATATGTAATTTACCAGTATGGTTGTGTAACATATAAGTGTTTGATGCATATTCCAGTTATTTATTGAAAATTAATGTCATGTTGATGTGTTACAGAACAACTAGAATTCATTCTTCTATCTTAAGTACCAGAGATCCGAAGTTCAGACCCTACAGACTGAAGTTACAACTATTTATGCCCATCTGACATTATATCAGGTTTGTATCGACATCCATCTATAACATTTGTTGGACTGTTTTTCTGATATTTATGAATTTGATGTGAATTCCTAGTTTATGTTACTTGTTGCACTAGATGAGCATGTTCTGGTAGGCTAGTTTTTATATGACAAAATGAAACAATTTTGACAAATTGAACACTTTGGGTTGCTCTACTGTGTTTCTTTTCTGCTTGTTTTGCTTATACATTTTTTCCATAAATGGTAGTATCCCCGTAAACCCGATGGACAAGGAATGGACAAAGAAAAACCCCGCGAGTAAAGAGTACCAAAATGGTCTTGATTCTTTTCTAGATTATGCATACACCAAAGGAAAACCCCGCGGGAAAGAGATTTTGTGTCCTTGTGCTAATTGTTACAATAGCAATTGGTTTACAAGGAATGAAGTACGAAATCATTTAATTGCATTTGGATTTCTAAAGGGATATGACGTTTGGGTTCGACATGGAGAGAAGAAACCGAAACTCGGTGATCTTAATAATAATCATATGAATGAAGAAGAGGATCAAATTAACGATATTGATGGACTATTGCATGAAAGATTTAGAGATGTTGTACAAGAATAAAATGATGTAAATGTAAGCCTTAATGAAGATGCAAAAAAGTTCTATAATCTAGTCGAAGAAGCCAAACAAGATTTGTATCCCGGTTGCAAAAACTTCTCTAAATTGTCATTCACCATTCGTCTTTATTTATTGAAATGTCTTTATGGTTGGAGCAATGTATCATTCGATGCTCTATTAGATTTGTTGAGAGAAGCTATGCCTTCATTAAACATCCCTGATACGTTCAACAAAACTAAAGGCATGATAAGGGACTTAGGGCTAGATTATAAGAAGATCGATGCTTGCCCTAATGATTGCATGATATATTGGAAAGATAACGAGAATGATACTTCTTGCCATGTTTGCGGTGCTCCACGATGGAATGAAGATGTCAAAGGAAATGATCATGTTGAAAAAAAGCATAAGTCTCATAAAGTTCCTTCAAAGGTTTTGAGGCACTTTCCGTTGATTCCTATACTTCAAAGACTGTTTATGTGTTCAAAGACAGCTAGCTCATTAAGGTGGCATGATGAAGAGCGTTCGAAAGATGGGAAGTTGAGGCATCCTGCAGACGCAGAAGCATGGAAAGAATTTGCAACATATATTGCAACATATTAATAAGTTAGTAATTAAGTACTGTTATGAATGAAACATATTAATAAGTACTGTTATGTATGTTAGAAATTGAAAAAGAGTTAGGAAAATATAAATACATTAAGCTAGTAATTAAGCTAGCTCATTAAGTACATATATTGCAACATATTAATAAGTTAGTAATTAAGTACTGTTATGAATGAAACATATTAATAAGTACTGTTATGTATGTTAGAAATTGAAAAAGAGTTAGGAAAATATAAATGAAATTGGATGGTTGGTTTGTATATATATTGCAAATGTGTATGTATGGATTCTAAGTGTTGGATATGTGTGTTTATGGATATGTGTGTGTATGTAGGAAGTCAGTCATCAAAATGCCGAAAATGTAGCTCAATTGAAATGGAGACATCGAATGGGGAATAAAGGTTTTGCTGTTATAAGAGAAAAAATGGTATTCTTTTCTAAATTATATTTTAATTGAATATTAAATTGTGTTATTTTATTAATACTCTCATACTATTGTTTTACTTGGTTTAGCGTGAAAATAATGAAGATAAAGAACCTCCGACTCAAGCTGAAATGTTCATTGCTACTCGACAAAGTAGGAAAGGAAAGGAGTTGGATCAAGAAACCAACCATGCAATTGTAAGTTATTATTGTTAGTGTTATTTTTGTTAGGAGTTCTAGTTAGGAGTGGATCAGACTTGTATATTATGAGTAATGTTCAAATGACAATTGTCCCTTGCCTCTTATTTACTACTATATATTATGTATGTTAGATAAAACTTCAAGACTTGATTGAAAATCATGGAAAACCTTCTTCAGAAGCTTTTGAAAGCGTATTGGGCACACAAAAACCTGGGAGATTGCGTTGCCACGGAAGAACCACAACACCGACTCTCTTGAAAAGAAACGAAGAAATTTCAAAAATTAAAAGAGAGCATGCTGCTGAGATTAGTCAATTTGATGACAGGTTACAAGAGATGGAAGAAAAACATCGTCAAGATAAAGAAGAAACTGATAGGAAAATTCAGGTTCTTCTTAAGACTGTTTTGAATCAAAATACCTCCGAGTTGAATATAGAGGCTTTGGCAGCTTTGATATCAACTCCTGCAACTGATGCTAACAGTGTCTTACGTTCTTCTACATCAGCACATGCTCCAACTAATGATCAAGTAAGATTTGTTACATTCCTATGTTTTAAGGGATTTTATATATGTGGAGTATTTACTTGGAGTGAATTATTTTATTTTTGATCATTCAAATAATAATCTTATTTAAGTTATATTATTTTTATTTTGCAGGTTATGAATGACAATATTAATGAAGATTTTGAATTTGAAGATGAAGAAACGTAGATGTAGAGATGTAGATGTTTAAGTTTAATTTTATAGATTAAAGATGTTATTTTGACTATGAATGATGATTGAAATTGGGATCGATATGTAATTTGAAGATGTTTTGTTGACATTACGATATGCAAGATCAGGTTTATAAAAAAAATTGAAGATGTTTTTTTTTTTTAAAATGTTTTGTTGGATCATTTTCAATTTGAAGATGTTTTGTATTTGAATATTATTATATAAAAAAATTGTGAATGATGTTATTATCAGGTTTATAAAATAAAATAAAAATTTATTTTATTAAAAAATAAATAAATTTATTTAGTTTATAAAATAAAATAATTTTTTTTGCAACAGTTACAAAGTGTGTCTGTAGTAAAGAAGGCATTGCTATAACCTATGAAGAAAAAATGAACTTAAGACTCTATTAGAACGGTTTAGAATAGGCTACGACTAAGAACCGTTGCTATATTCCATAAAATAACTGTATTCAAATAAACAACAACTGCAACGGTTTAAATTTGAAAACGGTCTCCAGCCGTTGCTGTACCAAACCGTTCTCTATAATAAAATTACAGCAACGACTCTGAATAAGGCGTTGCCGTTGGATAATAAACCGTTCCTAAAGGCTAAAACAACGCCTTGGTTTAGAACGTCCTGAAAACCGTTCTCATAGGTAAAGGCAACGATTTTTTTAGATTTTGCAACGATTTTTTTGTGTTGCTGTATATTCAAAATGTTGTAGTGATGGCTTCTTGATCCGTATACCCCCTTTTCTTTGTGAGAATTTCCTTTAAACATTTAGCACATGTCGGTATTTGTTCAAGAGCTTCAGAAAATGGAATACTTATCTGCAAACGAATAAATATATTTAGAAACCTTTCATAATGCCTTACATTTCCTTTCTTGGAAGGAGTATGTGGATAAGGTAGGTGTTGTAACAAAATACTCTTCATTTCCCCTTTCTCCTCTTGAGGCTTTTGAATTTTTTTCTTCTTTTCCTCTCTCTTTTTCTTTTCTAACTCATCTTTTTCAATTTTTTCATTTTCAACTAATTCTCCCTCATTATTTTTTAAGTTCAATCTCATCTTTGCCTTCCTCTCTTTCTATCACAACTTCCTCTTCCTCAACAACATCACTAATGCCTTTGCTAATTTCTCTACAATTACGAGTTAGAATGGACTTATAATGTCCCTTCAGATTATCTTGAGTATTTTCCGAAAATGTTCCTTTTTGTTGATCATCTATTTGCGTAGCTATTTGACCAACTTGGGTCTCAAGATTTTTGATGGCCACATCAGTGCTCTTTTGATTTTTCACGAACATTTGCATGAATTGGTTCATATTATCCTCCATTTTTGAGTTGCTACCTTGTAGTTGAGGATTCTGATTATAATTTTGATAAGGATTTTTTTTATTGGAAGATCCTGCTTCTTGTCTGTACCCTTGGCCATATTGTGCATTGTTCCCTCTTTGTTGATAAACAGAATAATTTTGATATGGTGCTTGCCTCTGTTGATGTAGATTTAGATTTCCCGTGTAATTCACTCTTCAGTTGTTGGAGGATAATAACTTGTGGGATGATATCCATTGCAAAGTGTGCAAGATGATACTTGTTGTGTTTTGTTTGAGACTTCTTGCATATCCTTGAATTATTGCGGAAGCTTTGACATTTGCTTTGTAAGTTCCTCCACTTTTTTAAATAACAATTTGTTTTGTGCTAAAATTGCATCATTTGTTCCCAATTCCATGATTCCATCTTTCATTTGTAAAAGCCCTCTATTGTGTTGAACTTGGTGATCATTAATTGCCATTTGATCAATAATAGACACTGCATCTTCTACACTGTTAGACTTTAAAGAACCACCTACAGTTGCATCCAAAAGAAATTTTGTTTGCGGATGAAGTCTATTGTTGAAGATATGAATTTGAGTAAGATCATCAAAACCATGGCTAGGACATCTTCTCAACATTGACTTGTACCACTCCTGTGCTTCACAAAGGGATTCACTTGAACCTTGAGAAAATACAACAATTGTGGTTTTGGCCTCCATAAATTTGTTGTGGAAAAAACCTATCAAGAAATTTTTCCTCAAGCACATTTCAATCTCTCATAGTTTGAGTTGGTTGATTAAGGTACCACTCTTTTTCTTTTCCAATCAAATAATAAGGAAACAATCTCATGAACATTTGTTCTTCTCCTGCTTCAGGAGCTCCAACTGTACCGACAATCTCATAGAACTTGGTAAGGTGAGTATATGGATCTTAATGGTTAAGCCCGGTGAAAGGATTTGCATATAAGATTTGTAGCAATCCAGTCTTCATTTCATGATTTCTCGCATTTTGAGCAGGCCTGACAATACTTCTATTCTTTCTTGGGTTGTTTACATAAGGTCCTCTTATAACAATTGGAGGTTCAACCATGAATTCTTCAATAATAGGATTTGTTGAAAAAGTTGCACTAGAAGTTCCTTCACATTAGTTTCTTTGCTTTGGCTAGTTGTCTTCTCTTTCTGATTTTGCTATTAAGTTTTTGAGCTATTCTTTTAATCTCAGAATCAAAAAGAAGTTGATCTTCAGGTAAACTTCCTCGCATAAATAGATTTATATGAAATGCTAATAAACAAATTAACAAACACGATGGATGATAAATAGGATAGTTTATAACAATACAAAATGACATAAAACAATACAAATTGTTACTATGCTTGCAATATCTAAACGTTAATCCCCGACAACAACGCCATTTTATTAAAACACTTTTGCTAGGGAAAGTATTTTTTTATCGTATCCACAGAGATTAGTGCGATATCACCTCCATTCCACAATTAACAATGTTTTAGGTAAGGGTTTAAACAGGTTTTCAATTGTGAAAAGAAACATTCACTAAAAATTGTAACAATGGTAAATGATCCGGAAATTAACATTTAAAGAAACATGGGAGGATTAAATTTCTACCTATTTCATATGTATTCTATTGATCTAGTATGTGAACACCATTATCAAACACTATTATCACGTATCACTCATGTTCATTGTTTATGTCTAAACAATGACATGAAATCTCACAGTATTATTTAATCGATGATCTCTCTACCTATTAAACAATACAATGATGTTTACGATCTGATACATATGAATATCAAACCCCAAATCCATATCTATACTTTGCTTTTTGATAGATAAAGATCTTAGGTCAAGACTTGGAAGATATTTCTCAATATTTGATCTTACCGGATCAGAAAAGGATCAGCAGCCAGCAACACGTCACGAGCTCTTGTATTCACCGGTGGTGGAGAAGAGGAGGGGGTGTACCTACAAGGTACTCCGATGCCAAAGTAAGATATGGAGTAACGCGAGCAAGTATGGAAAAGGTGTGTAAGGAATATAATACCTGACCCTCTAGTAAAAGAGGGGATTTATAATGTGCCCCCAATGCTGGACAAATAACTACTTTATATTGGGTTAGATCGCAAGGCCCAACACAAGTAAATGTCAGGGCTTATGTGGCGTAGGAAAGACCAACACGTGGTTTTCGCCCAGGGTCAATTGCCTCGTGATCTTCGGAAGGTGGGTGACCTGTTCTTTCGGATGCGGGTAGTTGCTAATAACGTGCCCCCGCATAGGGGCACGTGGAGCCCGTGGGGGAGACATATGAGAGCTTCTCACGTGCACTGATGGATTGGGTCTCCATTGGACCCTCCCGGACGAGGAGCTGGGTTGGGCCATGCCTGACGGTGGGCCAGCCTCTGGCCCCGTTCAGATTAGGAGCCCCTAAGTCATTGATCCGAAGTAGAGAAGTAATGACTTAGGAGTCAGTCCGGGCGTCGAGGATCTGTGAGAAGGAGAAACATGCATTTCCGAAACACTGGACTTGGGTGACAAATCGCGTGACCAAATTACTTGCTCGCACGGACAGAAGCTTGCGAAGAGGTTTGTCCGTCAGTCGCGATCTCGACTTTTTTCTTCCTTCTCCCTTGGATATGTCCTCGTTGGGCGCTCTTGCCGACTAAGTGACGAAGATGGAAAGAAATGGGCACGCCTGGTCCTCGAGCATGAGGGGGAGCCGAGAGAACACATGTGGTGTCTCTTAAGGTCACGTGTCAATAGTGATGCCTCACTTCCCGTGCTAGGTTTATAAAAATATGGGGAAAGTCTCCTTCATTTTCACTTCCCCTTCATTTCTGTTAGAATTTCTTCCAAGTCTGTCCATGTTTTCTTCGCTCCCTAGACGTCGTCACCGCCGCCGTCAGCCTTTCTCCATCGCTCAGATCTTCTTCCTTCAAGTAAGTTTTTGTTTCCTTTTCTAGTTTTTTAATGTATTTTCCGATGACTTCTCCAGGGAACTCGTAGGGTTACAAAGAAAGCATGAGTTTTTTGGTAAGTTCCATGAAGTTTCCAGCAGGGCTATGAATTTTCCGGCCAGACTCATGAAGTTTCCGGCTGAACTATGAGTTTTTCGGCCAAGCTCATGAAGTTTTCGGTCACACTCATGAAGTTTTCAGCCAAGCTCATGAATTTTCGGACAAGACACTGAGAAGTTCATGAGGATTATGGAAGCTTCATGAAGTTTCTGGTGAAGGTCTCGGGGACCTATGATGAAGGTCCTGGGGAGCCTTGCTCCCCCCAAGTGTACGAACCTTGCGAGGAGGTCTTTGTCGAGGAGTTTCCCCGTGTTTACTAGGATCTTCTCATGCGACAAGTCTCTATGTTAAGGAGGCTCACCTTCTCGCGTCATAGGGAGTTTCTTCGTGGATGAGTCTCCGTCGAGGAGGGGGACTGCTACTCTGCATTGGAGAGGATCTATCAAGGGGTTCTCCATCCCTCATTTTGCCCTTTCACTTGATTTGCGGTGGAAGGATGAATTTGATCTTGGAAGTCGAATTCACCGTTTTCCTCTACTTTTTAGGTAAAATGGTCATAAGGATTGAGGGCGTCATTCATATCGACGACGAAGCCGAGTCTGAAACACTCGTCGAGGACGTTAGAGCCGAACGATTTCGTACTCTCGAGGATTAGACTGGACAGGAACATCTTAACACCGCGTTGCATTTTTCCTCTGACGACATAGACGCCTTCGCCACTGTCAAGGACCGTTTCGAGGGTTCCTCCTCGAGTTGGATAGTTTATAAGCCTAGGGATAAGCACTGTATCTGCTCGAGGTTCCCGATGTATGAGTTTGTGTTTCAGGACGCGAGAATCCGTCTCCCCTTCAGTGATTTTCAAGGGGGAGTATTCAGTGGCTCCGTCTGGTGCCTTTGCAACTTCACCCTAATGCGATAATGTTCGTGCAAGTGTTTGAACTTGTTTGCAAACACCTTGGTATTGGGGCCACGCTCCCCCTATTCTTCCACACTTTTCACTTACATCGTCAATCCTTCCAAGGTCGGCACAATAGGGTATCCTTGAAGCAGCCGAGGAAGCTATTTCGGGCATACCAGGATTCTGTCTGCACTTTCAAGGACAGGTTTTATGTTGTGAAGCATGTATTGCATGTGGTCGTCGACTCCCTATACGACCTTGTGTTCAAAGAGGAAAACGGGCAACGTGAGGAGACACTAGTGTCGAAGTTTCCTCTCGAGTGGGTCGAGGACCACTTCGATAAAGAAACAGACAACTACATCATGAAACACGACAACCTGGACGCCAACGACCAACTATCTTATTAAAAGAGTCGAATTTGTCTCCAGTTTCACTCTCTCCAAATGCATCCACAAGGATGGGAGTTTCATCCTCGACGAGTATGGGGAGGTTTGTCGTGAGGCTCGACTAATTTTCACCAAGGCTCTCCTTGAGTGCGGGTCTCGTGAGAAGGCCTTAAGGTTTTTAGGTAGTGAATCTTTTCTTTGCTGGGGCGCCTGCCTTTTTCCCTTTTAGATTGACTTAATTTTCTTTGTTCAATGTTACAAGCCAGATGTCTAACGTGCAGGAACGTATAATGAAGCTAGCGGTGACCAAAGGGTGGGAAGAAGGCCAAAGGTAGAGTCTCCTAGGTTCAGCAGATGATGAGGCCTGACCAAGGAACTGGTGGTTCCTCTTCCCCCCAATGCAGTCAGTCTCCTCCCACGCAGGAGACTTCATCCAAAAGGCAGCGCACCGAGGAACCCGTACTCATCGACCTCGAGGAGAGTGCGCTTGTGGAGAAGTTTGTGCTACCCTGTTTTTACGTCCATCGTGACTTCTTCTCCGGGGACCATTCCCCGGCTGTGGTCGAAGCCGAAACCAAAGCGATCATGGGGGTCGACAGGGTGGCCAGGAGAAAAGCGTTAACTGAGGACATGGTCGCCATGATGAGGATCTTTGAAACAACCTTGGTCCTCAATGATGAGACCAGCCCGACCTCTGAGCTGACAAAGCTGCAGAACGAGAACGTCGTCCTTTCTCATGAGAAAAATAAGGCGGAGTGTGATATTCTCGAGGCCAAGACGAGGTACGAAGCCCAGTGCGCCTCCTCCATGAGATGAATGAAATGCGGGAAGAGCTGAAGGAAACCAAGGAGGAATGGGGTCGACTGCTGACCAAGGTGGCTGAGCTAGAGACCAATGCTAAACCTGTTGAGGATGAAATAGAGGAGGAAAAAGCTCTTATGGCCCGCAGTGCCTTGGTCGCTCAGATCCGGGAGCTCGAGCAGGACTGTTTGGGAGCTCTTGAGGTGGGGTTCAACAATGCTTTGGAGCAGGTCCAGATCATGAATCTTGGGGCTTAACTTGTCTTCGAGGGGATTGGCCCTTTCTACCAGGTGGTTTATGGTAGGGTGGTTGTCCCCGAGGTATCAGACGATGGAACTGGTTAAAGTGATGGGGGACCCCGACCCTAGGAAGAAGCCGATGCTTGATTATTTTTTCCTTTTTTAGCTGTTTGACCTATGCGCCATTTGAATTTTTTTGTCAGGCCTGCGTGCCGTAGTCAGTAGTTGATTTTTCCCGGCCTGGGCGCCAAGGGTTTTGAATTTATAATATTTGAACAGGGGCTCTACCCGACAGAATGCATTTTGATCTATATTTTGGTATAGTTATATTTTGTGTGTGTTGCTTTTATGTTGAATATGTGTTTTACTTGCGTGTTCTTTTAAGTATTTGGTGCCTTTTCTCGATGTTATTGGTCCTTGACAATGCAGGAAATTGGTCAAGTGGCTGGAGTCGGATTCCGACCTTCGGTGAAGCTAAGAGCTCGGTCGTGGTCTTTGCTTCGAGGTGTGAACTTCCCATCGCGAGTTGGGCATTTTGCCTAGTTGGTATGGCAATGGTGGAGCTCGGTTGAGGTGTCCCCGTCGAATCAAGAGCTTGCTCGCACACACAAGAGAGGGCTCTTGTCTTCTTATCTTGAGTTTAGGAGTCGCGTTTGTACCCTAGCACGCCTCTGTGATCGTGATGCGAATAAGTCACAGGCAGTGCTTAATTGTAGTGTTGTTTAAGCCTCTTAGTGTTCCATGGTCGAGAAAGTTCCTCCCCTTGCAGGTTTTCGAGGTAGTAGGCTCCGATTCCCATTTTTGTGCGGACGCGATATGGGTCCTCCCAGTTTGCGGCGAGCTTGCCTTCACGTGAATCTTTCTAGTTTCTTCATAGGACTAAGCGGCCTACTTGGAATTCATGTTTGATGACTTTGCTGTTATATTGCAAAGTTATCCTCTATTTGGGAGAGGTTTCGAGGAGGGACGCCGCCGACCAAATTTCTTTGACGAGGTCGAGCTCCTCCCTCAGGGCCTTGTCGTTCGTCTCCTTGTCGAGGGGGGACTCGGTCCTCCTGGAAGGTTCTCTTATTTCCACAGAAATTATGGCCTTGGTTCCATAGGTCATTCGAAATAGGGTCTCCCTAGTCTTCGAGTGTGGAGTTATCTTATAGGCCTAGAGCATGTTGTACAACTCTTCGATCCATCTCTTTTTGGCTTCACCAGTCTTCACTTTAAGCCGCGTAGGATCACTCTGTTCGCGACTTCCGCCTTCGTTTACGGGTGCTCGACTGATGTGAAGTGTTACTTTGTGCCTGGCTTGGTGACGAAGTCCCAGAAATTTTTGTCGGTGAAATGTGTCCCGTTGTCGGTGACGATGGCCTGGGATACGTCGAACCGGACAATTCCTTTTGTAGAAATGGAGTATGTTGTGAGCCGTGATTTTGGATAAGGCTTCGGCCTCTATCCACTTAGTGAAGTAGTCGACGCCGAATATTAAATATTTATTTTGGTACGAACCTATGGTGAAGGGTCTGAGGATGTCCATCCTCCACCAGGAAAATAACCATGGGGATGAGAGTGTATTAAGCTCATTGGGCGGGGCCAGGTGCATGTCTTCGTGTTGCTGGAACTTGTCTCACTTCTTGACATGATCTTTGGCGTCTTGTTGCATGGTGGGCCAGTAGTACCCTGCTCGCAATGCTTTACGGGCTAAGGACCATCCATCGAGGTGTTGTGCATTGATCCCTTCGTGGATCTCCTGGAGTATTTTGGGGACCTTGGATTCCTCGATGCATTTGAGAAGGAGAATGGAGAAGCCTCATCGATATAACCTGTTCTCAACTAGGACGTATGAGCAGGCCCATCATCTGACTACGCTGGCCTCCTTGGAGTCGTCGAGTAGCTTCCCCGTGCTCAGGTACTCGTATACTGGGTTTATCCAGCAGTGGCCGTCACTAACAGTGTTTACATTGATAATTAGGGGGCATTTCTCGATACTCGATCGTGGAAGCACCTCTTGGGTGACAGACTTGTTCCCGCCTTTTTTCTTCGTGCTTGCCAGCTTAGATAAGATGTCTGCCCGGGTATTGTGTTCGCATGTGACATGGCTTACTTCCGCCGAGTCGAACTTTTCCATCCTCTCTTTCACTAGGGACAAGTACTTGATGAGGTTGTCGTTCTTGGCCTGGTATTCTCCTCGCACTTGGGAGGCCACGAGATGGGATTCACTGGATATTTTTACCTCATTCGCCCCGAGGTCCTCGGCCAGGCGTAGTCCGGCGAGGAAGGCCTCGTACTCGGTCTGGTTGTTTGATATCGAAAAGGATAATGTGACAGAGACCTCGATCAAGATGCCATCCTCATTTTCTAGGATAGTGCCTGATCCTCCGCTCCCTGTCAAACTGGATGCCCCGTCGACATAGATCGTCCACTTCTAGGATCCGCCGATCGAGGGTTTCGGGGTGGCTATTTCGATGATGAAGTCGGTTAGCACTTGAGCCTTCAGGGCCTTCCTACCTTCATACTGGACATCAAACTTGCAGAGCTCGAGCGACCATTTGAGCATTCTGCCCACCATGTCAGGTCTCCCGAGTAGCTACCTTACGGGTTGGTCCGTCCTCACCACGATTGTGTGGGCCAAAAAGTAGTGCCGCAACCTTCTGGCTGCAGTGACGAGGGCCAACGAGACTTTCTCGATCTGTTGGTACCTAAGTTCAGGGCCCTGGAGGGCTTTACTGGTGAAGTTGAACCTCATCTTGCATCTCCTCGCTGTGTCGAAGACCCTTCTGAGATGGGCAGTGTGGTCAATCTCTTCTCGAGATTTTACGATCATGTCATCCATGTAGACCTTGAGCATGTCTCTGATCTCACCTCAGAAGACTTTGTTCATCATCCATTGGTAGGTCACGCCGACGTTTTTCAGATCGAAGGGCATTATGTTGTAGTAATAGTTGCCCGACTCGGTCATGAGAGTCGTATATTGTAACGCCCCGTTTCTGATTTCCAATTTTGTTGGGTCTTTTGATTTATTTGGGTGATTAATATTTTAATTATGAAATTGATGTGTTAATATGTTATGTTTGCATATTATGCTATTTTACCGATTTTGAGAGTTTTCGGGGAAAATAGATTGGAGGGTATTTTAGACATTTCTTATTTAATGATAAGATGAGATATTTTGTGAGAAAATGGATTGGTAGATGTTTGGAGAGAGATATAATAGAAAGAGATATAAGTGGAATAGAGGAAAGAAAAGAAAAGGATAGAAATAGAAAGAAGAGAAAAGGAAGAAGAGAGAAGAGGAGAAAATAGAGGAAAAGCTTGGATAGCTCAAGATCAACACCTAGGATCCAATTTAATCGGGTAAGGGTGTGAAATCTTATTATTTTCTCAATGTGTATGATTATGTATGATTTTGTTGGATTGATTTGGATTGTTGGAGAGTTTTTACTCATTTTCCATTTTTAGGTCGAAATGGTTTAATCGATAGAAACCGATGTTTTAACGGTTAGAATTTGGAATAAGTGATGTAGTTTAGTCGAGGAATGTTAGGCTAAGACTATGGGAACTTGTTGGAATTGAATCGGGTGATTTTTGGACCTTGTGACATTTTTGGACAGTAGAGATTTTGAGAGATCGCAGAGGTTCGCTAAGCGAGCAGCTAGCGAGCGAGCTAGCGAGTGGTTCGCTAGGCGAGCTGCTAGCAAGCGAGTAGCGAATGGTCTCAGACTTGGACAGAACCAAAATGACCCTTGTTCGCTGGAGCGAGTGTTCGTTAAGCCTTCGCTAAGCGAGTTGGGTAGCGAACACTTCCAGTAGCAAAAAGGCAGGCTTCTCTAGCACGTTCCCTAGGCGAGCCAGTAGCGAATGATCACTATGCCTTCGCTAGGCGAGTGAGCCTGCGAGCATGACAACATTGTTTTATTTCTGTTATTCCCATTCGATGTTGATACTTTGATTCTTCAACGCATAACTTGTGTGTTGTATTATGATATGCTGTGGGTAACCATATGGCGTGAACCCTAGATTGTGAAATGTGGCCTTGTTGGAAAATATAGGCATTGTTTAAATTGATTAAAAGTGCATGATGATTGTAATGGAGTTCGTTGCCGTTTGGCGCGATATTGTGAATGCATATTGATTGTATGCGATTGTATGTGAAGCACCATGATGTGTATTCTTGTGCATTACTTGATAAATGTAATGATGATGTGTGAAAGTATGGGTGCCTTGGTGATTATGAAATGTGTTGTGTGTGCAATTAGGTTATAATTCTTGTGTGATGAATTATTTGAGAATGCATGGGATTAAGATGTGAGAATGGTCTTAAGTGCATTTGTTTGTTGATTGCATACGCATCATTTGTTGTCAAGAGGCAATACTTGCTAGTTTCGTAGAGACTAGTAACTTGTCTCAAACCTAGAGTGGGGTTTGAAAGCTTAGGGAACGGGCTTTTGTTTGTTATTGGTCTAGGGAATGAACCCGGTTTAAATGTAAAAACCGAAAAATAATAACAAGTGTTGGTACCACATGGCATGAGTTGCATTGAGTCACATGGCATAGGTTTAATTGTTGTATGAAAGTATGCATATGTGTTTGAATTGTTGAACTGAGAGTTGTGAATTGATGAATAAACATAATTGTAAATGTTTATGTGGAAATGAGTGAATTGTGGATGTATGCATGATGAATGGGCTTGGTGATTATCCATATATTTGTATATACATTGTGACGTATATGGATGACTTGTGGTGAGAATGTTGATTATGTGTATTCTAAGATTGTAGATATATATAATTATATGCATTGATTATTATGATAATATTTCTCACCCTTCTGCTGTTTTATGATGCTCTTTGAGGCATTGCAGAGTAGGTATGCTGGAGGTCTTTTTGTGAAACGTGTCTTTATTCTTTTGTCAGTCAGCTCTGATATGTAGCACCGGGTAGCTAGGATATATGATTCTTTTGTGATACGTTGTAAATGTATCTTGTTGTGAAATGTTTATGAAAACATGAATTATGCTGTGAATTAAACTAGATGATATATATATATATATATATATATATATATATATATATATATATATATATATATATATATATATATATATATATATATATATATATATATATATATATATATATATATATATATATATATATATATATATATATATATATATATATATATATATATATATATATATATATATATATATATATATATATATATATATATATATATATATATATATATATATGTGTGTGTGTGTGTGTGTATATATGTTTGATGATTATCAATATTTAGATGTTTCCGCTTTTATTCTAAATATTGAGATGTGGGTATGAGGACTAAGTTCCCCTGTTGAAAGTTACCCCACTGTTGTATATCTTTATTGAGCAGGTGTTGTATGTTTTAAATTCAAGTATGATGTGGCACACCTCTTTTATACCGTGTTTTAATTATACTCTGATGGATTTTTAACATGTGCCTAAATGATTTATTTGATTAATTGGGGGTATAGAAAGGGGGTGTTACATATATGGTTTGTCGTCCTTTTACATGGGGATTTGATTGTATCTCGAATATGCATCCATGAACGACATTAATTTAAATCTTGCAGAATTGTCGACTAGTTTGTCGATGTTAGGCAATGGGTATGCGTCTTTGAAAAATGCCCGATTGAGATCAGTATAATCAACACACGTTATTCATTTCCTATTATTCTTTTTAACGAGTACAACATTGAATAGCCAGGTTGTGTAATGGGCTTCCAAAATAAAATTTTCCTCTAAGAGGTCTTTTATAGCCTTTTTAGCAGCCTCCTCTTTCTCGAGAGACTGCCTACGCCTACTTTGTACTACAACCCTAGCGGTTGGATCTATTGTGAGTTGGTGGCAGGCCACATATGGGTCGAGGCCGGGCATCTCCACAACGCTTCATGTAAACAGGTTAGCATTCTCCCAGAGGCAGGCCTTCATCTGTTTTTGTGCCAAGTTGGGGATCTCAGTTCCGATCTTCACGCTCTTGTCGGGGTTATCGCCGAGCGTGATGAGTTCGAACTCGCCATCTGGAATAGGGAGCGCTGGGTGGAGTGGATTACCGTTGCTTGCTGGAGGTGCATCCTTTGGTATGTCTCTGTTCTCTTTCTTGTTGGGAAAGCGGCAGTCGAGCTCGACGGAGTTGACGCGGGGAGCGACTTCTGCTCTTCAGTCTGGGCTGGCTTGTTAGCACTCTTGGGCGTGATTGAGTTGAGTTCCTTGATGGATGTTTCAAAGAATCTTCTGGCTGCCTCGATGTCCCCATGGAGGGTGACTACTCGACCCTTGGTCGTGTAGTATTTCCTCTTCAGGTGCACTGTGGACGGCACCGCGGTCAACTCAGCTATGGTTGGTCTCCCCATGATGCACTGGTACAGAAAGGGACATTCTATAACCAGGAAGCGGACCTTGACCTGTCTCGTAGCCTCTTCGAACCTGAAGGTGACGAGGAGCTCCACGTACCCCAATGGCCGAGTGGTGGTACCTTTAAAACCCTGTAAGTCAGAGCTGACATACGGCGTCAGATGGCTCTCGTCGAGCTAGAGGATGGTAGAGGGGTGGGCGTACATGATGTCCACTGAGCTTCTTTGGTTGACGAGGATGCGTCGGACATCAAAGTTAGCCATCTGTTCCCTGATCAGAAGGGGGATACTGGAGTTGGGAGCGTCGCCTGGCAGTTCCTCGAGGTAGAAGGTGACTAGGTTCGAGTTTCCTTTGAACTTCTCGAGGGTGGCGTTTTGCTTTGAACTCAGGATCTCAATTGCAGTTCCTTGAACTCAGGATCTCAATTGCGTCGCCTGGCAGTTCCTTGATCAGGATCTCAATTGCATCTTTGAGGTGGACGCAATCTTCTGTGACGTGTTCGTGGCTTCGGTGGAACCTGCAATACTAGAACTTGTCGACGTTGGGTTTAGAGGGTGTTGGCCTCAGGAATCAAACACCACCTCGTTAGAACTCTGAGTTTATGCATTCGGCCAGGATACGCTCGCGGGGAGCTGTGAGTAGCATGTACTCAGTGAAACAGCCAGTCGGTCCCCTCTATTCCATGGAGTCCTAGGGCTAGTCTTCTCCCCTCCTCTCGCTGCCCCGTCAGGGTGCAACAGAGCCTTATTGCCTAACATTTCTTGTGCTCTCCTGGTTCTGCGAGTCGCGGGCGTAGTGGGTGGCCTCCTTTTCCTCACACTGGATGTATGATTGAGCCCTGTGAAGGAGGGTGTCCAGAGTGTTAGGCTTTTCGATCTCTATGGCCTTGGAGAACTCAGTGCGGGTCCGTAGTCCTCACTCGAGCAGATACTTCTTCATGTCGTCTGGGGTAGACACTTGCACAGCCTCTCGGTTGAACCTCTCTATGTAATCTCAGAGAGATTCCTCCCTCCCCTGGATGATGGCTTCCAGATATGCTTCCATCTTCGGGTGTCATCGGGAGGCGATGAAGTGCCTGGAAAACTACCTCTTCAGCTCTCTCCAGGAGGTGATGGACTCGAGTTCGAGGCTTTTATACCATGTCATCACTCCTTTCCTTAAGGTCGTGGGAAAGAGTCTGCACTTAATGGCTCCCTAGACGTTCCTGTAGTCAAGCATCGCATTGATGCTCTCAATATGGTAGTCGGGATCAGCAGTACCATCGTAAGTAGCCAAGAGTGGTGGCTTTTCCATCCCTACGAGGAGGGGAGTTTCCATGATCTCCCTGGATAGTGGAGTGCGGGGATCATCCTCTTTGCTTCTGACGAGTGATTGCAAGGGGGACGGGTCGTACCAAGGGCTCCTGTGGCACGAAGGGCTCCTTGGACGGCTCTTTGGCTTTCCAACATGTTTGTCGGCTCTGTTTTTCTTGGGAGCTGGGGAACATCGTTCCTTCCGCGGAGGAGAATGGTTACGCTTTTGGGTGGCCACTGGTTCTGGTCGTTCCAGTCGTGAACGTCGCCCGACTTGTCTCGGGGAGGGGCTCCGAGACATTTTGTGTTGCAGCCTCCGCGGGGGAGTTGAAGGACAGGTTTCTCGTCATCGCGGGGATGGGCTGCGAGAAACTGGGCGATGATGTCTCTGCGGGGGAGAGCGTGATTGTCAGTCTTTCTCGAACATTCCGATCTGCTCGTTCTATTGGAAAATCATCAGGGTTGTCTGATTGATTGTCTGATTGGCCACCATGGTCGGGTCGGTGTTTTTGGGCACAAGAATTGGTTAGAAGACAGCTGGGATGTCGAAGAGTCGATAACATTGTAGGCCACATCGTCAGAGGAGGGCAAAGAGGTGTGCATGTCCCTTGCACCGCCTTCTTCGATGTGGGCGGTCACGTTGGGATTGTAACCGTCGCCATTGGTGAATGGGGTGAAGGAATTTTCATAGATATTATTATCATTGCATGGGTTGGCCATGATCCAACGGAGGTCGAAAACTACTTTGGTTCTTGGGTTTCTATGGGAGAAAGAATGGGGAAGCAAGGGTTCCCACAGACAGCACCACTGATCTTACTGGATCAGAAAAGGATCAGCAACCAGCAACACATCGTGAGCTCCTATATTCATCGGTGGTAGAGAAGAGGAGCGGGTGTACCAACACGGTACTCCGATGACAAAGTAAGAGATGAAGTAACGAGAGCAAGTACAAAAAAGGTGTGTAAGGAATAAAATATCCGACCCTCTAGTGAAAGAGGGTATTTATAATGTGCCACCAATGCTGGGACAACAGTTACTTTGCATTGGGTTGAATCGCAAGACCCAACACGAGTAACTGCCAGGGCTTACGTGGCATAAGGAAGACCAGCACGTGTTCTTTGCCCTGGGTCAACTTCCCTGTGATCTTCAGAAGGTGGGTGACCTGTTCTTTCAGATGCGGGTAGTTGTTGGTGACGTGTCCCTACGCAAGGGGCACGTGGAATTCATGGGGGGGACGCGTTAGAGCTCCCTGTATGCACTAATGGATTGAGCCTTCATTAGCCCTCCCCGACGAGGAGTTGTGTTGGGCCGTGCCCGACGGTGGGCTAGCCTCTGGTCCAGTCCAGAATAATATTCATTTAAACTCATAAATTTAAAATGTAAACAAAGATAACATCAATATTGATTCATAATATGTTCACAAAACAATTATCAAAATAAATACATACAAGTTTAGCTAATTACATCTAATCTGGACACAAAAGATTTAGCTACACATCATCATGGTAGCCACTAGCTTGCTTCACAAGAAAGGAGAAGAGATGAAAGAGCATCAACAATAATTTACCAACGATTGATGTAAATCCAGCTTCGATTCTTCAACTCCTAAGTTTATCTGAGTTTTTGGTGTATTTGGTGCCCAAAGTTGGTGTCTAACCCTCTCCAAATGAAGTGAGAGGGTATTTATATAAAACCAAAAAAGTAGGTCGCACTTAGTGCGACTAGATGGCAAAAGAGGCAAACCGTCTTAATTGGCGCTTAGTGCCACCAGACTGTGCTTAGCGCAAAACCCACTTCCTTGGGAAATTTTATGGCTCTTTGACCATGCTAAGCCCCATCTCGTGGCATGCTTTAGATCCAAAATACATGTAGAAGCCTTTGTCTTTCCTTTTAGCATCCAAAGCTTTTCCAATGCAGCAAAACTATGTAATTAGATGCAAAAAATGATTAATCTTCATAATATTTACATGATTAAACTAAAAAGCTATATTTACACAAAATTTGAGGGATCAATATACATTTCCACTGTATTAAGCTAATAAGAACCATTAAATTATACTACTACTCAACATAATTTGGCCTTTAACAATGTCAAAACTCACCCAAGACAAAAAGTTTATAAAGGAAAAATCTGGAATGAGTATAGACAATTCTATCAGAAAAAGGCTCAAAATAAAAAAAAAAGGCATGTTAGAACTAACATGAGAGGACCCATAAAAGTATGGGTACCTAAATCCCAAATTGTTTTTGCTGCAGATTTTCCTAAGGGGGAAAACAAAGAAACAAGCTCGTAACCTGGACAGTGGCTGCTCACATCATATTGCGGGAGAAAATATTATTTTCCAAACCCTGAATCTGAAGGAGGAAGGCAATGTGGGGTTTGGAGGAAGACAAAAATGGAAGATCATTGGTATGGGTATTATTGGTAACCTTCTGAGCATAAGTCAATTTTGCGACAGTGGTTATGAAGTTTTGTTTGATAAGAACTTCTATTATGTAATCAACGAGTCTGACAAATCCATTATGTTCAAAGGCAAGAGGAAGGAAAATAAGGCCTACATAAAGAAATTTGATTCTAAGACTCAAAAGGATATCTTTTTAGGATACTCTGATCATTCTAAAGCATATAAAGTGTATAACTCTGAAACCCAAATGGTTGAAGAGTCTAGACATGTCAAGTTTGATGACAAAAGGCATGGCCATGATACGTCAGAGCCAACTGAAAGTTTTGCAAATATGGAGGTTTATGAAGAACCTCTAGAGGTTGTAATTTAGAAGTTAGAATCTCAAAACACAGAGGTTCAGAAGATGTTGAATTAGAAGCTGATCATGTGTTTGAAGCTCTTCTAGAAGTGGAAGATTCCTAAGATGCCCAAGATGGTTCATAAATGTCTTATCAACTAGAGAAGTCCTTCAAATATAAAGATTCTCATCCAGAAGATCTAATAATTAGAAATAAGGATGATCCTTTGAGAACTAGATCAACTTTCAGAAAGTATCTAGATCCCTTGAAAACCAAATGAATGGTGTTTGGGATCTAGTTCTAAGACCAAGTCAGAACAACATCATTGGAACATAGTGGTTGTTCAGAAACAAAATAAATGAACAAGGAGAATTGGTAAGGAATAAGGCTCGACTGGTAGCTCAAGGCTACAGTAAGTAGGAAGGTATAGATTTCTCTAAAACCTTTGCCCCTATGGAATGGTTAGAGGCAAACATATTTCTTCTCTTTTATGCTTTCAGTTATAATTTACTCTTCATCAAATGGATGTTAAGAGCGCCTTTCTGAATGGATTAATTTCTTAAGAGGTGAATGTCAAACAACCCCCTACGTTTGAGGACTCAGTCCACCTAGATTTTGTGTTTAAACTTAAGAAATCACTATATGGACTCAAACAAGCTCCTAGAGATTGATATGAGAGACTGAGTAATTTCTTACTAGAAAAAGGTTTTGAAAAGGTTCAGGTGGACACTACAATATTTAAGAAGACTCTAAACAAGGAAATCTTAATTGTTCAAATTAATGTTGATGACATAATCTTTGGTTCCACTAATGCATCTATGTACAAAGAATTGTCTAAGTCTATGCAGGCTGAATTTGAAATGAGCATGATGGGAGAATTGAAAATCTTGGGAATCCAAATCAACCAAGGCAAAGTTGGAACTTATGTTCATTAGTCCAAATATATAAAGGAGCTTCTGAAGAAGTTTAATCTTGAAGATTGCAAGATTATGGAAACTCATATGCATCCTACATGTCGTCCGAACAAAGAAGAAATCAAATCCAAGGTGGATCAAAAGCTTTTCAGAGGTATGATTAGTTATTGGCTTTACCTAACTACTTCTAGGCATGATATTTTATTCAATGTCTATTTGTGTGCAAGGTTTCAATCAGATCCTAGAGAAACTCATTTAACTGTTGTTAAGAGAATCTTTAGGTATGTGAAAGGAACAACAAATATGGGATTTCTTTATAAGAAATCCTTAGATTATAAGCTAGTTAAATAATGTGATGCTGATTATGCTGGGGATAAAATTAAGAGAAAGTCCACTAGTGGAAATTGTCAATTCATATGTGAAAACCTAATATTTTGGGCTAGCAAGAGACAAGAAACTATTGCTCTCTCTACAACAGAAGTAGAATACATCTCTGCAGCTATTTAAAGCACTGTCTCCCAAAATGGTTTGGATAATTTCTTTTATTTGCTTTATAGTCCTACTTTTCCTAAATTGATTAATGGGTTTTAGGTAAATGCTTCCTTCCAGGATTTAAATCTAGAGTCTGCCATTATTTCTGTTGTATATGGTGTTTCTATCACCATCACCGCACATCTATTTCTAATGCCATAAATTATGAGGAAGAAGGTGTAGTTCTGGATATGCTCTTTTGGGATTCTTATTTGTCTCCTCATCTTATCTTTGATGATCTTTTTGACATATCTAAAGTTTCAAGTCTCAATTGAATATGAGAAAAGTACACAAGAAGAGGGGTTGAATTTTGTTTTCTGTTTTCTTAGTTTGCATCTGATCAGAGTTCAAAATCTAAACTGGTGTTCAGATTCTGGTTAATTTTTAGCAGCGAAATATTAACAGAAGCAAATAAATAATAGCATACGACACAAATATTTATACTGGTTTCCTCCCAAACTAAGAGTAGTTTAGTCCCCTTACTTCACAAGATATTTTCACTATAATCAAAATATGATTACAATCACTTATGCATTCTGCATAAGACTTTTAAAAATTCTCAGACCCAAGGTCCAAGACTTCTGCTTAAGCTCCTCACTCGAGACTTCTTTCTCAGGTTCCACGAACTCAAGACTTCCTTGCAAAGGCCCTCAACCCAAGACTTCTGCTCCTAGTCCCATAAAACGATCCTCCCTGCTTGAGCCCCTCTGGTCAAAACTCACTGCTCCAAATTGAAGGTGAGAAAATACTTAGAAGGGGGGGGGGGGTTGAATAAGTATGAAGATAAAACTTAGTGATAAAAACTCAAGTATTTTTATCCTGGTTCGTTGAACTCAACTACTCCAGTCCACCCTATTTAGAGTGATTTGCCTTTCTCAAACAAGGACTTAATCCACTATTTAATCAACTGATTACAATAGTAAGCACTAAGAACAACTGTTCAAAGTCTTCTCAAGAACTTCTGATCCCAACTGGATCTTCTTAAGGAACTATTACAATAGTAATCACTAAGAACAACTGTTCAAAGTCTTCTCAAGAACTTCTGATCCAAACTGGATCTTCTTAAGGAACTATTACACTAAAAATGTAAGATTAATACAAGTGTATGAATGCTTCTAATAAGCTTTATCACAACAGTGATTTTTCACTTAAAGTTAAGAACAAAAAAATAAACTCAGCAATAAGAATATTTTATGAGAGCTTGTAAGAGTTTCTTTTTGAGATTCGTTGGTTATGGATCACTACTGAAAAAGATGATGAAGACTTGCTTTTATATGCATAGTAGTCCACAAAGTCTTGACATTGGAGGCTGTGTCCTGAAAAGGCCTGAACCTTTTTGTCTTTACATCACATGACTTTTCCTGGAAGTAGAATGCACAGAGAAATGCTTTTGGTCTGTGTTCTAGTGTCAAGCATGAAAGAGGAAAGAGTCGTTGAGCTAAATCAAAGGATATTACTTTGAATTCTTCTTCAATAATTATTTCTTTTCAGCAGGGTAACCATCAGATCTTGCATGATCAGAGTCTTGGATTCCCATCAGATTTTGCTGATTCAGAGTAAGGCAGCAAGTGTGCTTTAGCGTTTAGTTCTATCAGAGCAGAGTTTTATGAATCAGATCCTCAGTACATGCAGCATGTAATACTCTCAGAGTTTTCTGAAAAACTGTGCTTCTTAACTCTCATACAAAGTTCTTCAATGCTTCAGAGTCTTTAGATCTTATTAGAGTCTTCTGCTTCAGATTCTTCTGTAGCTTCTGCTTCAGATCCTTCTGTAGCTTCTGCTTCAGATCCTTCTGCAGACAGCGCTCAGATTCTTCTATAGCTTCTACTTCAGATCCTTCTGTAGCTTTTGGTTCAGATCCTTCTGCAGACAGCGCTCAGATTCTTCTATAAGATGCTTCTGACTCTTCAGAGCCTTCCATAGTTCTATGTTCAGATTAATTTGCTCTTAGATGTATATATACTTTAATTGTCTGCAGCAAATATTCATGAACAAATTTTAGAGTATATAATTCTTTAATACAAAATTTCATAAGAGTTATCATCAAAACATAGAGATATTACTAAGAAACAATCTGTGTTCTTACAATCTCCCCCTTTTTGATGATGACAAAACATGAGAAATTTTGTTCAATAATAAAAAGTAATAATTATAACTCCCCTTGAGATTAAGAATCTCCCCCTGAAATGAATACTCTAAGGAAAAGAATACTTCCCTTTTTGCTTGAGTGTATTTTAGAATCAGAGTCTGATGACTTCTTTCAAACACAGAGTCTGGTTAATCAGAGTCCGATGACTTTTTTCAAACACAGAGTCTGGTTTTGCGTTTAGACTCAGAGTACAATTTGCTTCAAGAATCAGAGTCTGGTTGGGTAATTCTCAGGATAACTTCAATGAATTTATTTTGTCAGATGAAACAATAGAATCTGAAAGACTTAAATTCACAGATAGTTAATAATATGTCTGAATTTTGTTTTAGTATTTGCTTATGGATTGAACAATCAGATTCTTTTTCTCCCCCTTTTTGTCATAATCAAAAAGATGTGTAAAGACAGAAAAGATAATAGAAGAAAAACAAAGCAAACAATTTCATTCATTCAGATGGTTCACATAACAGATGATAACAAACAAACAAGAGAAAACAGATTCAAAACAGCAGTGCAAAAACATGAAAAGAAACTAGGGTTGACGAGATGCAATCAGGGTCAGAAGATCTGTGATCTTTCTAGTAGACTCTTCTTGCTTGGCCATCCAAGTCTTAATCTCTTCAGTGGTTTGTTCTTGTTTGATCATCCAGGACTTGATTTCCTTAACTTCTTTTACAAGTTCTGAATTGGAAGCCTTTACTTCAGGTGCAGATGCATCAATGTCCATATCAGATGCAACATATTCAAAAGGAGAGTCTTCAGCAGGAGCAGCTTCCAGAAGCAGCACTGGTGGTTTGGGAATGCTCATCAGAGTTTGTCTTACCAACTCAGCAAACTTTGCCTTAACATCTTCAGCACAGACTGTCTTGAGATGAGAGGCCACCACGCTGATCTTAGAGATAAATTTATCCCAAGCAGCTTCAGACTTAGCAGGATCTATACTGAACAAACACTCTTCTTCCACACGTGCAATCCCTATATGAACTTCCTTTTTGAAATTATCAAACAGTTTATCAACATCTAATCTAGGGCTGGTGTAAATAAATTCCTCAGGGGTCACTTTCTCAGCAGATTCAGAGTTTGGCTGAGGTTGTACACAAGTGATACTAGGAGGTGTTGGATCAGATGGTTGAAATGCAAATGGTTGAGGTTTAGACTGTTGAAGTTCAAATGGTTGTGGTATTGTGAGTTGAGGTATAAGGGTTGGTGAAATTTCAGCTTCAGAGGATGAATTTTGAAAATCTGAAAGGTTGAAATTTGAACGAAGTGCAAGTCTACGATTTATTTATTCAGGTGCTGAAAGATCAGAAAATTCAGGTTTGAGTGGATCAGGAATGTGTAAACAAGAGGGTGATGGAACTTCTGATTCAGAATCAGATGATTCAGTGGAGTGGCATGAAGTGGATGACAAGACAACCATGGTTGCAAGTGGTTCCAGATCAAGAATGTCATTTGAGGGTTCTGGAGCAGGTAACGGTTGTTCAATTATTGAGGGATGTTCAGATGGTGTTGTTTGGGGAGGTTCAGATGAAATGGGTTGAGATTGATGTTCTGGTGATTGTTGTTGTTGTTCTGGTTGTGTTTGTTGTTGTTGTTGTTGTTGTTGTTGAGGTTCTGGCTGAGATGGTTCTTGTTGTTGATGTTCTAGTTAGATTTTTGTTTGAGGTGGTTCAGATGGAGTTTGTACAGAAGATGGTTGTGAGGGTGTAGTTTGAGATGAATGGGGTTCAGATGTATGAATTCCAGATGATAGTGGTACAGATGAATGTGGTCTAGAAGGTGATGGAGGAGGTGAAGGTAATGGAGAGTGAATGGTTGGAGTTGGGTCAGATGTTAATACCTGTTTGATAGTTTCTCTTATGTCTTCCAGACTTGCTTCTGGAGGAGTGGGTTTCACTTTCTTTATCTTCTGAGGCTTAACAGCAGCTTCAGAGGCTTTTCTCTTTGGCTGAGCCTCAGATCCTTCTTCAGCAATCTTCTTTGAGCGTCTTTCTCTAACAGGATTGGGCAGAACTTCTCCTTCCTTCTGTACTATGTTCACAGGAAGAGGAATACCTTCTTTTAAACAATCAACAATGAATGTCAGAATGATGTGCCTAGGTTCATCAGCAGTGAACATTGGAAAATCTTCAACAGGAATCCTTCTATTGCTTACATCCTTAGTAGCAATTTTCTTGGGTTTGCTGGCAAGCTCTGTGATGACCTTCATTCTCTTCAGAGTATTGCCATTGATGACAGAACCTATGACATATGACAGATCCTCTGTCAATCCAGTATCATACAGATATTTCACAAGACCATTCTCTGTTAGAATGTCTGATATCATCCTACCCATAGGAATCCAATTCCTAACTTTTCCAGCTTTGACTCTTACATCTTCTCTTGTTTCCTTTACATGATTCAGAAGGTGACTAAACAGAAGATAAGGCAAGTCCACCTACTTTCCCTTGCTCATACAGAACATAAAATATAATTGTTCAGCACTGACATAGTCTGGAGAATTTGATGATTTTCTGTGAAAAATGGAACTCATGAAAATCTTGGCCCAGATTCTGTAGACTAGCTTCAGTTCCCTCACTTTGCTAGTTGGTGCCCCAGAAATAGTAACTTCTTGAAATACATCAGCAAGATCCACACGAGCAGATTGTAGACTGGTTTCACCATCAGTTTCAGAGTATCCAATTAGTTGTCTTATCAGTTTCTCAGTAATCACAATCTCCTTTCCAAGGACAGAGGAATGGATGAACTTAGGGCACACCTGAGCATGTATCCATAATTCTTTCACCAGAGTTGGATAAACAGGACCCATAAGCCTGTCAAAATACTTTGTCCAACTCTAAGTTTGGATGGTTGAGGAGAGATTAAACCTATTTTCTTCAATGGACTCAAGGTCTATGAAGCATTCACTCAGAACTTCCAGTTCTATGGTTGGAGTGAGAAGAGTTCTTACAAGTTCTTTGTAAGCCTCAGCATTAGTAACAGAACCAGCAATGGTTGATTGCATCTGAGCAGATGTTGATAAAGAATATGCCATTGATGTTCTTGAGAGAGAGGTTTTAGGTTTAGGGTTTAGATGGAGAGCAAAGAGACGACAGAAATGCATAAAAGGTTCGTGATGTGAAAAGTGTGAAATGGTGTGATTTGTGATATTTATAGATAAAATCAGATACACAAATGGTCACATAGGCTTTAATGAAAAAGTAAAAACATCATTGCACAACAATTATGGTTCTGACAGATGGGGGGAAAATCAAGAAAATTCAGATTTTCAAAGCAGTACTTCAAACGTTAATTCAGTAAAGTGCACTCTACCTTTTCAGTTCTGAGCTACACGTGTTTGATTGCTTGTGCCTCTGAAATCTTTTGAGAAATGAAACGTTAGACAACGTTCAGATCCTCTGAGCATTTGTTAGTTCAGATTTACATAAGTAAAATAATTCAAGAAAGTGAATAAATTAACAGATGAAATACTTCAGAGCATTAAACATTTTGCATCTGAGAAGTTTGCCTCTGATAAATATTATTCTGGACAAAAATCCATACCAATATTTTTCAGAATAAACTTGAACCTATCTTCAGCAAGGGGTTTTGTAAAAATATCAGCCCATTGATGATCTGTATCAACAAAGGCTAAGTTTATAATACCCTTCTGAACATAGTCTCTGATAAAATGATGTTTAATTTCTATATGTTTTGCCTTAGAGTGTAAAATTGGATTTTTAGACAAACATATAGAAGAAGTATTGTCACAGAAGATAGATACATTACTCTCAAAGATCTGATAGTCCTCTAATTGACTCTTCATCCAGAGCATCTGCGTGCTACATCCAGCAGCAGCAATGTATTCTGCCTCTGTTATAGAAAGTGCAATTGTGGGTTGCTTCTTGCTGTACCATGAGATCAGATGACTTCCAAGGAACTGACAGCTTCCAGAAGTACTTTTACGTTCTACTCTATCTCCAGCATAGTCAGCATCACAGAATCCAACTAATGTATATTTATCAGATCTTCTATAACACATACCCACGTTAGTAGTACCTTTCAGATACCTTAGAATCCTCTTAACAACAGTAAAGTGAGATTCTCTAGGATCTGATTGGAATCTTGCACATAAACATACACTGAACATAATGTCAGGTCTAGAAGCAGTTAAGTAGAGAAGAGATCCTATCATACCTCTGTAGAGTTTCTGATCTACTTTCTTACTTACCTCTTTTTTGCCTAGTGTACTAGTTGGATGCATGAGAGTCTTTGCCATCTTACTATCAGTCATGTTAAATTTCTTCAGAAGTTCTTTAACATATTTGGTCTGATGAATGTAAGTGCACTCTGGAGTTTGGTTGACTTGAATTCCTAGAAAGAATTTCAATTCTCCCATCATGCTCATTTCAAATTCTGCCTGCTTACGTTGAGCAAACTCCTTTTCCCAGCATAGTATTGGTAGATCCAAATATAATATCATCCACATATATTTGACATATTAGAAGATCTTTCTTAAATGTTTTGCAAAAGAGTGTTGTATCCACCTTGCCTCTGATGAAATTCTTTTCCAGAAGGAAATTACTTAATGTCTCATACCAAGCTCTGGGAGCTTGTTTTAAACCATACAGAGATTTTTTTTAGTTTGAAAACATGTTCTGGAAATTTTTCACTCTCAAAACCAGGAGGCTGGTGAACATAAACTTCTTCTTCTATAATACCATTTAGAAAGACACTTTTAACATCCATCTGATATAAAGTGATGTTATATTGAACAGCAAATGAAATAAGAAGGCGTATAGATTCTAACCTTGCCACTGGAGCATAAGTTTCAGTGTAATCAATACCTTCTTGTTGACTGTACCCTTGAGCAACAAGCCTTGCTTTATTTCTTTCAACTTCTCCTTTCTCATTAAGCTTATTTCTGAAGACCCACTTAGTTCCAATTATGTTGAATCCTTTTAGTCTTGGAACTAAGTCCCACACATCATTTCTAGTGAACTGATTTAGCTCTTCTTGCATGGCAATAATCCAGTCATTGTCTTGCAGAGCTTCATCCACAGTGGTTGGTTCAATTACTGACACCAATCCAAATAATGATGCTTCAGAGGATCTGAGGAAGGATCTTGTTCTAATAGGGTCATCCTTCTTTCCAATGATCACATTCTCTGGATGAGAAGCTTTGATTCTGGAAGATGATCCTCTAACAGTTGATTCTTCAGAAATGTTTAAGTTGTTCATCTGAGAAGTCAAAGGAATTGCATCTGGCGTTGCTTCTGGTTCCTTCACTTGAGCTTTGTCTGCCTCTGATCCTTCAGAGCCTGTGAACACTACTTCTCTATCTGCAGAATTTTCAAACTGCTTTGGCTTTTTAATGTCAAGCTTATCATCAAATCTAACATGAATAGATTCTTCCACAATCTGTGTTTCAGTATTGTATACTCTGTAGCCTTTAGAGCGTCCAGAATACCCAAGCATGAAACACTTCTGTGCTTTAGAATCAAACTTGCTAAGATTCTCTTTAGTATTCAATATATAACAAATACATCCAAAAGGATGAAAATAAGCAATGTTGGGCTTTCTGTTACTCCACAATTAATAGGGAGTCTTTTCCAGAAGAGGTCTTACAGACACTCTGTTCTGAATGTAACATGCTGTGTTGATTGCTTCTGCCCAAAAGTGCTTTGCCAGATTAGTCTCATTGATCATGGTTCTGGCCATTTCTTGCAGAGATCTATTTTTCCCCTCTACAACTCCATTCTGTTGTGGAGTTCTAGGACAGGAAAAATCATGAGCAATGCCATTTTCATTAAAATATGTTTCAAAATATTTGTTTTCAAATTCACCACCATGATCACTTCTGACTTTTATAATTTTGAAATCTTTTTCATTCTGGACTTGTTTGCAGAAGTCAAAGAACACATAATGTGACTCATCCTTGTGTTTTAAGAACTTTACCCATGTCCATCTACTATAGTCATCAACAATGACTAATCCATACTTCTTGCCTCTGATGGATGCAGTTGTCACTGGTCCAAACAGATCAATATGAAGTAATTCTAATGGTCTGGAAGTAGAAACAACATTTTTTGATTTAAAAGATGATTTTGAAAACTTCCCTTTTTGACATGCTTCACAAAGAGCATCTGAGGTGAACTTCAACTTAGGAAGTCCTCTGACAAGATTACGTTTATTAATCTGAGATATACGTCTCATATTAATATGCCCTAATCTTCTGTGCCAGACCCATTGCTCCTCATTAACAGACAAGAGGCATTTGACATTCTGAACCTTAAGTTCTGAAAGATTTATTTTATAAATGTTGTTTTTCCTCTTTCCACTAAATAGGATTGAGCCATCCTTTTGACTAATAGCTTTACAACATTTTTGATTAAAGACTATGTCATAACCATTGTCACTTAATTGACTTATGGACAATAGATTATGCTTCAGTCCTTCTACAAGTAAAACATTAGTGATAGAGGGAAGATTACCATTTCCAATAGTGCCAGATCCAATGATCTTGCCATTCTGATTCCCTCCAAATTTCACGTCACCTCCAAATCTAAGCTCCAGACTTTGGAACATAGACCTTTCTCCCGTCATATGTCGCGAGCATCCAGAGTCCAGGTACCATGACTGGCGTCCTGACCTTGCTGCTAAGAACATCTGCAACAGGAATTATTTTACTCTTAGGTACCCAGATCTTCTTGGGTCCTTTTGGGTTAGTTGTTCTGAAGGTTCGTCTAAACTTCTGTTTTTCAACATAAGGTTTATTTTGACTAGCCTTAGATTTAAACACATGAATGTTCTTTTCAGAACGAGTGTGTTCAATATCATTCAAGTGACCAAATTTAAAATTTGAATATAAAGGAGTTTTCTTGATGATAATTTTATCAACAGGTTTTGGATTTAAATCCTTTCCAGAGGAAGATTTATATCCAATTCCTTTTCTGTTATTCCTGCTAACTCCATAGATCATAGAAGCCATTTTGCTTCTGTCTATGCTTTTAGCAAGAAACTTCTGAAAACTGTAGTCATATTTTTCCAAAATACTTTTGCATTCAGACTCAGTTTCAGAATCAGAGTCTTGTTGAGCTAATTCAAAATCATTTTTCATTTTTAAGTTCTTTTCATTTAGCTCAGCCACTTCTGATTTAAGAATATTATTCTCAGATACAAGATTGCTTTGACGCTCCTTGTATTTGAGCTTAATATTGTTATAGCTCTTCAGAACCTCTGATAACACTTTGATAAGTTCATCTTTAGTGAGTTTAGCCATTACCTCTTCAGCGTCAGAGTCAGATTCATAGTCAGATTCAGAGTCTGAACTTCCTTCCTCCGGATCTTCTATGCCTGCCATCAATGCTATGTTGGCACATTCTTCTTCTGCCTCAGATTCAGATTCAGATGTATTTGAATCATCCCAAGTTGCCATTAGAACCTTCTTCTTCTTATCAAATTTTCTTTTAGGCTTTTCTTTCAGAAGCTTTGGACAATCATTTTTGTAATGCCCAGGTTCTTTACATTCGAAGCAGACAACCTCCTTCTTGCCAGATCTTCTGTGTCCAGAAGGTTCCTTTCTTTGGTCAGGCTTCCTGAAGTTTTTAAACTTCTTTCCTTTATGCTTCCAGAGTTTGTTTATTCTTCTGGACATCATGGATAATTCATCTTCATCTTCAGATGAGGATTCTTCAGAGCTTTCCTCTATTACCTGCAACGCTTTAGCATATTTATTAGATTTTAAGGCAATTGACTTACCTTTCTTCTGAGACTCATCTTCCTCAAGTTCAATTTCATGGCTCCTTAGTGAGCTGATTAGTTCCTCCAAGGAAATCTGGTTCAGATCTTTAGCCATTTTCAGCGCAGTCACCATAGGTCTCCATCTGGTAGGTAAGCTTCTGATGATCTTCTTCACGTGATCAACAGTAGAGTAACCTTTATCCAGAACCTTTAGTCCAGCTGTAAGTATTTGAAATCTGGAGAACATGGCTTCAACAGATTCAGCTTCTTCCATCTTGAAAGCTTCATACTTCTGAATTAGAGCCAGAGCCTTTGTTTCCTTGACTTGAGAGTTTCCCTCATGAGCCATTTTCAAGGACTCAAACATGTCAAATGCAGTTTCTCTATTTGTGATCTTTTCATACTCAGTGTGAGATATTGCATTTAACAATATTATTCTAGCCTTGTGGCGATTTCTAAATTCCTTCTTTTGGGTTTCTGTCATAGATTTCCTATCTACTTTCTTGCCATTCCCATCAATGGGATGAACATATCCATCTATGACCAAATCCCATAAATCAGCATCATAACCCAGGAAAAAACTTTCAATCCTGTCTTTCCAATAATCAAATTTCTCCCCATCAAACATAGGGGGTTTAGTATTGATTCTGTCTCTTTCTTCATACTTGTTAGATGTTGAAACATCAGCCATTATAAACAACCAAATATAAATATCAAAGTTTTTCTCACTGGATCTTTTCTGTCACTGTGAAGTGGTAGCACACACAGAACCGGAGCTCTGATGCCAACTGAAGGTGAGAAAATACTTAGAAGGGGGGGGGGGGGGGGTTGAATAAGTATGAAGATAAAACTTAGTGATAAAAACTCAAGTATTTTTATCCTGGTTCGTTGAACTCAACTACTCCAGACCACCCTATCTAGAGTGATTTGCCTTTCTCAAACAAAGACTTAATCCACTATTTAATCAACTGATTACAATAGTAAGCACTAAAACAACTGTTCAAAGTCTTCTCAAGAACTTCTGATCCTAACTGGATCTTCTTAAGGAACTATTACAATAGTAATCACTAAGAACAACTGTTCAAAGTCTTCTCAAGAACTTCTGATCCAAACTGGATCTTCTTAAGGAACTATTACACTAAAAATGTAAGATTAATACAAGTGTATGAATGTTTCTAATAAGCTTTATCACAACAGTGATTTTTCACTTAAAGTTAAGAACAAAAAAATAAACTCAGCAATAAGAATATTTTATGAGAGCTTGTAAGAGTTTCTTTTTGAGATTCGTTGGTTATGGATCACTACTGAAGAAGATGATGAAGACTTGATTTTATATGCACAGTAGTCCACAAAGTCTTGACATTGGAGGCTGTGTGCTGAAAAGGCCTGAACCTTTTTGTCTTTACATCACATGACTTTTCCTGGAAGTAGAATGCACAGAGAAATGCTTTTGGTCTGTGTTCTAGTGTCAAGCATGAAAGAGGAAAGAGTCGTTGAGTTAAATCAAAGGATATTACTTTGAATTCTTCTTCAATAATTATTTCTTTTCAGCAGGGTAACCATCAGATCTTGCATGATCAGAGTCTTGGATTCCTATCAGATTTTGTTGATTCAGAGTAAGGCAACAAGTGTGCTTTAGCGTGTAGTTCTATCAGAGCAGAGTTTTATGAATCAAATCCTCAGTACATGCAGCGTGTAATACTCTTAGAGTCTTCTGAAAAACTGTGCTTCTTAACTCTCATACAAAGTTCTTCAATGCTTCAGAGTCTTTAGATCTTATTAGAGTCTTCTGCTTCAGATTCTTCTGTAGCTTCTGCTTCAGATCCTTCTGTAGCTTTTGCTTCAGATCCTTCTACAGACAGCGCTCAGATTCTTCTATAGCTTATGCTTCTGACTCTTCAGAGCCTTCCATAGTTCTATGTTCAGATTAATTTGCTCTTGGATGTATATATACTTTAATTGTCTACATCAAATATTCATGAACAAATTTTAGAGTATATAATTCTTTAATACAAAATTTCATAAGAGTTATCATCAAAACATAGAGATATTACTAAGAAACAATCTGTGTTCTTACACAAATTTCATGCACCGATCTATCCTGCCACACTAGCTCAAGACTTCTTGCTCAATCAATCCACTTGATTAAGACTTTCACTGCTCAAGCACATAGTAAGAGACTTACGTGGCTCAAACATCTTGGCTCGAGACTTCCTTGCTAGTATCCCAATAATACAAAACTTCTGCTCAATCAACCTAGTTGGTTAATACTTTCACAGCTCAAACACATAACAAGAGATTTACATGGCTCAAGTATCTTGGCTCGAGACTTCCTTGCTTGTATCCCAATGACACAATACTTATATCTAAACCGCTAAACAAGCTCAACAGAATAGAGAATAAGGTGTACATGATACAAGTATCAGAGGTACGGGAAATCACCATAACAAAGACCTAAAGTACTTAATAATTCTAAGATATTCAATGTGTAAGAAATCTTAAGGCTTTTACAATTACAACCTACATCAGAAAAATTTGCATATAAAATGTGTTGATAATTATTGATGTTGTTACTCCTTCTTCTGGTTGATCCTTGTTAAAGATTCAGTTTGAACCTTCATCCATATTTATACCCTTTTCAAAAACTAGCTGTTAAAGAGGTAACTTGATCAAGAGTTTTTGCTGTTATTCCATAATACAAGAGCTGTTGAAGATAGATACACCAGAAGATCTTGATTCAATGTGTAACATGTTTAACCTTTGTGTCTTTAAGAGATTATGTACTGTTAGAGCCGTTGAGAGTAGATATTCATAAAGCATCCCAACCTTTCTTGAGCCCTGCAATCTGTAGACTCTAGCTAAAAAATTGATTTGACAATATAACTTGCTTTCTGTAGTACGAACAACTTCAACTTTATCACCAACTCTGAATGGTACCAGAAGCCAATTTGCATTCACTAAGTGTAAATACAATTATGTTGCTTCTTATGATGTTGAGACCTTCAGCTTCAGAGTCTACACTAAACATCACTTAGCAAGTGTTCTTCAGATTCTGCCACAAGAAACTAGCAATTCAACAACTCTCAAAGTGTGTTTATGTAAAACAGATTATGACTATAATATTTACAAGTATTAGAACCTGCACACATGTAACTCACATCAAATAAACTATTGTTCTTTCAATACTTTGTTATCATCAAAACCCAAGGAAAATATGTCATGAACAAATCTTATTTAACATCAATTCAAGGCACTAGTCTGATATCATCTGCGATCTCAAACTTCCTGCCACAAAACAAGGATCTGACTTTTTTGGATATTGATGAAAAAGCTTTTCTGTTGCTTCTCAACTCAGATCTAGAGATTAACCTCCCTCGAGTTATGTTTGATTATCTAAAAATGACTCTCACTTCCTTTAAAGAGGAAAAGTCATGCTTAATTCCTTATGGAATACTTCTCTCTGAACTCTTCATTCAATAAGGAGTTGGGATAACTATGGCTGAGGTTAATTCATAAGTCTAGGGAGATAAGTTAAAGCTTAAAGAAGCTTTGAAATTTGTTGACCCGTTATGGTCAAGGTTGTCTCTGTGGATGGTTCTTCTTCTTCTATTTAGTTGTTTTGTTTGTTTTGTGTTTTATCTTTGTAGCCTATATGTTTGTTTTAATAAAAAGTTATTTATTTTTTCTATCTTTATTTTATCTTTCTTGTCTATCTTACTGACTGATTGATAAGCATAGCCATGTTTAAAGGATCTAAAAGGCATCTTGTAACTATTGAAAAAGAAATAAAAACTTTATTCATAAAGACATTACAAGATCAGTTCCTAAACACTATTACATATGTCTTCAGTCCTGATCTTCTTGGTCTTCTGTTCCCTTGTAAGTCTCCAGAAAAGTTTTCCATTATGCATTCCAATCATCCTCTGCCTCTGGAATTTGTATCTCTTCAGTAACTCCAGCAGACGTTCCTTCATCATTTGCTTTTATGGACATGCGAGTCTTTGCTTAATCTTCAGCTTTCTTCTTCTTTTTCTCTTCTCTAGCCTTTTTTCTCATCAGATTGCGATAGTCTTTTGCAAAATCTCACTTATCTGCGTTGAATGTCCTCTTCTTAACCATTCTTATGAATCTCTTAAGCTGTGTGTTTTGATGTTGTGTTCTGCATCTGTTTTTTTATAGGGTCTGGTTAGAATCTCCTCTTTCTTGAAGACTGTGCTCTTTGAGTCTTGTGCCTATGAACTTCCTATTTCTTGGAAACCATGCAATCAAAGTCTATCTTTGACCATCTTGAAAATTATGGTTCTAATGCTTATTAGTCATAAGTATTAGTATTTATTATCTTTTTGTTGATGATAAAAGGGGGAGAAATTCATGGGAGTATTTAAGAAGGTTAAAAGTATTTTTTAATGCTTTTAATTTACCTGAACCCTAACTATTCATTTACTTATATAATGCTTTCTTCTGAATATCTTTTAATATAAAAAAGTTTAAATTAACTTGGATAAAATTTAGGGTGAGCTTTCAAAATTCAACCTTTGGACTATTAGACTCAGGAGGAGCTTACAAACCTCAGACTCTGATATTGTCAAGTTATTTAAAACTGACCAACCATTGTTCTTAAATTTATTTTCTTGTCATCATAAAAAAGGGAAAGATTGTTGGAACAAGATTGTTGATATCCCTTGGGTTTTAATAATAACAAAGTATTGAGAGAATAAATGGGTATACTAACATATGTTCAAGTGTGCATGATCACAAGCTTATAATTCACTATAAATTAATCCTGTTAAAAACATTAGTAGACAAGCAATGTTACTCAGATTCTGGATGATCAGAATCTAGTGACTCTGAATGTGTTCATCAGCATCTAAAGATTCAGAGTCTAGTATATTGCTCCGGTCTCTGGTGGCAGTTCAGTCTCTAAAAGAAAAAGGAGGCTCTAATCTATACCCCGAGCCAAAAGCAGAATGGTCTTGTTAAGCGCCAGATTTCTGGGAAGAGTCAGCCAGGGTTTCGTTTTTGCAAGGCTCAAGGAATGGTGATGTGGCCTCTTTAGTTTGTTATACCCTTTGGTAGATACCTAGTACTTCAAAAGGAGTTGTGAACAATGTCATTATTCAGTGGACAATACTTCTAACCAGATACATTCTCCAACGTCTCTCTTGGCATACTTCTTCACTAAGTTTGTTGTTATGTTCAAACCCTCTAACGAATTTTTCTCTACCTCTATAAAAGGAAGTTGAAGATTTGAAGGAAGGTTACAACAACAACACAACACATTATAAGATCTTTGAAATAACTCTGAGCTGTTATTTTTGTAACTGTTATTGCATAAGATCTTAAGATTTTTTATCATAGTATATCTTAGAAATCTTAAGAGGTTAAGAACCTTTGTGATTGTTACGCAACTGTTATACTTCTGATTATGTATCAAAGTATAATAGTTATCTTTTCTACTATTTAAAGTAGAAGAAGTCTCTTGCATGCGTGCTTGAGCATTAAAGTCTCTTGTTTGTGTACTTGAATAGTAAAGTCTCTTTCTAGGTTGATTGAACATAAGTCTCTTGCAAGGTTGCTTGAGCAAAAGTCTCTTTCTAAGTTGATTGAGCAGTGAAGTCTCTTGCAAGTGTGCTTGAGCAAATTGTAATCTGATTGGTTATAGTGAAAAACTCTTGTTGAGGCAAAGGGACTAGGCTACTCTCAGCCGAGGAGAGGAATCATGATAATCTTTATGTATTGTTTGCTTTTACTTCTGATCACTTTATTTCTGCTGTTGTTACTTGTTCTGATATCAGACTCCGAACGTGGTTTAGATTCTGAAATTCCTTTATCAAAATTGATACGAGTTTTTCGGCATCCACAATTCAACTCCCCTTCTTATATAATTTTCTCACCTTCAAATGTTTCCCCATATCTCAATTATGTTCTATATGAGATAAATTTAAAAAACAATCTTACCTAGAAATCATATCGTATATATAAGTGTAAACTATTAAGTATGAGTTTTTTTCTTAATTTTTTTTTATAACATTAGAATAGATAGTGGAGAAATATGATCATTTATACATGTAAACTTTTTTATATTATTAACGAATAATTATTAAACTCTTTTACAAAGCTATTGTCCAAAAAATATTTTAAAATTGTAATCTTCAGTGTTATAATGGCAAGAATGCTGTGGTTTTTCTACAATAATATGTATTAAAAGTCCATATACACCCATCAAATATGAAGAAACAATGATTAGTTAAAGAAAATTTTTGTTGTTGATAGAAATGATTAGTTAATTTTTAACTAGTGTTGCTTTCAAACAAATAATTGGCCATTGATTGATTTCATTTCATACTATTATTATATTTCACAAAATTGAGCATTCTATTTTTAAAATATTTAGTTTTGGTTTCTTCTTCAAAATTATGAATTCAAAATATAATTATGTGACATGATTTAATTTTTAAAATTTTTTTTTTATAATTTTTTTATACTAATAATACATAAATATAAATAAACGTTTTCCTCACAAATTAAAATGAAACCACCCTTTTATATCAATTTAACCCTGGTTGAAATATCAGCTAATATTTGGACTTTGGTCATGTGTGCAAATAAAATAAAAATTTAACATAAAGAAAGAATAGTAATAGTAAAACATTTTATACATTCTCTATATAGTTCAGAAACTGCAGGTAGAAGCTAAAAAGAAAGTTATAGAAACTAGAAACTATCCAAAGCCTAAAACCATATCATGTCTGTTTGAAGGGGACAATGGATCCCACCATTGAGAGAACTGACAAAGGGATCATATAATTTGTATTCATTAAAGTACAATGGATGTATAGTGGAGACCTATGAACAACTTTGTAACATGTCCCTAACCTTACTATGATTTTATGGTTGAGTTGAAACTTGTTTTTGGAAAAATCATGTGCTTGTATTGACTATAGGTTATCATCACATGTGTTTGCAGTATGAATAGCCTTAATTTTGGGACAATAACTTGAAACATGTTCACATGCTATGATCTGATGTTTCTTATTTCAATTTGTCACTCTCTAACATATGTGTTCTTTACAATTAAGCCATTCACATGCTCCATGCTCTCCATACCATAAAGTCTAGCCTAAGTCTACACAAAACAGATTTCCTCATCCCTAATCAATCTGGTTATAGTACTAATGATTTCCGTAATTCATTTTTATCATGCAATTTTGAGATGTGAAATGTCGTGAGTTCAAATCTGCGCCCCTGCATTTGATATTCCTATATGACTACCAACTGAACTGATTTAACGAAACTAACTTGAGATAGCTCTGATTTTGATCAGATATTTTATATTAAAATATATATTTATTAGTTTTGTTAAATCAACACAGTTAATAATTATACAAAAACATTTAACTATATATTAAGGTATCGATTGCGCAAATGCAAGATTCTTGATGGAAGGAAATCAAGTTACTCAAATTCTCCTTCTAATACATCTTTCAATCCCTTTCAAAAGTGCTTTTGATGAAACTTTATTGTAAATTCTATCCACACCAGATGGGGAAATTTTTGGAAAAGAGTTACCACAGTGATTTGTTAGAATCAAACGTTTCATTTGTTTGTGTTAGGAAATGTTTGGCAGATTATGTTACACTTAATGAAAGATTTCAATTTTTGTTGTGAAAACTACTTTGGTAGTAGTATCTCTATCATATAATGGTAAGAGACATAGGTATAAGGTTGAAAAAGATTAACTGATTAGTTCTTGTCAAAGTTTTGGGTGATAAGTTTGACTAAACATTAACTAAGAGCAACTTTAACGCAGGGTTGTTAAACCAAAATTCTTTATAGCTTACGTTAGTAATAAGGAATTTGCATTATAGGAGAGCTGACATGACATCCAAATGAACTAAAATTTAGTTCTCATTATCTATATAGTTAACGTTAACTATGTGAAACCTATTATAATATTATTTAATATTAATAAAATATTCCAAATATTCCAACAACATTAAAGTAAGGATATGATATTTGAAAATAGTATCAGTCATATTATCATTTTTTACCTTCTATAAATTCTATAGAAATTTTAATTTTTTTTACACACAGTTTTACTTCTAAATTTTTTTCTTTCAATTTTCAATCTTATTTATTTATCAAATGGATCCCAACCAATCGAATCCTTATTATAATTATATTTCTATGAAAATGTAATTTTTTTTATGTATTATTGTTGTGAATTTTGTATCATTTTTAATTTTATAATAAAATATATTTAATATTATTTTTAAATTTTTAAGGTAAATTTTATTTAAAAAATTATATGTATTTTAATTAAAATAGTTAAATTAACGGTAACTTGAATAAAAAATATAAAATGTGGGGTCAAGTTTTGGTTTCTTATAGACAACCACCATTAAAGTAAAAACTACTCAAATCAACTATAAATTTGTTAAATCCTACAAATCACTTTGGACCCACAAAAAGTATCTTAATTTACCCATTTAATTTACTTCCACTAAAGATACTCTAAACAAAAAAATTATAGACATAATATATCCACTAGATTTAACAATTAAGACTAACTTGTCATTATGTCCAAAGTGCATTCATCCATGAAATTAGTGGGTACATATGACATGATTAACTTGTCAAACCACTCCATTCTTAATTAATGATTAATGTAATTATATCTAAATTTTCATTAATTAGCATATTGCATAGATGATTAGTACATTTTACAATTATTTCAAAATTTCAACTTTCAAATCTTGAATAATTTCAACATGCCAAACTTATCTACATGTTGAAAAGTCCTATCACCAACCTAATTGAATTGAAACTTTTGCTAGTCGTTTTCTTATTCGTCTAAATTAGTGTTCAACCAAGAATGTTGAACTTTTCATCTTTTAGAGTATATAATTGGACTTACATATACGACCCAATTATATAACAACTTACATATAATGACTATAAATCATAAGACGATATTATAGAGTTAGTTTTAAAATCTGGTATATTAGATTTTCGTTATCAAATCATCTACTATTTATTTATATAATTTATATTTTCAGTCTTAAATATGAGAGTTTGTTAAGAATTTTACATCAAACAATAAATATATATTTATAAGTTCGGACAATTATCACCTTACAAACGATCTTTTATAGACAGTCTATTATTAATATCCACGCATCAAACTCAATAACTCACTGAAAATAAAAAATTCCAAGGAAGTCCATTAATGAAACCACTAAAACATGTGGTTAAGAACAATTGCAACAAAAATCAAACATATAGCTTTAGATGTGAATGTATTAAGATGGATCACCTAAACCTATCTAGAGTTGTTATTACATGTGCCATAAAGAAAGAACTTGTACTACATTAGAGCACCCATAGTCTAAACCAAATTGTCTAGATTACCTAAAACATCTCACCTAAGTACAAAGAAGAAAAAAGCAAAAAAGTAGAACAAGATACATAATGTAACCAGGGCCCCCTTTATGGACAATTTACAGAGAAGCTGTGTGTTACCGACAAAATCCAACTTAGGATTCTTGTGCATCTCAATTCATAACTACAACAACAAAATTCAAATCCCTCAGTTGGATTTATGATCCAATGTGTTTAGTAATTATGTTTAAAAACACAAGACAAATAAGACAGTCCACACTTACTACACGTGCCACCTATTCCTCATATGGACGTATTTTTCATTTTAATTTAAGCCCATTCTTTGATATGCTCCTTATAGACACAATGCCCCATATTGTTTCTTTTATTAATTTGGCTTAATACCAATATCTTTATTCTACTTGCATTGCACTATGCAATGATTTTTACTCATGATGTTGATTATTTCTTCATGACAATTACAACACTACAAGCTTTTTCTTAACCACTATACTATAAGTTAAGGGCACGTTTATATGTCTTAAACTATATGTTGATGAAGAGTTGACCCTTTGGATGGTAAAGGTTAAAAAGGGTTGGCTATGTTGAAAGGGACAAGATATCAAATCATTAATAAGATAATTACCTAATTCATTTGGCAGATCTTGTTGTGACTTGATAATATTCTTGTGTTGTGGATCTATTAACAAAAATAGTAGGGAAAATATAAAAGAATAAGTTTTGTTGAAGAAGGTATATGTCAGATATGAATGTTTGGGATTGAAAGAAAATGAACAGTTTTATATGTAGCTGCTTTTTGAATAAACAGCTAAAATACTGTCTATTTCATGAAATAGATGAGAGGTATACAGTTGTTAATTTGTCTAGTTGTTTTTACTTTGCTTTGGTTTAATGACAAGAAACTACTTGCAGTTAAGATATGGTATGTATCATGTGTTTGATTAGAGGGAAATGTGTGGAAGAAAAGAAATGTTTTTGTTTTTTCATTTTGAGAGAAAGTGTATACTAGAAAGTTTTACTCCTATTTAAGGGAAATTTTGAAAGAGTCAAGAAAAGTACAAATACACATAGTAACTTCTCCCCTTATTCACAAACTAGATAAAACACGTGCAACGGATATCAATAGAAGTAAATAAATAGATAAAACACACAACATATTTATCCTGCTTTCTCCCAAACTGAGAGTAGTTCATCCCCCTTGATCAAATCACGATTACAATTGCTTATGCACTTAGGCATACAACTTTTCTTGCTCAGACCATCAGCCTAAGACTTCCTACTTAAACCCCCCTTAGGTTCAAGACTTCCTGGTTAGAACACAACCTAAGACTTTCCTGCTCAGATTCCATAAATCCAAGACTTCCTTGATCAGACCCTCAAGTCATAGACTTCCTGCTCAGGTTCCACGAACCCAAGTCTTCCTTGGTCAAGCCCCTCAGGCTCAAGACTTCCTTGTTCAGACCTCAGCCTAAAAATTCTTTGCTCAATCAACAATTGATCAATGCTTTAACACATAATAGGAGACTTACTTGGCTAAAGCTTCTCAGTAAGAGACTTTGATGCTCAAGCACATATCAAGAGACTTTATCTGAACTACTAAACAACATGTTTAGCAGAATAGAGAACAAGGTGTACTTGATACAAAATCAGCGGTACATGGTAATCACCATAACAAAGACCTTAATCACATAAGATTTCTAAGATATTCAGTGTTTAAGAAATCTTAAGGCTTTGTACAGTTTAGAACATATAATAAAATTTCTGCATACTCAATTGTGTTGCTTATTACTGATCTTGTTATTCCTCCATCCAAATAGAAGTGTAAATTGCTCATATTCTTCTTAGCTCTCCTTCTCTATTTGCTCCTTGTTCCTTGTTGAAAATTCATATTGAATCTTCAGCTACTTATATAGCAGTTTTAGAAGACTAGCCGTTGGAAGAGATAACTTGTGCAAATGTCTTTGTTTCTCTATAGTACAAGAGACATTGAAGATAGATACACCAAAAGATCTCAATCCATTGTGTAAATTATTTAATCATTACATCCTACATGTAATCTTGTACTATAGATCCATTAAGAGTAGATATTCGTAAATCATGTCAACTCTTCTTGAGCCTTGTGAACATAGAGTCTAGCTAACAAACTCATTTGACAATGCAGTTTGCTTTCTGCGGTATGGATAGCTTTAACTTTATTACTAACTCTGAATGTTTACCAGAAACAGTTACTAAGTGTAAAGACAATATGTTTCTCTTCTGATACTGAGGCCTTCAGCTTCAGAGTCTATGCCAGACATCACTTAAAGAGTGTTCTTCAGATTCTAAACCACCAGAGACTAGTAACCCAGTTTCTCTCAAGTGCGTCCTTATATCAAATTCTGAAAGTATTCTCTTTAAGATTTAGAACCTTCATAGTTGGAACACACATTAGATAACACCATTGTTCTTTTAATACTTTGTTATCATCAAAACTCAAAGGATATATGTCATGAACAAATTTTTTTTCTAACAAATTGTAACCCTATTATCGTCTGGAGTGACTTAAAATGTAGTGTTGCTTCGTCTTTGAAAATGGGAATAAGGTCTGAATCACATTTCTTCCCCTCTGTCAATGGGGGGTTTTGAATCAGAAATCATCTTTTTGAGTGATGATTCAAATATGGAAGTGTCTTCTGGAGAATCTCTTTCAAACGAAGTTCTTTCTTGGGACCCTTTAAAGATTTTATTCCTAGAGAAGTCCAACAAGGGTGAAAACCTTACCGAAACACTTATGCCTTCTACTATCTTAACTGAGGAACAAATAGAGGATGCTCATCAAATAAGGGAATGTGCTGGTCGCTTTTTCCAGACATATTAAGAAGTAATTGGTCATGAACTTAGTGATGCTGAAATTGCTTGCCATATGAAGTGTCAGGGGCGGCCTGATGTCGTGTCATGGGTCAGTCCCAATGACCATCATAAAGTTGATGTATTGGCCCGTAAGGGTCTTCAATAAATAAAGTTGTCCAATGCTAACAAATACCATTTGATGGCTATCAAGATAATTGGTACTCCTTCTGTCTTGAACACCGTCGATATTGTGGCTGAAACTAACATCACAGTTTGCAATCCCATAGACTGGGCGATTTTACCAATAGGTTTGGATGAGAGGGTGTGCAACTCTTTCCAAGGTTGCTTGCTTCCTCTGCATGAGTGTCTTTTAACCAAGTTTAGGACACACATGCCTTCCTACAATTTTAAGGTGGTTGTGATAGACTATCTAAAAGTCACCCCTCGCAGCTACATCTTGGAGCTTGGGATTTTATGAAGGTGTTTCAACTTTGTGTCGACTACAAGTCCTGGAAACCTTCCACAGGTCTGTTTATTGACCTTTTTTCTATAGCTCTTACTTCAATGGATGATGCTCGAAATCAAGGACTGGTCTCTCTTCATCCTTAACTACCTTGATATAGCTATTTTGCCTCGAATTATGGTGATTTTCAGGAGCGTTTCATGTTGGTGTAACCCATTACTTTTGAATATCATATGGCCTTATGTTCGTCTCTATCCCTGGCGAGAAGTGCTCTCTCTTGCAGAGGGGGTTCTCAGAAGTACTGGTCTAGAGTTCATTTTTACCGGCCTATTTCTTTTTACCACTTTAGACTACCTTTTATGTATCTTAAGGAAGTGAGGATGAATGAGGAGTTATATGCCTAGTTTCAGGGGCTCTGATATGAATAAATTTGTTGATGGCAAGATTTTTTCTTTTTAGCAATAGAAAAGGAAAATAGATACTTACATGATAATTAATGCGTCTGATCATTCCGAGAGACGAAAATGCTTTGGTAAAGTAGGGATCTGAGCGCCTCTTTTTTTAATAGTACAACATGTGTTTTGCATATAACATGCATCAATTGAGTTAATTATGGAAAGCTTTGGCGCTTGCCAATGATAAATGCCTTATAACTGGCTTGTCCGTATAGGCATCGGTGGCACCTATTGTTACTTATACACCTACTTTGGAGGCTTGGATGCCTGCCGCAGTGGTTTCCTAGGTAGTAGTTGAGACTAATATTCTGGTTATTGCTCTTGAGGTGGGTCTACTCTTGTTGAATAAGGTTCTTTTAAACGGGCTCACTTGTCAGAGGGTGGCGAGAAATACATTTTTACTCCTTTCTTCTGACTTCTTGATATTCTTCCATCCAGGGTACCTAGCACCTCGAAGGAAATTGCTGCTCTCGTGGTTTCTAAGGACTTAAATTTTATTTGGGGTTTATCTGCAACTGGCAGATGAAGCCTTTTTGCAGATGTTTCTTGTAGTCTGTTCGGGGTCGAATCCCTCATTTTTATTGTATTTGTCTACTAAAATAATGTTTTGGGCTCCGAAGAGCTTTCAAGGAAGCGAGATGAGCTGAGGAAGAGGCATGAAGCCCTTGAGCAAAAACAATTTGATGCTAAGAAGGAATTAGTTGGCCTCCGGGAAAACACTAATGTTGTCAACTCTTTGTGGAAAGGCATAAATTGGTACGCTCGACCGTCCATGTTGGCTTCTCAGATAGATAAGTTGAAAGCTTCCCTTGCTCATGGAGATAGAAAATGTAAGAAGCCTTCTAAGGATGCAGTTGAAGCATTCTGGACGTTTGAAGCGGATCGTAAAGTTCTTCAGCAAAAGAAGGATAACTAGGCCAATGTTTTGAAAGGTCTCAAGGAGGAGGTGGATGTTGCTCGATAAAATTATCTGGAGTCCCATCGATCGGTTGTGGAAGCCATGAGTAGGGTCCAGGATGAAATGTTAGAACAGACACAAAGGTTTTGTCTTGGCCTTACCATTATCACCTACTAGTTAGGTCCTTTAGTCGATGCTTCTAGAAAGGATACCAGAAGTGATCTTGGAGCTTCGGACTTGGGTGCTAGCGTCTGAGAGACCTCTGTTCTAATTTCTTTGTTATATTTTCTCCTACAAGATTTGGCCGGGCCTTTGTGCCTCGATTTGTAAATAATATATTTATATATGTATTTTAGTTATTACCTTTAACATGCTTGTTATTTTTCGTATAGTAATTCTCATTATTCAACCATTGTTATTGTCTGGCTTGGATCCGATGAAAATTAGGATCCGAGGAGAGCTAGGGATTACTTTGGAACCCTGTAATTTTCATAATTCATCTGCTATCAAAACTAGTGAGTGATACTTGCTTAAAGTGCAAATGATCTTAAGTCTTTTGTGAAGCCGTGCATGGATATTTCTTTTAAAAGTGTGTTGCGTTAATGTGTATGCATTTCCTTAATTGAATAATAAGGTAGTAGAACATGGATGGAATTAGAATATACTCGTGCGGAGGTAGCATATTGGTACAGTTTGATGTACTAGTATGTCGAATCAGAATTGATGAAATATGAGCTCGACTTTGGGGGCTCAAGCTCGAAATTGTACATGTAAGTATTTCATGCCAAACCACCTAGATGTGGTTATGCCTTAATCATGTTTATATGGATACGGCATGAGTTTGATTAATTATGGTTATGTTTCGAATTATACTTATAGAAGAGGGACATGAAACCTACTAGATGCAACCATGCTTTGAATCATGCTCCGTGTCACAGAGGATTATATAGAACCAAAGAAAGATGATCCATGTCCCTATCCCCAAGGAGAAATCTCACATCGAGGTATACATCTCTAGGCTTCCGAAAGGGCGTGCACCAGCTCCGCGTGAAAGTGTTTATTTCTTTGACAAGGGATATTTGAATGATATATTCTGACATGCAAAATGTCTCTGATAGCACCCCAAGGGGAATCGGTTATTGTAGTCAGACATGAAAAACGTCTCTAGGAACTCCCTTGGATTCTTAAGAAACGTGAGGCGTTGTGGGAAATTAATTTTTGTAGCCAGGCATACTAAATGTATCAGACAACACCCCTGAATTATGAAGATGCATGAGGAAATGTAGGAATTGATTGTTATAGTTGAGCGTACTAAGAGTATATGACAGAAAACCTAAATTTTGAAAACGCATGAGGTAGTGTGGGGAATTGATTGTTGCAGTCGGGCATACTAAGTGTATCCAACAACACTCCTAAATTTTTAAGATGCACGAGGTATTATGGAATTGATTGTTGTAGTCGGGGGTACTAAGTGTATCCGACAACACTCTTGAATCTTCACGTGGGGAAAGTGTTGGGGAGTTTAATTGTTATAGTCATACAAGAAAATCGTAATGGATAACACCTTAGGATCTCCAAGACGGGCTTTAACTAATTGGTAGTTCCCCGATCCGCTGCGATGTGCATTTGTGTTTTTGGTACCCTAAAAAAGGGACAAGACAAAAAGCAGAACAAGAGTATAATAACAATGTATGTGTGTGTGTATGTGTGTATGTGCGTGTATATATATATATATATATATATATATATATATATATATATATATATATATATATATATATATATATATATATATATATATATATATATATATATATATATATATATATATATATATATATATATATATTTCATTTCAGCATTATATAACTAATTTACAAATACATTAATTAAATATTGTGGTTGGCCACAAGTGTATACCGATCCTTTGACCTCGTATATGTGGTCTGATAGGCTTAGTGTTTGGTAGATCCATAAGGCTGAGCCATTGGCGGGAAAGATGATCGGCCTCTGTTTTTCACGTCCGCCTATGATTTTTTAGTGGACATGGATGGGCGACTTGACGGTCAACAAATCTGGAAGACTAGGCCCTTGACTTGGGATAATGTCTGACCACGGTTGTACGTGTCTGGCCCTAGTAACCAGGTTGTGGTCGACCCGTTTTCTTAGGCTTAGAGTTTCTTCAAAATCTTTGGGATGCTTTTCCCAACTTAAGAATCTGGGGGTAATGCATTATGTGTCGTTCATCCCCTTCTCAAACGTGACTCAAATTCTGTCCAACGGTAGCCTCAGAGAACACCCGAATGTGGATACCAAAAGGTCTCCTACCAACTGGCATATGGGAGGTGTCTCACTAGATATACCTAGTGGCTCCCTACTTTGTTATTTGGTTGGTGGAAGCCCTAGGTGAACTAAGTGGAAATTTTGTATATCCACATGATGCACCTCGAAATTTGTTTGGCGTCCGATATTAACTACGAACTTGTGCCACTCAGGCACCATTAACTATGAACATATGTCTCCTTCTTAATATCGACTATACAACCATCCCGGTCGTGGATGGAAGGTTCGGTATCTTCATTCGGACGGAGTTCAGTGTAACACCTGAAGCCAAAGAGCGTGAAGAGTGGATGTAACACTCGAGTGTGGATAATAGTCGCCAAATTCACATTGGAATGAGAGGGATTCTGAGGTTGTGCATGGATGGAAGTGCATGGTTGAACGAACGCTTATAAGGATTGATTTTTACTACCTATACCAATAAGATGCACCTTATTTTTGGTAGCTTAATAAATAATAACTCCATAGTTAAGGAGGTTTGACTTGGAGTAGTATTTAGATGGGTAACTTTCTCAGAAGTTTCTCGAAAAGTGTGTGGTTAAGGAAAAAGCATGTTGAAAAGACCCGTGTTGGTTTGTGGTGTTACTCAGTAATCCTGAAAGTAGTTTGGGGCGTTACAAATGGTATCAGAGTCAAGCCTCTTCCAATACGATGTGGTTTGGGGATGAACTAAATGAAAGTTGGTGGGCATGTAACACCGATGCCAAAGAGGACGGAGAGTTGATGTAATACTCGAGGCTGAAGAGGGCGGAGGAAGGCCGCCTAATTCACATCGGAATGATATGGGTTATGTGGTTGTGTAGGGATGAGACTGTATGGTTGAATGAAAGCTTATAAGGATTGATTGATACTACCTATACCAACAAAATGCATCTTCTTTTCGATAGCCTGACAAATAAGAACTCAATTGTTAAAGAGGTTTAACTTAGAGTAGTATTTGTATAGGTGACCTTTTGGGAAGTTTCTCGAAAAGCATGTGATTGAGGAAAAAGCATGCTGAAAAACCCGTGTTGGCTTGTGGGGTCAGTTGATAATCGTGAAAGTAGTCTGGGGCATTACACTCGGTGAGGCTCGAACCCGATCTTCTTAGAGTTTGACTTTAAACTTCCTCTTGATCTTAAATCTGGGTATGAGATCATTATCTCCATCAATTTTTGAAATTGTTGAGGGAGTTACAGGCCTTGCCGGTAGAGATGTGGCTGAGGTAGTGACCGAACAGGTCGCCTACGCTAAATTTATACGTTTGCTTCTGAGCATCACCATTTTGAGTTTTGGAAATGTGTGAGTGAAGAAATTGAACGACTTGAGCAAATTCGTAGAAATTGTTTGGATTAGATGGTTGAATGAATATCTGATTAGACTCTCCGTGGACATTGCAATTCGGACCCAGGTCTTTAGCCGAAACGGAAGAGTCAGTCCCAAAAGATGGCTAGAAATTGTAACCAAAATAGAGAAGGAGACAAATGAGTTTTTTCACATTATATTATCTCTTCTACTTTTAGCAAATGAGAGTTGTTATATATATATATATATATATATATATATATATATATATATATATATATATATATATATATATATATATATATATATATATATATATATATATATATATATATATATATATATATATATATATATATATATATATATATATATATATATATATATATATATATATATATATATATATATAACAACATGCACCTTAGGGTGTATTTAATGAATTTTTAGTTATTAATTGCTAACACGCTCCTTCTAAAAAATAAATAGATGTATTATAGAAAATTCCTAAAGGAGATGCTAATTTACACTCACTTACTTTTTAGAAGGTGTATTTTAGTAACATGCACCTTATAGTGCATTTAACTATTTTTTAGTTAAAGTTTGCTAAATCAAACCTTCATAAAAATATGTGGACGTAACCTAGCAAAACCTATATATATATATATATATATATATATATATATATATATATATATATATATATATATATATATATATATATATATATATATATATATATATATATATATATATATATATATATATATATATATATATATAACTTTCCTAGTGTAAGAACGAATTTTCCTCCGGTGATTAGGTTATATTGTTTCTGGTTCTTTATTTAAAGATAATTAAGGTCGTTAAGGAGAATGTCAATGATTGAATGATATTCTTAATGAGGATTGAAATCAACATGTATTGTTAGATTATTCAACATATTATTGTTAATTAGTCATAAGTTACTAATACAAAAAACACTTTTAATTATGGTTGAGAAAAGATTTTACTAGGTTGGAGGTTCATGGTAATAAAGGGTGTGATAATAAATGCTCTCTTTTCAACCACGGGCTAGTAACCGTGATAAAAATAATATATCATACAAAATATCACCATGGTTGTAAGATCTAACTATATATGAATATCTTGATTTACCAATCACTAATTAAATATATAACCTTTCAATTTGATTTGGCAAATAATAATATAAAAAATTTAGTTATATTTTAAGAACAACATACTCTAATCAATTTTTTTTAGATTTCTGTAACTCATTATCGATATTTCGCTCTTTAACAGTTAAAATTCGATTTAATGTTTTTAACTTTTCAATTAGCATTTTCTTTTCTACTAGTTCGTTCTGCAAAATATGAAATTTGTTTAGAAATTTCAATTCATCGTCATCATCACATCATTATTATCACCATCATAATTATCATTATGGTGATGGTGAATCAAAAATTCTCATTAAAATTTGATGCTTTGTAGATTAAATTAGTAGAGAAAAGAAGTGTTGATTGAAGAACAAAAAATATCAAACCAAATTCTAACTGTTAAAGAACGAGGTATGGATAATGGGTTGCAGAAAGCTCGAAAAACATTAATTAATGTAAGTTGTTGTTAAAATATAACTTGATTTTTTCAGATTAATATTTTCTAATTTAATTTAAACATTATATATTCAATGAGGGTTAGTAAAACACTCAATCCATATGCAATATAATAAACTCAATTGTATCTTCTATCACTTTATTGTTCTCTCGACATGTTAGACTGAATGAAAAGAAAGTTGCATAACAAATAACATTCTCAACAACAACATAGGGCAAAAAAACAACAACAATAACATAACATTTTACTTATCTAAACAAAAACAACAATAAAACTCATTAAAAACAATAACATAAATGAACAAAAACAACAATATAACTCCACAAAAACATCAAAATTAACACAAACCTTTTACTTATCTCAACAAAAACAACAACATAACTCAACAAAGACATAACATTAACACAAACCTTTTACTTATATCAACAAAAACAACAACATAACTTAATAAAAATAATAACATAACTAACAAAAACCACAATAATAACACAATTTTTTTTACCTATCTCACTAAATACAACAACATAACTCAACAAAAACATCAACATTAACACAAACCTTTTACTTGTATCAACAAAAACAACAATATAACTCAACAAAAAGTACAACATAACTAATAAATATCACAATAATAACACATATTTTTTACTCATCTCAACAAAAATAAGAGTATAACTCAATGAAAACATTAACAATAACACAAATACTTTACTTGTATCACGATAACATAACTCAACAAAAATAACAACATAACTAACAAAAACCACAACAATAGCACAAACCTTTTACTTAATCTCAACAAAAACAACAATATAACTCAACAATAACACAAATATTTTACTTGTATCAACAGAAACAACAGTATAACTCAACAAAAACAACAATATAACTAATAAAAACCACAACAATAACATAAACTTTTTACTTATCTCAACAAAATAATTACATAAAACCTTTAATATCATCTTAACAACAACAACAATAACTTTAAACATTTTAGTGTCTCAACAATAAGAAAAACAAAAAACTCTAATGGAAAAACAATTTTAACAACAACATCATAACTCATAACATGAATGGTGGAAATTTTTTACGTACTGGATATGTGATGAGGAAGAGAAATAAATGAGTTTTGTGTTTCCGTCTTTAAAATTTCGCGTCACCTTTCAGAGTTAGGGAAGATATGTTAGAATTTTGTAAAGAAATGATGTGTGAATGTTTATGGAGATTTGGATAAGGCATGAGAGGTTAGGGTTTTTCTTATGGAGTTAGGGCGCAGTTCTGTTCATAAGTGAAAATGTATCACTTATATAGGTAACACTTTTTCACCACTGTTGAAAAAAGAAACCATGTTGAAATGCCCCTACATTTCATCACGATTGTTAGTTTAGACCGTGGTAAAAAAAATTTCCTTTTAATTTTAAAAAAGAAATGGAAGGGACACACCCTTTTTGCAACAAAAAAAAATACAAAATTGTTGGTGTTGAGATTCGAAGCATGTCACTCCTACACCTTTCATAGCACTTGGTCACGACGTAGATCTATGAGATATGGTAGTTAATGGCTAAATACACCCTGTAGATGTTAGCGAACATAAAATAAAAAGAAGAGTGATAAGGGACCAACAAAAGAAAGATTATAAAAATCATCACAAGTCCAGAACCATCTTGTTGAACGCTATCTCATATACTGAGTATAAGAAGATAACAAATAAAAGATTCTGCTAAGTCGATATTTGATTCTTTGAGGATGAATCATGAAGGAAACACACTAGTCAAAGAAACCAAAACACTTGCTTTGATTCAAAAATATGAAGCATTCAAGATGGAAGAGAATGAAACAGTTGAGAATATGTTCTCAAGGTTTCAAACTCTTGTTGCAAGATTGAAGGTCCTGAACAAAGGGTATTCTATTGTTGATCATGTGAATAAGATCATCAGAAGTCTACCTAAAAGATGGAGACCTATGGTAGCTGATTTAAAGTTATCAAAAGATTTAGACAACACCTATCTTAAAGAACTTGTTAGTTCTTTAAGAAGTCACAAGATTAAGCTTGAAGAAGATGAGTCCCATAGGAAGAGAAATTCAGTTGTTTTGAAGTCTTTGAGAAACTATGAAAAGACAAGAGCTTTTCAGACAACAGAAGAAGAAGAATTCGATGAAGATTATGAAGAAGAAGATGAGTTGTCTCTTTTGTCCAGACGAGTGAATCAACTCTGGAAAAAAAACAAGGCAGATTCAGAGGATAAAGAAGGACAAGTGGTCGTTCTAAGACCACTTCTGGATCCAAGAAAGCTAGAGCCAAAAAAGAAGTTATCTGCTTTGAATGTAAGGAGCCAGATTATTACAATAATGATTGTCCCAAGCTGAAGAAGGATAGACCTAAGAAGAAAGATTTATGAGGGAAGAAAAGGGGTCTAATAGCTACATGGTATGATTCCAAATCCTCAGAAGATGACTCTGAGCAAGAGCAAGAAAATGTGGCACTGACAGCGTGTACTGAAGCTCATGCTAAGAAAGATCTATCAGAATTAGAATCTAAATCAGACTCAGAAGAGGTATTTGCTGAACTCTCTCATTCTGAACTTTAATCTAGCTTCATAGAAGTTATGGATAAGTATCAAAATTTTTTGAGCAAATACAAGGATCTGAAAAATGTTCATGTATCTGAGTCAGAAGCATACTGTAATCTTAAGAAATATTTCTCAAGTTTAAATGAAGAAAACTTTAATGTTAAGAAATATTTCATATAAATTATGATAACGTTGTTCCCATTGCTTTAATGTTAATTTACAATTCATCATTTTCATGGCTTATTTCATATGAATTATGATATCTCTTTAACATAATATAATTCATTCCTTTTACTCCATTCCCTCTTTTAATAAATTAAATTAATCAAAAGAAGGGGATCTTCCATTATAGTTCCATGTGTCGATCTTAAATTCTATTGTAGCATATTAATTCTGTAACAAATAACATCACCATAGATATTTCTGTAATATGATAGTGTTTGATATTATGAAATTTAAACGGTTAAATTTGTAATTTAGTCTCCTTGCATGACGAGAGGTGTAGAATTTTATCTATAGAAGCTGCTTATAGTGACACGTAAAGATAAAAAAAGTTTTTCATGCTCAATGATTTCCTTTACGATAAAAATGAAAGGTTCTGAAATGTATGTTATTTTTAATAAAATCCATACAATTTAGTTAAAAGTTTCTTAATTTCCAAAGATTAATGATGGATGATTTAAACATCAAATTTACTAAATTATTTTTTAAATAAAAAGTAATATATATTGTAATACCCCAAATTTTGCCCCGAGATTATTAGGTTCATTTCGCACGTCATCTCATTCTGCATGACATTTTAACTAACCGCTAACCGGTTTGTTCAGTCTGTTGGTTTTACAGAAAAAATCACATTGTGCGCTCCTTAACTTATGAGGGAAAAAATGGTCATTAATTGGCAGTTTTCCGACAATTTATGGAGCTGAGTCATCTTCATGAATCCCTCGAGCAATTGGGGTTTACGTCTCTGAGTCATGGGACTTATTTGATGATGAGCGGAATTTTACGGCAGTTTCAACGCTAAATCAGTGCGAATATTTGATTTGAAGAATTTATTGTGACAGAGGTGTGTTTTCCTGCTTTCTGCTAGTCGATAGTCGATTTTAAAGGAACAGTGGAGTTTCGGATAAATCTCATTGAAGAAATTTAATCAGTTTGATTTGCCTGGATAAATTTAATTGGAAGAAATTAGTCACTTGAATTTAATCGGGCCAGTTGGAATCAGATGAGTTTATTTGTGTGGATTTAAGCATATGAACTGAGTGGGACGAATTTAGTTGCTGAGGTAACTTCAATTATTTGGATTCATTTGTTTGAGCTTAATCTGATGGATTGTTTGGTGAATTAATCCAATAAATTTAGTCGGGTAAATTTTAATTCAAAGAGTTTATGCATTTAAGTTTTCTCGAAGGAATTTAATCAGAACTTGGAATCGGAAATTGTAACCGAGAAATGTAATGGAAAAATAATGTGAATTTATTCATTATTATTTTTTATTACAATAGTACAAAAAGAATTACAATTACAAATAAATTATTTATTCCTAATTGTTCTAAATTTTGTCTTCACGCCGATTCTTCGATTTTTGATTTTTGCTCCGAACCTGTAAAACAAAACCAACAACAGAGCAACAATTTTAACGGTTAGGAAGTTGTTTTGTTTCGATCCGATACCCTTAGCAATGAAATCATCATCGAGTACGTCGGGAGGGCAACGACGAAGTCGTCGCCAACTCTCGACTTATTTTCTCGACTCCGGCTCGGACCCGGCAGTATCTGTTCTAAATTTCCAACCAGAGAGAGAAAGTGGGAAAAAGTGATTTGCAAAAAAGTGATTTTGAAAAGTGCTTCTGAAAAAAACACCTTTTCTCATAAAAATTGGTTTTGCCAAACAAAGCCTAAACAAAGTTCCCAAAAATTTCTAAGCCAAGTTGGATCAAACAACCCACACGAAGGCAAGCAAACGCAAGCAACAATGTCGCAAGCAAACACAAGCTACAAACCAGTAAAGCCGTAAAAAACGCAAGCGACAAATCAGTGAACCAACAATCATAACAAGAACGTCCTGGTAAAATGCAGCAAGCCAAATGCATCACCAAAATCAAATGTGGCAAGTCAAGAATTCCTGAAAAATAGCAACGATCTCAATAGAAAAATCAATAGATCCAGGCCCATAAAAGAAGAGTAATAACAATATAAGTTGATCATCAACATCAGAAGGATGGGGGGATCTAAAAATGCATCACGAGGAAGAGAAGAAAGAAAGCTTCATCATTAACATCACAAGAGGAAGACGATCCGCGAGCCATCAGAGAAGAGGACCAAGAACCCTAACCAAAACGGCGGCCGTGAATCCACCTACGGAATCAATACCACCGTTGTCCAGCTCGCCGGACTCAGAGACGAAGTGTCTTCGTCACCATCATCGTCCGCGACCGAAGCCCAACCGCCGCAAGCCACCGCGAGTCAAGTCTACTCAAACCCATAAAAGGGTGAGCCACTTTTTCTCACAGTTTGCTTTTTATTTCAGGTATCGTGTAAAGAAGAGGATTACAAAACATACAAAGAAGAAGAAAAGCTTCATGGAGCCTAACCATGGTCGCCGCTATCAAAGGAAGAAGAAGGGATAAGAAAAACCTAATACCTAAATGCTTACTCATTCAGCCGCCCCTCCCCCTTTTTATTACCTTTTATTATTTTTTATTTTTATTTTATTTTATAATAATTGTTACTTAGTTAAGGTAGTAATTTAAATTAAATTTATTATTACCAAGTTATAAGACTAAGTTATATATATATATATATATATATATATATATATATATATATATATATATATATATATATATATATATATATATATATATATATATATATATATATATATATATATATATATATATATATATATATATATATATATATATATATATATATATATATATATATATATATATATATATATATATATATATATATATATATATATATATATATATATATATATATATATATATATATATATATATATATATATATATATATATATATATATATATATATATATATATATATATATATATATATATATATATATATATATATATATATATATATATATATATATATTAAAACCATTTTTAAAATTAAACCACTTTTTAATTAAGTCAAAATTAAGCCATTTTAATTAAAAACATATTTCTAAATGAAAACTTTTTCTTCCTAATTAAAGTTTTTCTAATTAAAATCACTTTTAATCAATTAATTTTTTTTCTTTTTAAGGAAAAGAATTTTAAATTGCCATTTTATAAAAATTAAAATTGGGACTTTTTTTTTCTTATTAAAATCAAACTACATCCACTTTTCTTTAAAACTAATCAAAATTTTAAAAAAAAAAAATTTGTACTTAAAAACCATTTTTGTAATAACTTAAAGGCAAAATATCCTTTTTGGTCCATTAACTATACCTCAGGGTTCATTTTGGTCCCTTAACTTTAAAAAGTTCCATATTGGTCCCTTAACTCTTCAAACGTTCCATATTAGTCCTTTTTGACCTATTAGCGACGGAAAAAAAATCAAAAAATCGTCGCTAATAGGTAAAAAAAGGACTAATATGGAACATTTGAAGAGTTAAGGGACCAATATGGAACTTTTTAAAGTTAAGGGACCAGAATGAACACCAAGGTATAGATAAAGGACCAAAAAGGGTATTTTGCCTAACTTAAAATTGAACTCATTCTTTTAATTAAAAATTAGAATCACTTTCAGTTAATCAAAACCTTTTTAGAAAAATCTTGAATTAGAACCTTTTTTAATTCTGCAATTAACTGTGCCCGTTTATTGCCCCGTTAAGTTGGTATAACGCTTATGTCGTTCTTCCCTTGTTTCGCAGTTGTATAATTGCAAGGTCCCCGTACTTTTCGCTTTTCATTTTTTGGGTTGTAATTTACGCGAGGATATTGTCGCTTTGCAATTCCCTTACTTTCCGCTTTTATTTTCTTTGGGTTGTAATTTATGCGAGGATATCGTTGCTGTGCAATTCCTTTACCGTTTTCGTACATTCCCGTACTTTCATACTACCGCTTAATCATATTTTCATTATTTTATTTACCGTTAAATCCCCTCCGAAGGAATAGGTCTAGCCGTTTGACCGCCGCGTCAATAGTCCTCACCTTTGACTTTTTCAAAACCCTAATTGCATAGGCGTCCCGCCGCGGACCGAATTACCCTTTTACCCTAGCATTAGGTTAAGGAGTCGCCGTACTCCGTATTAGGTTTTCCTCCGTGGAATGCCTCTTTTACCCTTTTTCAATTCAATTTTACAACGTAGAAATAAGAGTCGCCGCACTCCACGTAAGCGCTTCCCTAAGAACGCTTATTCCCCCATTGAAACCTTGACCACCGTCAAGAAGTTTCTATTCCTCCCTTTCAAGGGGAACCACGATTACTCTGATTCCATCCCCTACCTCGGATACGTAGGCACAAGATGCGAATCTTGGCGAGTAAACATAGGACTAACCCTTAGGTCTCTCTTTCACCTTTAACCCTTAGTATGTACCCTAAAGCAAATAATTAAAGAAAAAATAGTAGTATTAAACAAGAGGTTCCTGTAGATTACTACAGAAGTTTAGGGTGTTAATACCTTCCCTAAGCTTAACCAACCCCTTACCTAGATCTCTCCCCGCATTGTTTACAATGCAAAAAGTAGGTTTTTCCATTCTTTGACCTTTCCTTCGGATAAATCAAAGACCGATTGTGAACTAAAGATGTGATTCAAATTAATTAGTAATTTGATATCCTATTCTCATTGCAACAGAAAATGACGACTTCACTGGGGACAATCCTAACTTTTAAGGGTTACCCCTATCTTGTTTAAATTTACTATTTAGCTTTATTACTTAATTGTATATATAATATAATTGTACCTTACTTTGGGTATCTTTATTGTGAGATAAGTCCTACACCCGGACTTGAGTGCCATTATTATAGGAAGGTGATATATTCGACGAGGCTTATAGGGAGTGAGTCCCGACCAAGCTGACTTGAGAATCACCGCTCAGTTGAGACCCTTCTGAAATTTAGTTCGGTTGAACGAGTATAGTCGTGAAAACTTTTACTATTTTCATATAGGAGTCCGTGATACTGGGTACCGTAGTACCTTATATAGGACGTAGTGCGAAGACTATAAGAGAGTACTCCCAAAATAGTTACTATGCGATATTACACTCAAAAGAGGTTCTCTTGAGAATATTATTAACCACCGAGTCAGTCGGGAAATTGATAATATCCAAAAGATGGACTGATGACTTTGGGTACTTCTTTAGAACCCTTTGTTCTGCAGGTACAACTAACCTATAGTACATACCTTTTTGGGATGGGTAGACGACCTTGGCTCCGCTCATTGTCCCTCTAACCTAGGACCTTTATTTGTTTGTGTGTGATTATGTATTGGATCCATAAAGCATCGTATCATTCCTAGTTTCAAGGAATTCAACAGTCCTTTGCAAATTCAAAAAGGCTTACATTTTAAAGTCCGAAATCTTTTCCAGCTTGCCTAAAAATGTTTGCAATCGACCGTTGAAATTCTTGAAACCATTGCATCGCATTAACATCATATCTTGCATTGCATTTTTCCCCCGGCTTCTCATTCTCAGTTGTCTCGTCTTCCAGTGTACCTTTGAGTCGTCAAGCTGATTCCTCAACACAAATATCGAACTAGAGCTAACTATAGACTTCAGATGTCAGTGCAAGAGGAACATAATGCGGAAATCCGAATGGAGATTGATGAGTTGAAATTAGGAATGACGAAGCTCACCGAGATGCTTCAGATACTGATTTCCAGAGGAGAGCCACCTCAGAGGACCGTCATTCAGGAAGTTTCAAGTGCTGATCCACCTCCTGTTCAATTGTCACCCTCTACTTGGCCAGAGTTTGGTTTACCTCCTAACTACTCTCCACCGATTGCATCTACTGCTATGATTGGTCAGACCGTCAGACCGGTTTTTCAAGCTCCCGTCCTTGCCGAGCCCATACCTGTGGTCCACACTGTTAACTAGACTGTCCAAGCTCCATTTGAGAATCCTCCCTATGAGTATAATGCTTCCGGTGCTCAAGGGGAAGACCAGGAAGATTTTGTTGAGCCTGAGATTACCCGTGAATAGTTTTAGATCATAAACAAGAGACTCCAAGCTGTCGAGGGTACTGATTTCTTCAACGTAGATGCATACAATATGTGCTTAGTTTATGGTTTTGTTTTGCCTGCCAAACTCAAGACTTCTGAGTTTGTGAAGTATCAAGGTCACTCATGTCCAATAGCCCATCTAGTCATGTACTTCTGAAAGATGGCGGCTTACACCAACAATCAGAAGCTGCTCATCCATTACTTAAAGGATAGTTTGAGTAGTGCCTCTCTTAAATGGTATATGAACTTAAAGCATAACAGCGTCCACTACTTCCAAGATCTCGCCAAAGCTTTTATGAAACAATACAAATACAATTTGGACATGGCTCCCGATCACCGTCAACTCCAAAGTATGTCTCATAAGGAAAAAGATTCGTTCAAGGAGTACGTTCAGCGCTGGAGAGAGTTAGCTTCCCAAGTTGAACCCCCTATAGCAGAGAAAGAACTAATAGGAATGTTCATGGATACTTTGTCTCCTTTCTATTGGGAAAAGATGATTGGGAGTGTCTCTTTAAGCTTTACAGATCTGGTAACTATTGGCCAAAGGTTAGAAGAAGGTTTAAAAAATGGTAAGGTATCCAAAGCTGCCAAATCTTCTAGTGGGGCAAAGAAATCCTATGGGAATTTCCAGAAGAGGAAGGACGATCAGACCAATGCTGTCATGACAGAATCAAGAAGGCCTCGCCATGGACTTCAACTTGTTGATCATCATGTTGGTGCTACTGTTGCTGCTCCACACAGCCAGCTCAGACTCCTCAACGTCCCATTGTTAGACAAAACCAGTATTGGAACAGGAATCAATTTGATCCTATTCCCATAACTTACACAGAGCTTTATCCTTACCTAGTTCAAAAAGGGCTGATCACTACAAGGGCTTTACCACCTCCTCCTAATCCTCCTCAAGCTGGATTTAAGGCGGATTTCCAGTGTGCATTTCATGAGGGTGCCCTAGGCCACGACTTGGAGCATTGTTTTGCACTGAAAGCTAGAGTGCGCGAGTTGGTCAGAGATGGAATACTTGATTTTGAGGATAGTTATCCGAACGTCCAGAAAAATCCTTTGCTAGTTCATCAAAAGTGAAGTTTCGGTCTTGACTCCAGCGAATTATCTTCCTGAACGCCAGTATTTCAAACAGGACGGCTCATCTTTGTACTAATTTAGTCACTAGGCCTTTTATTTTTTGTTGTTTGCACTTTCCTTATTTTGTTTAAGTTGTTTGCTTTTAATTAGTGTTTGTACTTTCATACCAATGAAATAAGCATTGCAACTTTTGATTCTATTATTTGCGCTTTTATACTTTATCTTTCAAAAATTTACTTATCCAAACTTTTGATTATGCAACTATTTGAGGGAGGATGACAAAAACGATATACCCATAACTGTTGTCAGTATGCTTTCAATCAAAACTTTGTTGACGATGTAAGACATTGTTTCAATCCCCCAAACACTAGAGAAATAAGGAAGTTAATCCCTTGTCACCCCCTTCGAGCCTAGAAGTTGAAGTGTCTTTCTTTACTAAAATTCCACAATCTTAACCTGGGGCATGGGTAGTTCTCAGTTAACTTGGTTGTGTGCTCTTGCAATACACCTTTGATATAAAGGTTGCATTCACCAATTTTCCTTCACACACAGCAAGTAAGTGTCGAAGATGTTTCCAAGTCAAAAGCCGATGATGGTTCACCGCGATCATTTAATCCAGGTAGTCACTTTCTTCCAAAAAAATCATCAAAAGAAAATCCCGCAAAGTTAAAACCTATGAAGGAGACTTAGGAAAAACTTGGGCATCCCGCAGACTATAATCTTCGCAAGAAACAGTTCAGGCAAAAGTTAGGGATAATAAAAAGAGGAAATCTTTAAATCCTTACCTTGAAAATTCTCAATGCCAAAACAACTAAATGTTATAGGGACGTAGTGGCTGCCTTTTCATAGGTCCCTTGACTTCTGAACCATCATTGCTACCATCAGTGCAATTCCTAACCTATAGAAACCTGAATGCATAATATGAGTTAACTAAGCGTAGGACTGAAGATTATCACGTAGATTGGGTGGGTACAAATAAAATTTGAGCCTTTATCCTTTATTTCATAAACTGTGAACTAGGTCATGTTACAACCCTCAAAAGACCTAGTTGAAGCAAGGTTATTTTGAAAGCATACTACAACAAGGTTGCGTAAGCTGACTCCAAAAGATCTTTGAAAATAATTTATCTTGGGAGTACACTTTTGTTTTTAAAACTTTGAGCGTCTTGAACCACCGTGTTCTGACCAACGACTCATTTATTTTTCATCTTTCAAAAATAATTTTGATTTCAAAAGTTGCATGAATTGCATTGCCATGTTCGTATGAATATTTTTGTTTGCAAATTAACCTTCCTCTAAGGAATTCAAACAATCAAGAAACTTGGTCAAGTGATCCTATCAGGGGCAAGTTCCTTCCACATCCTGTCTAAGAATCAATTCAAGATTTGTTCAAGGCAAGCATTCTCAGATTTGGTTTATCCAAGATTTCTCAAGACTCAGATTGGGGCAAGCCTCCGAGGGTACAGTAAAACAGTTTTTTCACGAATCAAACAAGCTGAAGCATTATCAGCTCATCTACAACAAACGACTTAATCCGGGGCAGTTTACTTGCAGGATCCCCAAGCAGCCATGCATCCTTCCTACAAGGACCATCAACTTGATACAGTTTAGAAGTGTGGCAGAGATGTGTTCAGCAGTAACATCTTTGGTCCCCAAGCAGAATGACAATGATCTCCGTATTGAGGAATCAGTCTTCTAGTTTTGTCATCTTACCAAAAAGTCGAGTCTTGTCGTCGGGATCTGCATTTGCATTTGGTCATATATCATAGCATTATTCATATACATAGGCATATCATGAGTGTTTCGTCCTAATTTTCATTTCTCCTGAGGTTGTGTTTTATCCATGTCTCACCTCGTGGTCAAAGTCTAACTCACTTGGCACCAACCGCGGTTTTCTGTTGTGTCTATCTGATGTTCTTCCAGATATGACGTTTCTTATCCGATTGTTTTTCCGGATATGTCTGTTCCCCTAATACCACTTTCAGATATTGTGATTATACCTTTCATTCAAAGCCATTATTGGATGTCTGGTACCCTTTTTATCCATTGCCATTCTTGGATGTCACCCTTATTTGTTTCTCTTTCTGATGTTTTTTCAGATTGAGTCTTTGTTCTGATGTTCTTCCAGAACTTAGATGATGGTTTTTTAGATATTGGCTATTGATTCTGATGTTCTTCCAGAATCTTTCTGTGGTTTTCCAGATACATTTCTCTTTCTGATGGTTTTCCAGTTTGAGTCTTTGTTCTGATGTTTCTCCCAGAACTTATCTGATGGTTTTCCAGATATTTTCCTTCGATTCTGATGGTTTTCTAGAATCTTTCCAATGGTTTTTCAGATACGTGTTCTCTTTCTGATGATTTTCCAAATCGAGTCTTGGTTCTGATGTTCTTCCAGAACTTATCTGACGGTTTTCCAGATATTCCTTTTGATTATGATGGTTTTCTAGAATCTATCCGATGTTTTTTCGAATTTATTCCTCTTTCTGATGGTTTTCCAGATCGAGTCTTTGTTCTGATGTTCTTCCAGAACTTATCTGATGGTTTTCCAGATATTCATTTGTGATTATGATGTTCTTCCAGAATCTTTCCGATGGTTTTCCGGAGACGTTTCTCTCTCTGATGTTTTTCTAGTTTGAGTCTTTGTCCTGATGTTCTTTCAGAACTCCTTTGTTGCTTATCTGATGTTCTACCAGATATGTCTTCAAACTTGTCCCGTACATTTATTATTTTCCTAAATGTTTCGGATGTACCTTCAGAGCCTTGTCTTCATCTCATGCTCTTCTAAATGTTTTCATCTTGTTTCTGGAGGTGTCCCAGAATTTATTCGATGTTTTTCCGAGTGTCTCTGGTGTGTTTCAGAGTTCATTCGATGTTCTTCCGGATGTTTCTGATATTTGTTTCTCCCTTGTATATTTTCCGACGGTTCCTGAAGATCCCGCTCGATCTCTTCGTTTAAAGGAATGTCTCGAAAACTCCAGCACTTGTCGTTTACCTGATCCTACCGCCGTGTGGATCCTGCGTTACTTTGTCATCCTAGAGTGCCAGCCGGTCATGCCTAAATCCATTGCACAGTTACACTTGGATATTCCCCAGTGTCGTGTGGTTTCCCCAGTGCGTCGTATTCCTCAGTATGTAGTTGTTCGTCGCGTCTGTCCTTTGTTTCATCGTGTCGTCTGCATTCTTGCATTTATCATTCCAGTGTACACATCATAATAGATTCATAACATTGTTAGCTTTATAGCTCGTTCTGTTTTGTCCATAGCATTGCATATCACTGCATCTAAGGGCAAAATTTTCGGTTGTCTGTATTTAAATTCCTCCAGCATGATTCCTTGAGTCTCCGCTGCTCAAATAATCCGGTGAAGCTATTTAAATAGGGGCAACTGTAATACCTAGATTTTTCCCCGAGATTATTAGGTTCATTTCGCACGTCATCTCATTCTGCATGACATTTTAACTAACCGCTAACCGGTTTGTTCAGTCTGTTGGTTTTGCAGGAAAAATCAAATTGTGTGCTCCTTAACTTATGAGGGGCAAAATGGTCATTAATTGGAAGTTCGCCGATAATTTATGGAGCTGAGTCATCTTCAGGAATCCCTCGAGCAATTGGGGTTTACGTCTCTAAGTCATGGGACTTATTTGATAATGAGCGAAATTTTACGACAGTTTCAACGCTAAATCAGTGCGAAGATTTGATTTGAAGAATTGATTGTGACAAAGGTGTGTTTTCCTGCTTTTTGCTAGTCGACAGTCGATTTTAAAGGAACAGTGGAGTTTCGGATAAATCTTATTGAAGAAATTTAATCAGTTTGATTTTCCTGGATAAATTTAATTGGAAGAAATTAGTCACTTGAATTTAATCGGGCCAGTTGGAATCAGATAAATTTATTTGTGTGGATTTAAGCAGATGAACTGAGTGGGACGAACTTAGTTGCTGAGGTAACTTCAATTATTTGGACTCATTTGTTTGAGCTTAATCTGATGGATTGTTTGGTGAATTAATCCAATAAATTTAGTCGGGTAAATTTTAATTCAAAGAGTTTATGCATTTAAGTTTTCTCGGAGGAATTTAATCGGAACTTGGAATCGGAAATTGTAACCGAGAAATGTAATGGAAAAATAATGTGAATTTATTCATTATTATTTTTTATTACAATAGTAAAAAAAGAATTACAATTATAAATAAATTATTTATTCCTAATTGTTCTAAATTTTGTCTTCACGCCGATTCTTCGATTTTTGATTTTTGCTCAGAACCTGTAAAACAAAACCAACAACAGAGTAACAATTTTAACGGTTAGGAAGTTGTTTTGTTTCGATCCGATACCCTCAACAATGAAATCATCATCGAGTACGTCGGGAGGGCAACGACGAAGTCGTCGCCAACTCCCGACTCCGGCTCGGACCCGACAGTATCTGTTCTAAATTTCCAACCAGAGAGAGAAAGTGGGAAAAAGTGATTCGCGTAAAAGTGATTTTGAAAAGTGCTTCTGAAAAAAGCACTTTTTCTCACAAAAATTGGTTTTGTCAAACAGAGCCTAAACAAAGTTCCCAAAAATTTCTAAGCCAAGTTGGATCAAACAACCCACACAAAGGCAAGAAAATGCAAGCAACAATGTCGCAAGCAAACGCAAGTTACAACCCATTAAAGCCGTAAAAAACGCAAGCGACAAATCAGCGAACCAACAATCATAACAAGAACGTCCTGGTAAAACGCAGCAAGCCAAATGCATCACCAAAATCAAATGTGGCAAGTCAAGAATTCCTGAAAAATAGCAACAATCTCAATAGAAAAATCAATAGATCCAGGCCCATAAAAGAAGAGTAATAACAATATAAGTTGATCCTCAACATCAGAAGGAGGGGGGATCTAAAAACGCATTACCAGGAAGAGAAGAAAGAAAGCTTCATCATTAACATCAGAAGAGGAAGACGATCCGCGAGCCATCACAGAAGAGGACCAAGAACCCTAACCAAAACAGCGGCCGTGAATCCACCTACAAAATCAGTACCATCATCGTCCAGCTCGCCGGACTCAGAGATGAAGTGTCGTCGTCACCGTCATCGTCCGCGACTGAAGCACAACCGCCGCAAGCCACCGCGAGTCAAGTCTCCTGAAACCCATAAAAGGGTGAGCCACTTTTTCTCACGGTTTGCTTTTTATTTCAGGTATCGTTGTTGCACCCCAAATTTTGACCTCTTAGATCTTCATCATCATTCTAGGAGCATTATCATTGTTTATCTAACCTTAACCTATTTCAAGTTTGTCTTTGTTAAGATACAGGTGAATTAGTGTTCTGTACAGTTGGAAATCGAGGTTTCAACAGTTTAATCAGTCAATAAATTGGATTGATTATCCATGAAGAATGTCTCTAAACCATCAATAATACTCCGTTGGGTCAAGCATGAGTCTAATTTGAGGTTGTCACACAAAAATCAGGAACAATGCAGTTCAGAATCCCCGATTAGGGTTTTTGATTAGGAAAAGTCAATTGTGGTTTGACTTTTGATTTTAAAGGTGTTCCAATGATGGAATTATGGTCCATGAATCTTGTATGACTTATTCAAGTCCCCTCAAGAAGTTTCAAAGTCTCGGAAGACCCAGAACAACAACAGTCGACTCGGTAGTCATCGATCGATCGTTCGGTTGACCGAAAAGTTAACTCTTCAACCATAAAGAATTTGACCTCAAAGTGTGAATCAAAAATGTTCCTAATGTCATACTACACCTATCCGTGAAGTTTCATGACCATTGGATCAAGGATTGGGGAGTAATCGTAAAAATCGGGAATTAAGGTTTTGAAAGGGGCAAGACCATAACTCCCTAACCACACATCCAATTGAGTTGGTTCAAAGCTCATTGGAAAGCTCTTGACAATTCCTACAAAAGTTCCACAGTGGTCCTTGAGTAGAAAATGCATAAATTTTGAGTTATGACCAAATTCATTTCAAGAGGGAAAAATAACTTAGAAAAATTCTAAGTTATTGGCCATTTTAGGCATGTTTTTCAGCAAATTTGAGAGGTCTTTTGACCTAGTTCCACTTGGAATCTTAAACTCATGAAAACATGAAAGTTGTAGAGCTACATGAGGAATTTCTAAAATGTACTAGAACTCCTCCATAGCCTTTATGAGTTGAGAGTTATGGATCCAACAAGATGAGGTTTCAAGACTTGAGTCCAACATTCTCACTTTTTCACAAACTCATCCTTTGATCACTTGAGCTATTCTCAGCCATTGGATCATGTTTGTATCTGATATTTAGGGAGTATAATGAAGGAAAATGCAGAAGAAGTGAAGGATTTGAAGGAAGAGCAAGTTGCAATAAAATAATCAAGAAATTCAAGAGAGGAAAGAGAAACTTTTTGGCTCAAAACCTGTAGCAGCTGTGACATCTACACTCTATGCTCTATTCAGTCACCTCAAGTCACTCCTTCCACTTGATTTTCTCCTTACATTGAGCCAAGAAAATGATGTATGTAGCTGCATCAAGATCTTGTGTATGATTTCTTCAAAATCTCCCTCCAAAAGTCAAACTTCAAATCTGCCCCAAACCTCTTCATGGCCTATAAATAGAACCTTCCTCCCACTCTATTTGGGACACCAGAGCCATCCTAAACACAAAAAAAAACATGCCTCTCCTTCTTTCCCTCTTTACTTGAAATTGAAGAAATCTCACAAAATCACCATTCTGACCACTTTGCATCTTTCACACCAGAACCTTCTCCAAACATTCTACCACTTTAAAAACCATATACACACCCTTAAAATGACCCTCTGAAGTTGTTCCCACCATTGGTTTCCTCAAAAAACCTTTGGATTAAAAATTCAACTGTCCACACCCCATAGTTTGACTTTTGTGCATCCTTCATACCAAATCACTACCTATATCCATTCCTACCGTTTTAACACTTTAGACACCTCATATTAATGATATTCAAGCTGTCCAAAATCTCAAACGACAACTGGAAGTTCATTTATTCAAACTGTCCTCAAGAACCATTTGTTGCTTCAAAAGGAAGAAAGTTCAAAGCTTGCTCAAAGGAAGGAAGAATCTCTATTTTTCTTGGTTGCTAGCTAGCTTTTGGAGGTCTACAAGAGGTGTGTCATTTGGAACTCATTCACTAGTATGCATTGCCATATGTTGCTTTATGTTTGAGATTGGTTTATGCATTGTCATGTTATTAAGTATGCTGCCAAATATGTAAGGAACAATACCAGGTGCATTTGCTGTTAGGATGCCATCAGAATAATGTATGTATGTTGATACTTTTGTAAAAGTTAGGTTGTTGAAGTACATGGTTCATTTAGGATTTAACCTCATCATGCTAGTTGGCTACTTGTTAGAGCAAGTTCATGTATGTGTGAGCATCTTTGTTGCTAGATCCTTTTGAATTGCTGTTTTTTCAATTCTTGGTTGGCATTATTACTCTTATGCACTTCATTTGGAGAAGGAAGGGTGCTGCTGTAAAAACAGTTGGTATATTGTGATATTACCATGTTGAGTTTGTATTCATGACTTTTAAGCTTTTTCCCATATTAACACTTGTTCAAGGTGACTGTTCTATCATGTGTGATTGGGAACAGTTTGTGGTTTAAGTTTGTTTGCCCCCATGTTCAAATTTCACTGCTGTAGGATTGTGTGAATCAGAGTTTGTCAACTCTTGGTAACTCATTCTGTTTTTTTAACTTTATGCTTAAGTGAGCACTAGCACTGTTGTGTTGAAATAGACCAACTATTTTTGAACACTGTCAGACTTGAGAGGCTTAGGGTTAGTGATTTGATCTCAAATTTTGTCATGTTTGGTATCTCTCATTTGAGAACTTTAGACTTTGGCCATACTGGTACCTGTCTAGCATGTTTAGTTGGCATTGTAGACTGTTATTAGATTTATTTGCTTAGGGGATGTCACTGATTGGCTGTTCAACTCAGGCCAGGGTTGGTCTTCAAGCATATGTTGTTCATGTTGTTGAGTTTAATTCCATTACCATAAAAACCTGTTTGCAGCAGTATTTGTCTTTTAGAGAGGTTTAGGTTAGTTTTATTTGGTTTTGAGCTTTGTCAAGTTTGATGTTGGATGACTGTCATAAGGCATTGATGGATCTGTCCAGCTATATGTGTTTGCATTGATCACTGTCATGTGGAGTGTAATTTGGATTTGAATGTTGGTGTATTCCATTATTGAATCATATTGCTGCTTCTGTATGGGATGAGTTTGAGGCCTTTGTTTTGAATCACTTATAGGCCACTCTGCACTTGAGGAACCTTTATAGAATGTGCTTGATCTTGTTTTTGGATGGTATGCCATTTCTATTTGAGTGAGTTTGGTTTCTGTTTAGACCAACTTCTATTTTGATTAAAAAAACTGCATGTGTATGACTATGCCTTGTTGATGATGAGATGACCTCTGCCACAAACTGTTATTGAGTTGCTTTCATAGTACTCAGGCCTTGGTTTCTAGATTCAAAGGCATTTTGGTATTTGCTATCTATGCTGGTAAGATCATATTGTTTTTGTTCTGTTGCAAGCAATTTTGAGGGATATCATAACAGTCTCGTTTGCCACCAGCTTCATCTACTTGCCAATCCATGATAATTTACATTGGACTCCTAAATCATTTGTTTAAGGTGAGATTTTTTAGATTTGGCAAGGTGATACCAAAATCTGTGGTTGCTATCCAATTAAGGCAGTTGTACTCTTGAGGTTTGGTTGTTGGAGGTTTTGAATCAGTTGACATGTTTGTTGTTTCTTACTATTGAGGTATGCCTTGACCATGTAAGGCTGCTTTTCTTTTGCTGTTGCATTGGTAAGTTATGGAATGCATGACTGTTGGCATTTGGGATTGAGATTTGTTTACCATCATTGTGCATTGATACTACATAAAGGCATTTCACCAATTTGCAACTTGATAACCATTTTCTAAATCATGACAGAAACTGTTTGTTTTCTTTAGATTTATCCATGAGAATTACATTTCAAACTTGTGCAGACCCTTTATTTGCTATAAACTCATCCATTTTGATCTTACCATTGCAAATTGATGTTCAAATGCACAATTACAACTCACATACCAACTTTCTGCTCTATTGCTTTTCCAAACCAAATTTCTGTTGGAACTCATCCCATACTACATTTCAAAACAGCTCAGACCCTTACTTGCACTAAATTGCATCTATTTTTGAACTTTGACTTCCAAAATTCATTTCAAGCTTCATTATGCCTGAGTCTTCGTGTTTTCATTTGTGTGCATTATCTCAACATTTGAATGGTACCATTGCATTCCTCTCTAAATTTCAAGTGGAATGGACATTTATTTTGCTAAAATTGTATAAGAATTGGTGGAGTTGGATTGGAATCGTTTTCAGGATTTTGAGTTTGTTTTACCTTGAAGGAGTTGCCCAGAATGCACGCTTTGTTAAGTACATATTTAATTGGGGTGGCAAAATACACGGATGTATCGTCACCCCAGTGGTTAAATGCAATGCCTTAAGTCACTTACTCATGTTTAGCGTCCCTCTGTGGAAATTCTCTCCCCTTTATCCTAACATTAGGATTTGAGTCGCCGTACTCATGTTTAGCGTCCCTCCGTGGATATTCTTTATTACAACAATCTCAACATAGATTCAGGAGTCGCCGCACTCCATGTAAGTACTTCCTTATGGGTGCTTACATTCCTCTAGAACCTTGACCAAAGTCAAAATTTCTTCCCCCCTAGATAGGGGAACTACGGTTGCTCTGATTCCATTCCCGTCCGGATACGTAGGCACGAGATGCGATGTCTTCGCGAGCAAACTTACTTTATACCTTTAGGTCTTTACCCCTAGCACTTTTCCTTTAGCAAGCAAACTTTAGCATAACACATACTAACAAGAGGTTCCTGTAGAGTACTACTGATACTTAGGATGCTAAAACCTTTCCTAGGTATAACCAACCCCCTAACCTTTAGATCTCTCTTTACTTAGCTTTAGACCTTGCCTTTTGCTTTGCATTTTTATAGGTTTTTCTTTCTTTAAACATTTCCTTTTTGGATAAATTAAAGTCCGATTGTGAACTTAAGAATTAGAGATTCAAGTTAATCAATAGCTTGGCATCACGATTCTCATCACAACAGAAATGGCGACTTCACTGGGGAATTTCCCCTAAGAGGGTTAAACCCATCTTGTTTATATTTATGTTTGCTATATGTTTGCTTGCTTGTATATTTGTATATTTGTACATATATCTGTCTGTGCCTGGGTTTTCTGTATGCAGGGTTGTTACTTTGAGTGGTGAGGATAAAAGTCCTATACCCGGACTTGAGTGCACTTATGATAGGAAGGTGGTATATTCAAAACCTTTTTAGAAAAATCTTGAATTAGAACCTTTTTTAATTCTTCAATTAACTGTGCCCGTTTATTACCCTGTTAAGTTGGTATAACACTTATGCCGTTCTTCCCTTGTTTCACAGTTGTATAATTGCTAGGTCCCCGTACCTTTCGCTTTTCATTTTTTGGGTTGTAATTTACGCGAGGATATTGTCGCTTTGCAATTCCCTTACTTTTCGCATTTTATTTTCTTTGGGTTGTAATTTATGCGAGGATATCGTCGTTGTGCAATTCCTTTACCATTTTCCTACATTCCCGTACTTTCATACTGCCACTTAATCGTATTTTCATTATTTTATTTACCGTTAAATCCCCTCCGAAGGAACAGGTTTAGCCGTTTGACCGTCGCGTCAATAGTCCTCACCTTTGACTTTTTCAAAACCCTAATTGCATAGGCGTCCCGCGCAGACCGAATTACCCTTTACGTTAGCATTAGGTTAAGGAGTCTTCGTACTACGTATTAGGTTTCCCTCTGTGGAATTCCTCTTTTACCCTTTTTCAATTCAAATTTACAACGTAGAAATAGGAGTCGCCGCACTCCACGTAAGCGCTTCCCTAAGAACGCTTATTCCCCATTGAAACCTTGACCACCATCAAGAAGTTTCTATTCCTCCCTTTCGAGGGGAACTACGATTACTCTGATTTCATCCCTTACCTCGGATACGTAGGCACAAGATGCGAATCTTGGCGAGTAAACTTAGGACTAACCCTTAGGTCTCTCTTTCACCTTTAACCCTTAGTATGTACCCTAAAGAAAATAATTAAAGCAAAAATAGTAGTATTAAACAAGAGATTCCTGTAAAGTACTACAAAATTTTAGGGTGCTAATACCTTCCCTAAGCTTAACCAACCTCTTACCTAGATCTCTCCCCGCATTGTTTACAATGCAAAAAGTAGGTTTTTCCTTTCTTTGAGCTTTCCTTCAGATAAATTGAAGACCGGTTGTGAACTAAAGATGTGATTCAAATTAATTAATAATTTGATATCCTATTCTCACTGCAACATATATATATATATATATATATATATATATATATATATATATATATATATATATATATATATATATATATATATATATATATATATATATATATATATATATATATATATATATATATATATATATATATATATATATATATATATATATATATATATATATATATATATATATATATATATATATATATATATATATATATATATATATATATATATATATATATATATATATATATATATATATATATATATATATATATATATATATATATATATATATATATATATATATATATATATATATATATATATATATATATATATATATATATATATATATATATATATATATATATATATATATATATATATATATATATATATATATATATATATATATATATATATATATATAAAGAGTAAAAAGATCAAAGTATATTGAATATCAATTATGCATAATATTACTATTTATATTTATAACTAAACAATCAAGAATTAAACTTATTTACTTCTTATATTTAGTTGGAACTTGTTTAATTTTTGTATTTAGTTGGAACTGTTGAATAAGAATGCCAATTTTTAACTAATGGAATTTTTTTTAATCAATTAGCTCTTAAAACTTTTAAATATATGAAATTTTATGTCCTTTCAATTTTAGCTCTAACATTATTTTTATCTATTTTAGTTTTAAAATTAACTCTAACAATATTTTATTTATTTTTAATTATAAAAATTAATTATTTAGATTAGATGGATCATCAAGATCAAAGAATTGTTATTAACAAATGATTTGATTTACGTCGAAGAGCTATAGTTCAACTATTGTGTGTTGTTGCTTACTATTATGTCCGAATGTCTCGTAAGAGAAAAATTTGTTATAGTATGAGCTCTCAGAGAGAAAGGGTTCGCGAAGAAATAATGTATCAAATTAGTAACGTTGAAACTATTAGAAATATATTAAGAATGGGTCCTAAAACTTTTATGAGCTTATGTGGTCTGTTAGAAAGAGAAGGGGGATTACAAGCTACCCGATGGTCAAGTGTGAAAGAGCAAGTTGCAAAATCAATCTACATATTAACACATAATGCTAAAAATCATGAAGTCAACTTTTGGTTTCTTCGTTCTAGCGAGACTATTAGTCGTCATCTTCATCAAGTTTTAAGAGCTATTCTTGAATTGGAAGAAAAATTTCTTGTCTAACCCGATGACTCAATGGTTCCTCCTGAAACTTTTAGTAGTTATAGATTTTACCCGTATTTTAAGGTAAATTTTGTTATTAATAAATTATATTCCCTACACAAAAATACTAAAATTTCTAGTATTTTATTGATAAAGATATATAATATTGTGTTAGGATTGTGTTGGTACAATAGATGGAACACATATATGTGTCAAAGTATCAACAAAAGATGCTCCTAGATATCGCGGTAGGAAAGACTACCTGACACAAAATATTTTAGTAGTATGGACTTTTGATTTAAAATTCACTTATGTGCTCGCGGGATAGGAAGGGTCTGCCTCTAATTCGAGAATAATAAAGAATGCATTAACTTGTGAAGATAAAATTAAAATTCCTCAAGGTAATATAAGAATAACCTAGAGTTATAGTTATTTATATTATATATGTTAAACTATCACATTCATCATTTACCTTTACTATAGGAAAATATTATCTTGTTGATGATGGATTCTGTAGACAAGTGGATTAACTATACCTTATAGAGGAGTTTAGTGTCACCTGAAAGAATATTCGGCTAGAAATCCAACCCAAAATTCTAAAGAATTGTTTAATCTTCGACATTCGTCTTTACGCAATGCAATTGAAAGAGCTTTTGGTGTATATAAATTTTATTTTGAGATTTTATCTAATTCAACATAACCATATTATGGAGTCAAAGCTCAAAAGTTAATTATTTTTGCATGTTGCATTCTTCACAATCATCTAATATGTGTAGACCCAAATGAAGACCTTATAGCTGAAGTAGATGCTGAAATTGCAAATTAAAATGTATCTCATGACAATCATCAAGGTTCAAGAAGTGATAGAGATGAACTTGCTTTGGGTAGAGTTATAAAAGATAGTGTAGCACATCAAATGTGGTTAAATTATCAAAATAACGATTTAGTTTAAAGAGTTTGACTTGTATTTTATATTATTACTTTTATGTTTGTTGTTTCTTGATGAAGTAATACAAAATTTATTATGATATGTATTGTGATATTGTGACTTCTTGTTAATTATATTTATTAACTTTATTGTGTTACAATTGCTTATTTTCATAGTTTATGGCATCGAAAAATCAATTACCAATTAATAGTGGCAATTCTGGAACTTTGACTTAGAATAGAGTCATGAATGATGCTCTTGTTGACGCTTTTATGCATGAATATGAAAAAGGTAATAAATTCAATGGTACATTGACTACATCATTATATGAAAATATTGTAGCTGAACTTCGTGCATTGTTTGAAAGCAAAGTTGACAAGGTGAAGATAAAAAACTATTGGAAAGTTTTGAAAAAAACTTCACTGAATATTATGACATTTTTAAAGGTGGTATGAACGGGTTTTCTTGGAATTCAACTACACAATTATGGGATGCTGACTCAGAAGTTTGAGATGCTCTAATTGAGGTGACTTTTGATGAACTTTTTATATTTTAAAATATTTTATTAATAAATAATTGTATAATTTTTATTAATTTTATATATTTTATTTATCATACTTTTTTCAGTCACAACCAAAAGCATCAAATTGAAAAAATGTACCACATCCAAATTATGAGAAGATGGTGATACTTTATGGATCTAACCGAGCTAATGGAGAGGAATCTGGAACTTTAAAAGAGACAAGAAAACAAAATTCATTGGTCGCCAATGAAGACTTTGTTGAAAGTATTCAAGATATTGATGACAATGTTGCTCGAATCAAGGTGAACTTGGAAAGCTTTGATGCTACTTACGATTTTTCTATACTCGAAACACAATCACCTGACCATTTAAGCGGTAGTAAAAGGAAGAAAATGAAAGTGTTTAAAAACAAAGACGCAAACAACGATATTACTGAACTCCAAGAATCATTTGTCTTGGTTGCAAATGCACTAACAGAAGGAAATGCTGCAATACGAGAAGGAAATGAAATAATGAGATAGCGTCAAAAATATGAGCGGCCTCCAATTTCAGGAGAAGAAAACATGAAATTTAATAAAGGAGTGTGGATGTGATTCAAAGTTATTGCCTTAGATATATTGCACTGTCATGAAAGATGCTGACAAATTTAGAATGATTCTCTAATGTCCACTGGAAGCACGCAAAGCAGTGATAATGCAAATGGTTTTTGGCTCATCTGATTGATCATCTTATAATAGTCTTATGACTTTTATGAATATTTTGTGATATAAGCTTGCCAGCCCGGAGTGGAGGGAAAGAGTAGCTCCTTGCCAGCAGCTGAAAATTCTACAGTGGTTCAGTCTGATTCGTTCATCCGGAAGAAAGGAAGGATATGAGGATTTTCACAAATCAGCTTCCTAATCACGAAGCTAAGGCCTCAGGAAGAGGGGCGTAGCGAAACAAATCCTTTAACAGCAGCAAAGACTTCGGATGGGAAACCTTATCTTAATAGGAAGTGGCCAAGAATCATCGCTCCAAGAGAAATGCCCAATCAATTGAATTCATACCAGGTGAAAGGCGATCGGCCAGCGAGGAATTAGCCATAGAGAAGGGAAAGCTCCCAACCCAAGTGCAAGTGCCATCCTAAAATTAAGCTGTTGGAGGGATATCCTCTGCTATTGACGATGCTGTTATTGTTGTGTTGGTTATGAATGAAAGTTTTTATTTGGTGATACTTACTCAAAACTATTTTTATTTAGAATTGTTTTTACAAAATACAAGTGATAATATTTGTAAGGATAAAAAGATAATTTAGTTTTAAATTCCCTCCCCTTCCATTGTGAACCAAACATATATGTAGTTAAAAATCCTTCCTTTCCCCTCCCCTCCCCTTTTTTGAACTAAACATATATTTAGTTAAAATACCTCTTCGCCCCTCCCCTCCCTTCCGTTGAACCAAACGGACCCTTAGAACTTGTCAATGATACATCATTCAAGTTAAGCTATATATTATTTACCCTCAAGGCCTTAAACAAATTATCTTTCTTTGAATTATATTCAATCATGTAATAATTATTTGTGAAAGTTATTTTATAAACATTGTCGCATAGTTGACTAATACTAAGTAGATTTTGTTTAAGACCTTCAACAAGTATAACATCTAAGATAGTAGTAGAAAAGAGATTACCTACACTACCTTTACCAAGTATAAGACCCTTATTGTTGTCTCCGTAGGTTACATAGCCTTTCTTCTTTACCGTGAAGTAAATGAATATGGAAATGTCACTTGTTATATGCCTTGAGCATCCATTGTCAAGAAAACACATTCTTTCCATGGAGCCAAGACATCAACCTATAAGGTCAAACAATGGTGATAGCCATAGGTACTCAATTTTCATTCAGTCTTTGAGAGTGATTAGAAATATTGTTGCACTTGAGAAACCATTGAAATACACCTTTAGGAACAAAGTATCTCCTAAATTTACATTTAGCACTAGTATGGCCTTTTGATCAGTACATTTTAATGCACGTTCTCTTATGTTTGTACTTAGGCATTTTCTTAGTTTGTTTTGTTTATTTTACTGTTTTTATTATATTTTTAGAATTAAGTATCTATTTGCCTTTAATCTATTTTCGCAGTTTATTTTCAGCTTTAGCGGTTATTTGATACTTGTCCACTGTTTGGATCATAGATGGAGCTACGAGAATCAGATTGACACGTTCTAATAAGTATTGGAATACTAAGACAGAGAGCTACAAGTTTCATGTTGAAAGAAAGAGCTGATTCAGAGTGAAAGAGTATCAAATAATTTTTTGAAGTCAGGACCCGAAATCTGTCTTAAGGAATATTTAGTTTTGGGCTGAGTTTTATTTAAATGTTTTTTGACCCAATTGGGTTAGAACCGAAATTTGTGATACTTTCATATGCCTATCTGCCACGCTACTAAAATTTTTACCCTCATTTCACGATTTTTATTTTGTTTTGTACGATTTGAATGGAAAACTAATTCCCGAAGGAAAATCCTACTGCTTACGGGTTCCATCGCTTTGAGTTATTCTAATACCAATTTAAATTCGATTCCTTTCAATCCTAGTCTATGAAGTCATTTTCTTAATTTGGTTGCAATTGTTTTCTTAATTCGATTGTTGTTTATAGGATAAAACTAATTAAATTCGATTGTATGCATGTTCCTAAATTTAATTGCGTGTTATCGTTTTCTTAATTTATTAACTCGTCATATTCTTAACGATTTGCTTAATTCGGTAAACATGAACATAATTCATTTGCTTTTGATAAGTGCTTGTCTAATTGATCTCATAATCGAATAGGATCGAAGCTGCTTAAGGATTGGTGTTATAATAGCCGATGATAAGTCGGAATTTGAATCAGTAGTATTAGTCGTTTTAGCTTAATTAATAATCACTTATTTTAATCACTTTTCTCTTGTTTTATAAATCGAAACTTAAAACCCCCATACACCTTTTTTTAGTTGATATAATACAAGAGTTCTTGCAATACGACATCTGAGTGTCGCTTCGCTTTACTACTTTTTCAAAAATACTCGTTTTTGAGTTACAGGATTTCGCCCTCAAAACCCTAAATTCATCATTTTTCTATTTTTAATGAATTTTTTTTATTATTTTCATAGTTTCAAAAAATTCTAAAAAAATTTTCAAAATTCTTATTTTACCTAATTAGATTAAATTTCGTGTTTTTAGATTTTTCTGAATTTATTTTGATAATTTTTCTTCTTTGATTTTGTTTCTGCCTCTATAGGGACATTGTTGGCATTATCGCATTTGTTGCTGTATTACTCCTGGTTACTAGGTCTTCTTGTTCTGACCTTTTTGATTTTGATCCTGAGATAGAGAGAACCTTACACGCACGTCTTAGAGATAATCATGCCAACCTTATTTCACCATCCCTTAATGATTGTGATTCTGATTCTTTGTTTTCACATTGCTTGTTTGATTCTGATTTTGAATTTGCTTTCGATACTAACATGGCCGACCAAAGAACATTAAAAGAGCTTGTTGCTCCTGATGTAAATTATAATGGCTTATATACTGAATATGCTGACATTGTTGTTCCTTTTGAATTAAAATCTAGATTAATACACTTGTTGCCAAGGTTTAATGGTCTTGCAGGTAAGGATCCACACACGCATCTTAAAGAATTCCAGATCGTTTGTTCTACTCCACTAAGGCCTGAAGGAATTACAGAAGATCACATCAAGCTGGGAGCCTTTTCGGCTCCAGTTTTCACTACAATGTGCAACCAAAGATTGATTATATTATCTTAAGCCAAATTCTATTGCAACTTGGAATGATTTGAAGAATATCTTCCAAGAGAGATACTTTCCTGCCTCCAGAGTTGCCTCGATAAGGAAAGATATTTGTGGTATTAGACAGCTAGACAATGAATCATTGGCTGAATATTAGGGGAGATTCAAACAATTAGTTTCAAGTTGCCCACAACATCAAATCACCAAGCAATTATTGATTCAATATTTCTATGATAAGACTCTATTTGCTTCCAAAGCCTTGATTGAGAACATGTCGCTTAACTCCCAACAGTTCACAATGAGAAACAATGTTTTCCAAATAAAGAGTGTGAACGAGGTTCATGTTTCTTCTTCAAGCAAGGCCTTCGAAAATAGAATGGATGAGCTAACCGAATTAGTGAAACAGTTGGTAGTGGTAGGTGAAGCTCAAACAACAACCCAGACAACAAGGTTATATGGTATTTGTACTTCTCCTGACCATCCCACGGTACATGTCCTATTCTGCAAGATGAAAAGACTATTAAGTTACCTCAAGGATATGCAGTAACCCTTTACAATCAAGGTAACAACCAAAACAGGTATAACATACTGACATGTCCACTAATAAATATCATCCAAATTGGAGGAACCATCCAAACCTTCAATATGGAAATCAACAGCCCACCCAACAACAGTTGATGTTACCATTACCACAACCAAAAAATCTTCCACATGCTACAACCACTTCTACCTCAGCTCCTAGACCTTCATTAAAGGATATTGTTAAGCAAATGGTTGTCAATAATCTCCAATTCCAACAGCGGGTAGATTCCAGTATCCAAACCCTGCAAACACAGATAGGTTCTAGTGTCCAAACCCTGCAGACACAGATAGAACAACTTTCTTCATCAATTAATAGCATACATCAAGCACAAGGATCCAACCAACTACCTTCCTAAATAGTGGTGAATCCTAAAGGTCCTAATGTGAGTGCAATGTCCTTGAGATCTGAAAAAGTTGCAAATTCTTCCCTAAAAAAAATGAGAAAGTTGTTGAGGTCACACCTGAACCTAAACCTTTTTCTGTTGTTGTTGAGGCAAAAGAAAAAGAGGATGTACCTAAGATCCCTTTCCCACACACAGTGCAGAAAAATAAGAATATTCTTGAGGAAGACAAAGAGAGAGAAAGAGAGAGATTTTGGATGTGTTCAAAAAGGCAGCGGTAAACATTCCGCTTCTTGATGTAATCAAGCAGATTCCAAAGTATGTGAAGTTTCTTAAGGGTTTATGTACTCACAAGAGGAGATTGAAAGGGAATGAGAGAGTGAATATGGAAAAGAATATCTTTGTCTTCATCCAATCTAACGATACAGTTGAGCAAAGTGTTTCAGCCCTCCTCTAGGCCATGCCACAAAAGTGTAAGGATCCATGAACTTTTGATATCCCTTGTATCATTAGGAATAATAAATTTTAAAATTGCATGCTTGATTTAGGAGCGAGTATTAATGTTATGCCTACTTCTATTTATAAAAATCTTGATCTTCGTCCTTTGCAACATACATGTTTAATCATTCAGCTGGCGAACAGAAGCAATGCCCGCCCCGCCAGAGTTGTGGAAGATGTCCTCATGCAATTCAATGACTTGATTTTTCCTGCAGAGTTTTATATTCTTGACATGGAAGGAGAAACAAAGTTAAACAAGGCACCCATCATTCTAGGCACACCGTTCATGAAAACGGCAAAGACAAAAATTGATGTTGATGATGGCATGATGTCCATGGAGTTTGGAAATATCATCGCTAAAGTTAACATCTTTGATGAAATGAAATATCCCGTGGAAGAGCATTATATTTTTAACATTGAGTTACTTTCTGATTTAGTCGATGATACTTATCTTAAGTTGTTATCTGATTTTCCATCTTTATTAGATTATGATGATACGTACTCTTGTGATTTATATACTGGCGTTGATGTTTGCTCTGTTTGTGTTAAGATAAATTTTGCCTTGTAGACCGATGTTTTTCAGGTAGATGAGGCTATAAATGAATTTGTTTATGCGGCTGAGGCTCTTGACATCCCCGCTGCCCCGACCATTCGTCCATTGAATAACCTCCTTTTTTTAGATCTTAAACCATTCCCGAACAATCTTAAATATGCCTATTTAGAGAGAAATGAAAAGCTACCTGTTATTATTTCTTCTAACCTTGATTTTGATCAAGAAAGTAAGCTTTTGCAGGTCTTAAAGAGGCATAAAAGGCGATTGGGTGGACCTTGACAGACATTCTCGGTATTAGCACTTCCATGTACACGCACCAGATTTTGCTTGAAGAAGGAGCTAAGGTAGCGAGGCAGCCCTAAAGGAGGCTTAATCCTTTAATTCTTGATGTGGTGAAGAAATAGGTAACCAAGTTGTTACAAGCAGGTATCATATATCGTATCACTAACAGTAATTGGGTTAGTCTAGTGCAAGTTGTACCTAAGAAATCTGGACTCACTGTGATAAAAAATGAAAAGAATGAACTTGTTCCCACTAGAATTCAAAATAGCTGGAGAGTTTGTATTGATTATAGGAGGTTGAACCAGGCTACTAGAAAGGATCACTCTCCTTTGTCGTTCATTAATCAAATGCTTGAACGACTAGCAGGTTAATCACACAATTGTTTCCTCAATGGGTTTTCAAGTTATTTTCATATCTATATTGCACCAGAGGATCAAAAAAAGGCAACCTTCATGTGCCCATTCGGTACATTTTCTTACAGGAGAATGCCATTTGGTCTCTGCAATGCTCCTGGCACATTCTAGCGATGCATGATTAGTATTTTTGCTGAATTTATTGAAAATTGCATGGAAGTGTTTATGGATGACTTTACTGTTTATGGTTCATCATTTGGTGCATGCTTGAAAAGTTTAAATATGGTTTTAGAGAGATACATTGAAACTAACCTTGTTTTAAATTATGAAAAATGCCATTTTATTGTTTTAGGTCACATAATTTCTGAAAGAGGAATTTCAGTAAACCCTTCTAAGATTGATGTTATTTCTACATTGCCTTACCCATCTTGTATTCGCGAGATTCATTCTTTTCTTGGTCATGCAGGTTTTTAAAGGAGTTTCATAAAGGATTTCATCAAGATAACTCTTCTGCTTTTAAACTTGTTGAAGAATGATGTGACTTTCAACTTTGATGAGAAATGCAAGCTGGCGTTTGATTTCTTGAAGAAAACATTGACATCCGCCCCCATCATACAACCTCCGGACTGGAACCTCCCTTTTGAGATTATGTGTGATGCATCTAACTATGTAGTTGGAGCGGTCCTTGCATAAAGGATGGACAAGGCTGTCCATGTTATTTATTATGCTTATAAGACTTTAGATTCTCCACAGGCTAATTACACTACCACTGAAAAGGATCTTTTAGCTATTGTTATTTTCTCTTGACAATTTTATATCATATTTGCTAGGTCCCAAGGTTGTTGGTTTTACTGATCATGCAACATTGAAGTATCTCTTAAAGAAACCAGAAGTAAAACTGAGATCAATTCGGTGGATGATGTTGCTCCAAGAGTTCAATGTAGAGATTAAAGAGAAAAGTGGAGCTGGGAATCTAGTAGCTGACCACTTGAGAAGAATAGAGCGGGATGAAGATCCTTCTCCCATTCAGGATGACTTTCCTGATGGGAAGCTGCTACTTTTACATAGAGTTACTCCTTGGTTTGCTGATATTGTTAATTATCTTGTTGGTGGTGTTTTTCATACAGGTGCATCTAAGGCGCAAATGCAAAAACTCAAGAGTGATTCCAAATACCATGTGTGGAATGATCCATATCTTTGGAAGTTTAGTAGTGATCTGGTTATTATGAGGTGTGTCCCCGACTATGAGATTGAATCTATTTTACATTTTTGTCACGCCTCTCAAGTAAGGGGACACTTTGGAATGGACAGCAAGAAAAGTCCTAGACTCAGGTTTCTAGTGGCCTACCATCTTTAAAGATGCATATGAGAGCTATAGGGAGAAAACTAAGCATTTCCATAATAAGATGATTTCGAGGAAAGAATTCTCCAAAGGCCAAAATTTTTTGTTGTTTAACTCCCGCCTTAAACTTATGGATGGGAAACTTCGATCAAAGTGGATTGGCCCTTTTGTTGTTACTAATATTTTCCTCATGGTGCAATGGAGATTAAAAGTATAGGTACTGACAAATTTTTCAAGGTTAAGAGGCAGCGACTGAAGCTATTCCATGAAAGCTTGGCTCCTGAAGATGCACCAATAGAAAGGCTTTCCTTGGAAGTGCCCACCTACTCTGTAACTTGACCAGGGAGCACCTTCTCCTTCCTCTCACTTTTGTTTAAATAGTTATGTCCTTTCATTGAGGACAATGCATGTTTTAATTACGGGGAGGGAACCATTGCTTTATTTTATTTTATTTGTTTTGTTTTCAGTTTTCTTTGTTTTGGTTGTGTTTCTTAAAAAAATTTGCATGTTTTTCTTTGGTTTTTGAGTTACAAGTATGAGTTTTGTTCATAGTTATCTTGAATAGAGCTTTGTAATGTGATGTGAAACATTTATTGTGCATTCTTAGTATGATAAGTAAGATTAAACTCTAAGTTGTACATCATTAGTAGTAGATCATTAACTCTTGTGAGTTTTGAGCCTTATATGGATAACATAAAAAAACCATCTCTTTCTTTCTTGTGTGATTCACTCATGTCTGTTAGTCTCTAGAATTTGAATTGACTCGTGTTTATGCTTTTTGTTTACTTGTGCACACTATATGGTCAAGGAAACTTGTTTTTCATTTTAATTTTAGCCACTTAGCCAAAAAAAGTCAAGCTTGATCAATATCATCCCTTTATTTGAAATCCCCTGTGAGTCTATTTATCTTTTTTTGTAATTAACTCATTACAAGACGAAAAGTGAAAAACAAAATTATCACCCTAATCAAGGGTTGAAAGAGTATTGTATGGAGTTGTGTGGGGTTGAACTTCATTTTTGGTGATGTTGTTGTGATGTTCCAAATGTTGGCAGAAAAAGAAAAAAAATAGAAAAAGAAAAGAAAAAAATTGAAAAATGAAAAAACTAGAGAAGGATTTAATTAAATAATCCTTCTGGAAAAAAAAGAAAAAAGGAAAAAGAGAAGAGAAATAATTTGTGAGGTTATTATTTGACTGAAATTGATGTATCTTGTAGTTCAACTCCCGCAATCCTTTCAATTTTCTTTTGACCCTTTGATTTTTAGCCTAGTACCCCCTTAGGATTTATCTCACCCTTACCTTGGCCAAGTTACAACCGAATAAAAAGTCCTTTTGACCTGTGTGTGTATGTATTTAAATTGAATATTTTAGAGTCTTTTCAAGCTTATGGTAGTATTACCTTTCATGTTATGCTTTGAGTGTAAATAGATAACCTAAACACTTGAGAGTTGAGTGAATTTTATCCTATGAGGATCTTGCTGCTTTTGATGTACTTCTTGGTAATCGGTTTTTCCTATTTTTCTCTGAATGTCACAAAGAGTTGCTCACTAACATCATATTCTTGAAACTTAGACTTAGAACTCAACTTGTACCTTGTATCTTGAATACTTTTGGAAATGCATGCTTTGTTTTGTTTTGTTTTGATTTTTGAAGTTATCATTTTGCTCGGAATGCAAAAGTTCAAGTGTGGAAGAATTTGATTAGTGCATTTTAATGCATGTTCTCTTATGTTTGTACTTAGGCATTTTCTTAGTTTGTTTGTTTATTTTAGTGTTTTATTATGTTTTTAGAATTAAGTCATTGTTTGCCTTTAATATATTTTCGCAGCTTATTTTCAGCTTTAGCGATTATTTGATACCTATCCACTGTTCGGATCATAACTAGAGCTACGAGAATTAGATTGACGCATTATAATAAGTATTGGAAAGTTAAGACAGAGAGCTACAAGTTTCATATTGAAAGAAAGAGCTGATTCAGAGTGAAAGAGAGTCAAATAATTCTTTGAATTCAGGACCCGAATTCTGCCTTAAAGAATATTTAGTTTTGAGCCAGCTTTTTTTATGTTTTTCGACCCAGTTGGGTTAGAACCGGAATTTGTGATGCTTTCATATACCTAGCAGCCATGCTACTGGAGCTTTTACCTTCTTTTCACGATTTTTCTTTTGTTTTGTACGATTTGAATGGAGAATTAATTACCGAAGGTAAATCCTGCTGCTTACGGGTTCCATTGTTTTGAGGTTATTCTAATACCAATTTAAATTCGATTCCTTTCAATCCTTTTCTATGAAGTCATTTGCTTAATTTGATTGCAATTTTTTGCTTAATTCAATTGTTGTTCATAGGATAGAATTGATTAAATTTGATTGTATGTATGTTCCTAAATTTAATTGCGTGTTATCGTTTGCTTAATTCGTTAGCTCATCATATTCTTAAGCGTTTGCTTAATTCGTTAAACAAGAATATAATTCATTTGATTTTGATTAGCGATTATCTAATTGATCTCACAATCGAATAAGATCAAAGCCGCTTAGGGATTGATGTTATAATAAGCCGTTTTAACTTAATTGATAATTACTTATTTTAATCACTTTTTCTCTTGTTTTATAAATCAAAACTTAAAACCCCCACAAACCTTTTCTTTAGTTGGTTGAAATAATACAAGAATCCTTGTGATACGATATCCGAGTGTTGCTTCCCTTTACTACTTTTTAAAAATACTTGTTTTTGATCCGTGCACGACAACAGATCACCTTTCTTGCAACGGTAGTGACAAGTCAAGTGATTATGAAAGTGATGACTTTTGTTATTAGATTCCTTTTAAACAAATTTGTACTTTTTATATGGAAGATTTAAAGATCTTTTGAATTTTGTGGGGTCAATAGCAAATGTAACTTTTTATTATAAAGCCTTGTTTATAACACCCTAATTATTCCCGTGTAATTTATAAATAAAAAATCAAACTAATTTAAAACAATCAAACAATTAGGATGATATCTCCAATTACAACTAGCTCATGCAATAAAATATGTAACACATATGAAATTTAAAATTAATAAGAATTACAAAAACAAGTCTGAACTCTAACATTTTATTAGCAGCGGAATCATTAAACAACTTATTAGTTTAACTATTCAAAACATAATCATAATTGGAATTTTGGCACGCAAATACTAGATGTCAAGACATATGTCACAACACTGGGACCAAGACAGTTTGAAAACTCACAAATATGTAGAAAAATAAATGACAGAAAGATAAATAACACTAGTAGTTGTTAACCCAGTTTGGTGCAACATCACCTACATCTGAGGGCTACCAAGCCAGGAAGGAAATTCGCTATGATAGTATTAGTTTAAAGCTAAATTCCCTTATTTACAACTTATTATCTAATCACTATCTTGTGCAACTTCTACCTAGACACCCTCTAGATATGAGATCCCCCTGTCACTTCCTATCAGTTACAAACTAGTGACAATTCAACAAAAACCCAAAATAAAAGTACCAACACTTCCAAGTATAATACTTAGTTTTGCTTAAAAGCTTTAAATAAGAACAATACACTCTTGTCGCTACGCAAAAAATGACCAGAGTCGCCACCGGATTTTATTTATCCCAAGGAGGGAAAGAGAAATAGCGATAAAACCTTTGGGAAAAGAGCATCGCAACCAAGTCTTAGGGTTTAGGATTCGGTTATGCGAGGGGAAGGTGTTAGCACCCCCTTGCATCCATCGTACTCGATGGGAACCTTCTAGGTAGTTTAGCATGAATGGGCGTTTTTATTAAAAGTGTGCTTGCTTAAAAGAAAGGAGGGGTTATTTTTTTATTTTAATGCTCGCCAAGGATTGTGGCCCTTGTGCCTACATATCCTCACTTAAAAGAAGTGAATAATCAGAGCTCCGTAGTTCAGAGGCTTGTGAAATGATTGTTTGTTGGTTGATTTTATTCCTTAAAAAAGGGTTTTCGGGTTAATGCCCTAAGGCGAAAAGTAGTTTGATGAGTTGATGTTATTTTTAGGTTTTTGAAAAGAAATTGTTCTTAATTAGGATTACACAAAAAGAACTTTGGATAGAGATGAATGTTTCGAATAACCAAGTCGAGTGCCTTGTATTCAAAATATTCGGAACGAGTGTAGGAGGGTTCCATTCTCATTCCTTCTCCACCACTTTAAAGTTTATGGTGTATAACCCCAATCGTATATTTATTGTGTTTTGGATTTTTTTAAGGAAAAAAAGTATCACTTGATGTTGGATCAAGGTTTATTGCTTGTAAAAATATTTGAAGCGATACGAACAAGGTCGATGGCGATGCACAATGCAATCGACTTACAAGGTTGAAAATGGCTCGATAAAAATCGAGAGTTTGTTTTTGAAAATGGTTCTTGGCAACAAATGTCATAAATGACCAACATCCACATACAAATGGCTATACAATCGCATAGGGTTAAACGTCTTGAACAAGGCAAAAACACAAAAAAAAGGGCGAACTCCTTGAAAAAAATGTAAGGTAAAAATAACAAAAAACGTGAAAACAGGGGGCCAGACACGGCCGGCCGTGTTGGATGACACGACCCGTGTCACAAAGTGCCCAGAAAAAAATATTTGTGAGGTAAACAACGGGCTGACACGGCCGCCTGTGTCACACGACACGACTCGTGTCAGCACACCTGGGGGGCGCGCGTGAAGAAAAATCAAACAGCGGGCTGACACGGCCGCCCGTGTCACACAACACGGCCCGTGTCAGCCCAGCTGGGTGAAAAAAATGAACTTTTTCTTTGTTCTTATTCGCTTTTATGGTTCTTACAGAGGTTCTTTTGTTCCTCTTAGGACCTTATACAATATACTCAGCACAACAACATTCAAAAGAAGAAAACAAAAGACAAATGTAAGATATAAAGAGGGAAAGGTTTGAAGAAATGGATACCAAAGAGTTTGTTCTCCTTCTTGCAAGACCTCCACTGATTTTTGTTGGGTGTTTTCTTCACTCTCCACTCTATGTCTTGGATGGTTCTGCTTCTCAATGGTCCTCTTGAGTTTCTATGTGACTCTCTTGATTTTTACTGGTTTTCTTGCTCTCTATTTTCTGGTTTTTCTTCCTTTCTATTTTCTGGTTTTTAGGGTTTCTTCTTACTCTCTCTCTCTCTATCTCTTTCTCTCAATGTGTAGTGAATGATGAATGAATCCTTCTTTGCAGCCCCATATCCTCTCTTATCTCACTTTTTCTGCTGTACCAAATTAAAAGCTCTTGCACATGCTTCAATTTTTAGAATTTCTATTCTTGGCAATACTTATTACCACTTTCTTGGTGCAACCCCAATTCTTTCCATTTCTAGCATGCTGTCTTTTTGCTTTTGCTGCTGCACTTTCCTAGTGCTGTTTTTTTTAGCATTGCCCTCCTTTATCCACTTGTTCTTGGGTTGTATTTGTGGTCTATGCTACTACCTCGGGTCATATTTTTTAAAATTCTGATATCTGATGTGTAGATGCGTTACCATAAGCTTATTCCCTTGGTCTTGTGACATGCAATTGATTTTGTGACATGAGGCAATTTGTCACCTCTTGTATAGGGCTGTTTTGAATCACATTCAAATTGCCCATGGTTAAACATGCATAGTCTTGATCTTGAAACATTCCAATGTTGAATTAACTCTTAAATATTTTCCTTGGATATTTGTGGGTTATGAATTATATGTAGCACATGGAGATTTGATGAGGCATGAAGGGTACCATAAAATGAAATTAGTTAGAAACTTGAATTAAGGCTAGAAATAGCTTAATTTTCTAAGCATTGTGTCATACCCCAAATTTTACCCTTAGATTCACTGATCATTCGCATATTCATTTAGGTCTTTTTTCGTTTTAACTAACTGTTTTATCTAGTTGTGTTTATTTTGTAGGAAAGAAGATTATGCCATCAGTTCTATGAGCCCATAGTCCATATAAGCCCGTAGGCCATATTTTCAAATTGATCCATTTCCTTTAACAACTTTTTCTATCCTCAAGACCATGAGTGTATGCAGAGATACAGGTAACAGTTCCAGATCCAATTTCAAAATCAAGTTTGATTCTTGGATTGTGACTAAGGCACTATTTTCAAGAATACAAAAGGTTAATATAAATTTTGAAATTTTGGCTCTAACTTATATTTGGACACAAGAGAAAGCATAGAACTCATGCTTTAGTGACATTTTTATGAAAGGTTTATTCCATGTAAGCCCTTCAAGTTACAAGGGCAAGAAAGGTCTCATGAGTTTTTTTATATATAAGGAAAAATCCAAAATTCAAGATACCGTTTCAAAATTCAACTCTACCCATGACAAAATTACATGGTTCAAGGAAATGAACCCCGAGTCCATCTTGGGAAAGGCAATGACAAGATCGTGACATGTTTCAAAATTACTATTACCATTGGCATGATTTGAGCCAAATAGAGTTTGTCATGCTACAAAAGTCACAAGGTATTGCGCCATTGATGTTTCTAAAGCATAACATTTTACTTAAAACATGATGCAAATACTGAACCATTGAATATTAATCCAGCTACAGGCGGAAGTTATAAGTTTGGTACCATTATCAAAAATCTAACAAACTTGATTAATCATTAAAACTGGCACTCAAGAACTAGAACCCGAGTAAACATCAAGATTACTATCACAAGTCTTTACAAATGTTCCAAATCTATTCAAACTACAATAGGTAACTCCTAGGGGAATGGTGGGCGTGGCATGCTTATTCGGCTGTTTGAGATAAGCTCTCGCAAATACGGCGAGAATGAAGCCACAAAGGCGGTGTATGTTTCAGGGCAGCTGCCGGTTTACAAAAGTCAAAACAGCTTGCAAACTCTTGCCTTGAAGCTGTGTTGATAACGTTTCGTGGTTTAGATTTGATGCCCGAAGGCCCAAACTCTGACACAGTACTTGCCAAAGGAAGAAGAATTTGGTATTAAGAAGAATGATATCAAGAAAAAAAAGGAAAGTTCAATGCTCAAGCATAAAGAATATAGGATCTTAAATCAGTATCCTACTGGAAAATTAATGGGAATGAAGCATTATAACTCCATTTTCTTCAAATACCCAAGAAAGAAAAGGAGAAAAGGATAGATAAACCTGAACTTGAAGAGTTTAAAGGAAAGAACAAATTTGAAACATTTCCAAATACGACGACTTGAAGAATAGAGTTTGTCATCATTTACCTGCTATGTTCATAAGAGCTTTCCAGTTGAAGGTCTATCAACTGCATTTGGAAGTGAGCAACCGACTTTGAAACTTGTAGATTTAATCTGAAGTCACCTGGAAATGAAGAGACCATTGTACGAAAAAAAAAAAAAAATCATCCTGGATGTTAGGCCCACCTTGATAACATTTACTATCAAAAAGAAGAATCCAATTATTAGCTCTCAAGATATTTGTCTGAAACATGACCAAAGTTCAAAATGAAAGCCCATTCATTATTATCAATATTTCATAGACATGATCCAAACACAATATGGTGAAACAAGAAACAATCATCAATAGGGTCGACAACATATTCCGCATTCATTGCCTTGTCCCGAACACAATCAAATATGTCAGTCCAGAATAGAAACAACATTAACATAATTAACTCTCAGATTCATTCCCAAAAACATACTCCAAACAGTTTCAAATAGTTTCCAAAACAGCCTTTTACAAAAATCCCAAAGCATTCAATATGTAAATCAGAAGATTGATTCGGTCAAGCCTATAAAAAACAAGCGAATCTCAGTCATAAAAAAGATAGTTCTCACGAACACACAGAAGAGAACAGACATTCAGAAATAGCACGAACAAAAAACTGTAGAAATTTGGAAACCCTAAATTAGAATGAGAAGGATCTGAAAACTTATCTTTTTTTTCATCGCACCTCACCGAGAGAAGTCGCCGTCGTCGGAGCTCAACTCGCCATTTCCACCGGAGACCACCGCGAAGTCGTTAGCCAAACACATTGCCTCCATTTAGGTGGTCATTCCACTTTTAATCATTATATTTGTTTTTCTTTGTTGTTTGTCTATTTGCAGGTGAAGAAAAGGAAGAGAGAAGAGGAAGTGGAAGCGAACAAGAGTGAGAGGGAAGAGAGGAAGGGAAACGGAGGTTGAAACGAAAGAGGAGACGAAGCGCGAAGAAGAGAAAGAAAGGGTGAATCGAGAGAAACAGAGGGAGAGAAGAGATTCTGGGGAAGGCGCCGCGATTTGGGATTAGGGTCTCCAACAAACCATTCTCCCCCTTTTGATTAAATTACCCGGACCGGGTTGGGTCCGGTGGGTTCATCACCACCGGCCCAACCCAAAAATCTTTTTGTTTTCAACATTTATTTATTTATTTTTTATTATTGTTTTTGTTGTAATGGGCCTGGCCCAATATTTAGTGAAAAAAACAAACAAAAAATACTAACTAAAATTGATAAAACATAATATAAAAATCAGAAAATTAATAAAATAAAATTAAAATAAAAATAAAAAAGATTTAATTCAATTTAGTTTTTTTGAATATATTAAAAAATAATTAGATTTTAATTTAGAATCTAGTTTAATTTTATTAGAATTGGTTTTAATTTTAATTTCATTTTTTTTCTTAATAAAAAAAATCTAGATCTAACAAACATCAAAACCTTTTTTCTAATCTAAGTTTTAATTTAACCTTTTTTGAACTTTTAGGATTTAAGTTAATTAATTCACTTTATTTAACTAATTCTCTCCTAATTTTCACTTAATCATAATGTTCTCACAAAAACAAAAATGAATAATTTATTCTCAATTCACCGCTTATTCCACTTAGTCATCCCCTTAACCCATTGCTAGCATCAGGTCTTAATTAAATCGTTAATTTCTAACCATTATTCATTATACATTGCTATCACATTTCAATATCTCATGCTCCGTTATCAATTATCGTCACTTACATGTCAATTTACATTTTCAATTAATCATCTCGCTTTAGCATATTTTATCCCCTCCGAAGAAAAGGTTACCTCGTTTGACCACCGTGTCAATGCCTCACCTTCACCCCATCCTAGCCTTAGAATCCGAGTCGCCGTACTCGTGCTTAGGCGTCCCGCCGTGGACACACCCTTACCCTTTTAAACCTTAGGACTTTGAGATGTCGTACTCATGCTTAGGCGTCCCGCCATGGACATCCATCCCTTTATCCTATCCTTAGGATTAGGAGTCGCCGCACTTCATGTAAGTTCCCGCCATGGAATACCTACTTACACCTTTCTAATTCAACTCCACAATGTAGAAATCAGAGTTGCCGCACTCCAAAGTAAGCGCTCACCTATGAACATTTACTTCCCCCTTGAACCTTGACCATTGTCAATAGGTTCCTCTTCCTCCCTCTGTGAGGGGAACTACGATTACTCTGATTTCATCCCCTACCTCGGATACGTAGGCACAAGATGCGAATCTTGGCGAGTAAGCTTAGGACTAACTCCTTAGGTCCTTTTATTTAACCCTTTAACCCTTAGCATTACCCTTAAGCAGATAACATAGCAATAATACACTTTAAAACAAGAGGTTCTTGTAGAGTACTACAGAAGTTTAGGATGCTAATACCTTCCTTAAGCTTAACCAACCCCTGAACCCTAGATCTCTCCCCGCATTGTGTTTACGATGCAAAATAGGTTTTCCCCTTTCTTTAACCTTTCCTTCGGATAAATCAAAGACCGGTTGTAAATGAATTAAGATTCAAGTTAATCAATAGCTTGACATCCAAATTTCCCCGCAACAGAAAATGGCGACTTCACTAGGGAAAGTTTTATCTTTTGAGGGTTATCACTATCTTGTTTTTTATGCTTACTTTTGCTTATTATCTGCTTATATATAATTGTCGTACCTTGCTTGCGGTTTATATCATCGTTGTAAGATAAGTCCTACACCCGGAATTGAGTGCAATTATTATAGGAAGGTGATATATTCAACGAGGCTTATAGGGAGTTGAATCCCGACCAAGCTGACTTGAGAGTCACTGCTCAGTTGAGACCCTTTCGAAAATGGTTTGGTTGAACGAGTAATCGCGAAAACTTTTACTATTGTCGATTGGAGTTTGTGATACTGGGGACTGTAGTACCTTAACACCACTTTAGCCTTATCTAGGACGTAGTGCAGGGACTATGAGGTTCTCTTGAGGATATTATTAACCACCGAGTCAATTGGGAAATTGATAATATTCGAAAGATAAACTGATGACTTTGGGCACCATTTTAGAAGCCTTGTTCTGCAAGTACAACTAACCTATAGTACATACCTTTTGGGATGGATAGACCTTAACTCCACTCATTGTTCCTCTAACCTAGAACTTTTGTTGTTTGTGTGTATTTGTGCATGGCATTCATAAAACATCATTCCTAGTTTCAAGGAATTCAACAGTCCTTTGCAAATTCAAAAGTCCTACATTTCTAAAGTTTAAAACCTTTTCCCAACTTTCCTAAAAATGTTTGCAATCAACCGTTGAAGTTCTTGAAACCATTGCATCGCATTAACATCATGTCTTGCATTGCATTCCCCCCCCCCCCCCCCCCCCCCCGGTTTCTCATTCCCAGTTGTCTTTATCTTCCAGTGTTCCTTTGGGTCGTCAAGCTGATTCCTAGACACAAATATTAGACTAGAGCTAACTATAGACGCCAGATATCAGAACAAGAGGAACATAATGCACAAGTTCGAATGAAGATCGATGAGTTGAAAGTAGGCATGACTAGACTTACCGAGATGCTTCAAGTACTGATTGCCAGAGGAGAGCCACCTTAGAGGATCGTCATCCAGGAAGTTTCAAGTGCTGATCCACCTCTTGTTTCACTACCGCTCTATACTTGGCTGGAGTTTGGTTTACCTCATAACTACTCTCCACCTATTGCATCTTCCGCTACGATTGGTCAGACTGTCAGACCAGTTTTTCAAGCTCCTGTCCTTATCGAGGTCAGACCTGTGCTCCACACTGTTAATTAGACTGTCCAAGCTCCATTTGAGAATCCTCCCTATGAGTACAATGCTTTCGGCGTTCAAGAAGACTTTGTTGAGCCTGAGATTACCCGCGAACAGTTTTAGATCATAAACAAGATACTCTAAGCTGTCGAGGGTACTGATTTCTTCAATGTTGATACCGATAATATGTGCCTAGTTTCTGGTCTTGTTTTGCTTGCCAAGTTCAAGACTCCTGAGTTTGTGAAGTATCAAGGTCACTCATGTCCAAGAGCCCATCTAGTCATGTATTTCCGAAAGATAGTGGCTTACACCAACAATCAGAAGTTGCTTATCCATTGCTTTCAGGATAGTCTGAGTGGTGCTTCTCTCAAATGGTATATGAACTTAGAGCATAACAGTATCCACTGCTTCCAGGATCTCGCCAATGCTTTTATGAGGCAATACAAATACAATTTAGACATGGCTCCCGATCACCGTCAACTCCAAAGTATGTCTCAGAGGAAAAAAGAATCGTTTAAAGAATATGCTCAGTGCTGGAGAGAGTTAGCTTCCCAAGTAGAACCTCCTATAGCAGAGAAGGAACTGACAGGAATGTTCATGGATACTTTGTCTCCCTTCTATTGGGAAAAGATGATTGGAAGTGTCTCTTCAAGCTTTACAGATCTGGTGACTATTGGCCAAAGGTTAGAAGAGGGTTTGAAAAATGGTAAGGTATCCAAAGCTGCCGAATCTTCTAATGGGACAAAGAAATCCTATGGGAATTTCCAAAAGAAGAAGGAGGAATAGACCAATGATGTCATGACTGAATCAAGAAAGCCTCGCCGTGGACCTCAACTTGTTGTTGCTCCACAACCAGCTCAGACTCCTCAACATCCAGTTATTAGACAAGACCAGTATCAAAACAGGAGTCAATTTGATCCTATTCCCATGACTTACACAGAACTTTATCCTTATCTGGTTCAACGAGGATTGATCACTACAAGGGCTTTACCACCTCTTCCTAATCCTCCTCCAGCTGGATTCAGGACTGATTTCCAGTGCGCTTTTCATGAGGGTGCCTTAGGCCACGACTTGGAGCATTGTTTTGCACTGAAGGCTAGAGTACGTGAGTTGGTCAGAGATGGAATACTTGATTTTGCAGATAATCCTCCGAATGTCCAGAAAAATCCTTTGCTAGTACATCAAAAGTGAAGCTTCGAATTGACTCCATCGGATTATTTGTGTTTCAGACAGGACGCCATCTTTATACTGATTTAATCACTAGGCTTTTGTTTCTCGTTGTTTGTACTTTCCTTATTTTTACATTAGTTGTTTGCCTACGAAGTATGTTTGTACTTTTACATTGATGGAATAAGCATCACAACTTTCGATTTCAATTCATTTTTATCTATTATTTGCATCTTTATGCTTTATCTTTCAAATATTTACTTCTTGTCCAAATTTGTGATATGCAAAGATTAAAGGGAGGATGACGAAAACGTTATACCCATAATTGCTGTCAGTATGCTTTCAATTAAACTTTGTTGACAATGTAAGGCATTGTTTCAACTCCCAAACACTGGAGAAATAAGGAAGTTATTCCCTTATCACCCGCTTCGAGCCTAGAAGTCGGAGTTTCTCTCTTTACAAAAAAAACCCGCAATCTTAACCTGGGGCATGGGTAGTTCTCAATTAACTTAGTTGTGCGTTCCTGCAATACACCTTTCATATAAAGGTTACACTCACAATTTCCCTTCGCGCACAGAAAGTAAGTGTCGAAGATGTTTTAAGCCAAACGCTGATGATGGTTTGCCGTAATCATTAGAGCTAGGCAGTCACTTCCAAAAAAAAACAAAAAGGAAAAAAAATCAAAAGAAAAAGCCCGATAAGTCAAAACCTATGAAGAAGACATAGGCAAAACTGGGGCATCCCGCTGGCTGTGTGTTTTAAAAGAAACAATTTAGGCAAAAGTTAGGGGTAATGAAAAGAGGAGATCTTTAAATCCTCACCATAAAAATCCTCAATGTCAAAACAACTCAATGTTGTAGGAAAGTAGTGGCTGCCTTTTCAAAAAAAGGTCTGTTGACTTCTGAACCAACGTCATTATTATCAGTGCAATTCCTAACCTATAGGAACCTGAATGCATCATACGAGTTAACTGAGCGTAGGACTGAAGATTATCACGTAGATGGGGTGGGTACAAATAAAATTTGAGCCTTTATCCTTTGTTTCATAAACCGTGAACCAGGCCACGTTACAACCCTCAAAAGACCTAATTGAAGCAAGGTTGTTTTGAAAGCATACTACAGGAAGGTTGCGTAAGCTGACTCCAAAAGATCTTTGTGAATCATTTATTTTGGTAGTACACCTTTGTTTTAAAATTTGAGCGTTTTGAACCACCGTGTTCTGACCAACGACTCATTTATTCTTCATATTTCAAAAATAATCTTGGTTTCAAAAGTTGTATGAAATTTGCGTTACCATGTTTGTATGAATACTTTTGTTTGCAAACTGGGTTTCCTCTAAGGAATTTTCAAACATCGAGAAACTTGGTCAAGTGGTCCTATCAGGGGCAAGTTCTTTTTACGTCCTGTCTAAGAACCAGTTCAAGATTTGTTCAAGGCAAGGTCTTCCGATTTGGTTTGTCCAAAAGATTTTTCAAGACTCATACTGGGGAAAGCTTTCCGAGGGTACAGTAAAATAGTCATTTTCACGAATCAGACAACCTGAAGTAATTATCAGTTCATCTATAACAGACGATTTAATCTGGGACAGTTTACTTGAAGAATCCCCAGACAGCTACCCTTCCTTCCTACAAGGATCATCAACTTGATACAGTTTAGAAATGTGGCGAAGATGTGCCCAGCAGTGGTATCTTTAGTCCCCGAGCAGAATAACCTTGATCTCCGTGTTGAGGAATCAATTTTCCAGTCTTGTCATCTCCCACAAGAGTTGAGTCTTATCGTCGGCATCTGCATTTGCATCATATCTCATAGCATAATTCATATACATATCATGAGTGTTTCATCCTCATTTGCATTTCTCCTGAGATCGTGTTTTATCCACGTTTTACCTTGTGGTCGAAGTCTAACTCACTTGGCACTTGCCAAATAGATTTTGTGTTGTGTCTATCTAATGTTCTTCCAGATATGATGTTTTTCTTATTCGATGGTTTTCCGGATATGTCTGTTCCTTTTACGTCCAATACTCTTCTCATATATTGTGTTTATACCTTTCATTCAAAGCCATTATTGGATGTCTGGTATCTTTTTTATCCAATGCCATTCTTGGATGTCACCCTTATATTTGAGTCTTTAATCTGATGGTTTTCCAGATATCACCTTTGATTCTGATGGTTTTCCAGAATCTATCTGACGGTTTTCCAAATTTGTTTCTATTTCTGGTGGTTTTCCAGATCGAGTCTTTTATCTGATGGTTTTCCAGATATTTTCCTTCGATTCTGATGGTTTTCCAGAATCTTTCCGATGGTTTTCCGGATACGTTTCTCTTTCTGATGTTTTTCCAGTTTGAGTTTATTCTGATGTTCTGCCAGAACCCTTTTGTTGCTTATCTGATGTTCTTCCAGATATGTCTTCAAACTTGTCCCGTTACATTTATTGCTTTCCTAAATGTTTTGGATGTACCTTCAAAGACCTTGTCGTCATCTCGTGCTCCTATAGATGTTTTCATTTTGTTTCTGGATACAGCCCAAAGTTTATTCGACGTTTTTCCAAGTATCTCTGGTATGTTTCAGAGTTCATTCGATGTTCTTCCGAATGTCCCTGAAATTTATTCTTTATCCCCGAGTATATTCGATGTTTTTCCGAGTATCTTTGGTGTGTTTCAGAATTCATTCGATGTTCTTCCGAATGTTTCTGATGTTTGTTTCTCCTTGTATATTTTCCGACGATTCTTGAAGATCCCACTCGATCTCTTCGTTTAAAGGAATGTCCCGAAAATTCCAGCACTTGTCATTTACTTGATCCTACCGCCGTGTGGATCCTGCGTTACCTTTTCATCCTAGAGTGTCAACCGGTCATGCCTGAACCTGTTGAGAAGCTACTCTTGGATATTTCCCCAGTGGAGGCCATCTTGCCGGTGCCATCTCTATTGAGGAACTCTTCTTGTTTTTCTTTCTAAAGTGGCAACTGGTCATGCTTGAACTTGTTTGTTCATGACTTTGGATTTTCCCCAGTTTCGTGTTGTTTCCCCAGTGCGTCGTTTTCCCCAGTGTGTGTTTTGCTCGTTGCGTCGTTCCCCTGTGTCATCCTTTTGTCTGCATCCCTTTCATTTATCATTTTTCATCATATGCATTATATTAGATTCATGGCATCGTCAGCATTGTCGTGTTGTCCATAGAATTGCATATCACTGCATCTAAGGGCAAAATTTTCGGTTATCTGTATTTAAATCCCTTTCACTATGATTTCTCAAGCCTTCGTCGCTCAAATCATTCGGTGAAGTTATTTAAATAGGGGCAACCGTCATACCCCAAATTTTACCCTTAGATTCACTGATCATTCGCATATTCATTTAGGTCTTTTTTCGTTTTAACTAACTGTTTTATCTAGTTGTGTTTATTTTGTAGGAAAGAAGATTATGCCATCAGTTCTATAAGCCCGTAGTCCATATAAGCCCGTAGGCCATATTTTCAAATTAATCCATTTCCTTTAACAACTTTTTCATCCTCAAGACCATAAGTGTATGCAGAGATACATGTAACGGTTCCAGATCCAATTTCAAAATAAAGTTTGATTCGTGGATTGTGACTAAGGCACTATTTTCAAGAATACAAAAGGTTAATATAAATTTTGAAATTTTGGCTCTAACTTATATTTGGACACAAGAGAAAGCATAAAACTCATGCTTTAGTGACGTTTTGATGAAAGGTTTATTCCATGAAAGCTCTTCAATTTACAAGGGCAAGAAAGGTCTCATGAGTTTTTTTATATATAAGGAAAAATCCAAAATTCAAGATACTGTTTCAAAATTCAACTCTCTCCATGACAAAATTACATGGTTCAAGGAAATGAACCCCGAGTCCATCTTGGGAAAGGCAATGACAAGATCGTGACCAGTTTCAAAATTACTATTACCATTGGCATGATTTGAGCCAAATAGAGTTTGTCATGCTACAAAAGTCACAAGGTATTGCGCCATTGATGTTTCTAAAGCATAACATTTTACTTAAAACATGATGAAAATACTGAACCATAGAATATTAATCTAGCTACAGGAGGAAGTTATAAGTTTGGTACCATTATCAAAAATCTGACAAACTTGATTAATCATTAAAACTGGCACTCAAGAACTAGAACCCGAGTAAACATCAAGATTACTATCACAAGTCTTTACAAATGTTCCAAATCTATTCAAACTACAATAGGTAACTCCTAGGGGAATGGTTGGCGTGGCATGCTTATTCGGCTGTTTGAGATAAGCTCTCGCAAATGCGGCGAGAACGAAGCCACAAAGGCAGTGTATGTTTCAGGGCAGCTGCCGGTTTACAAAAGTCAAAACAGCTTGCAAACTCTCGCCTTGAAGCTGCGTTGATAACGTTTCGTGGTTTAGATTTGACGCCTGAAGGCCCAATATCTGACACAGTACCTGCCAAAGGAAGAAGGCTTTGGTATTAAGAAGAATGATATCAAGAAAAAAAAGGAAAGTTCAATGCTCAAGCATAAAGAATATAGGATCTTAAATCAGTATCCTACTGGAAAATGAATGGGAATGAAGCATTACAACTCCATTTTCTTCAAATACCAAAGCAAGAAAAGGAGAAGAGGATAGATAAACCTGAACTTGAAGAGTTTAAAGGAAAGAACTAATTTGAAACATTTCCAAATACGACGACTTGAAGAATAGAGTTTGTCATCATTTACCTGTTATGTTCATAATAGCTTTCCAGTTGAAGGTCTATCAACTGCATTTGGAAGTGAGCAACCGACTTTGAAACTTGTAGATTTCATCTGAAGTCACCTGGAAATGGAGAGACCATTGTACGAAAAAACAACAAAATCATCCTGGATGTTAGGCCCACGTTGATAACATTTACTGTAAAAAAGAAGAATCCAATTATTAGCTCTCAAGATATTTGTCTGAAACATGACCAAGGTTCAAAATGGAAGCCTATTCATTATTATCAATATTTTATAGACTTGATCCAAACACAATATGGTGAAACATGAAACAATCATTAATAGGTTCGACAACATATTCCGGATTCATTGCCTTGTCCCGAACACCATCAAATCTGTTGGTCCAGAATAGAAACAAAATTAACATAATTAACTCTCAGATTCATTCCCAAAAACATACTACAAACAGTTTCAAATAGTTTCCAAAATAGCCTTTTACAAAAATCCCGAAGCATTCAATATGTAAATCAGAAGATTGATTCGGTCAAGCCTATAAAAAACAAGCGAATCTCAGTCATAAAAAAGATAGTTCTCATGAACACACAGAAGAGAACAGACATTTAGAAATAGCACGAACAAAAAACTGTAGAAATTTGGAAACCCTAAATTAGAAAGAGAAGGATCCGGAAACTTATCTTTTTTTTCATCGCACCTCACTGAGAGAAGTCGCCGTCGTCGGAGCTCAACTCGCCATTTCCGCTGGAGACCACCGCGAAGCCGTTAGCCAAACACATTGCCTCCATTTAGGTGGTCATTCCACTTTTAATCATTATATTTGTTTTTCTTTGTTGTTTGTCTATTTGCAGGTGAAGAAAAGGAAGAGAGAAGAGGATGTGGAAGCGAACAAGAGTGAGAGGGAAGAGAGAAAGGGAGACGGAGATTGAAACGGAAGAGGAGACGAAGCGCGAAGAAGAGAAAAAAAGGGTGAATCGAGAGAAACAGAGGGAGAGAAGAGATTCTGGGGAAGGCGCCGCGATTTGGGATTAGGGTTTCCAACAAACCCTTCTCCCCCTTTTGATTAAATTACCCGGACCGGGTTGGGTCCGGTGGGTTCATCACCACCGGCCCAACCCAAAAATCTTTTTGTTTTCAGCATTTATTTATTTGTTTTTTATTTTTGTTTTTGTTGTAATGGATAAATTGATAAAACATAATATAAAAATCAAAAAATTAATAAAATAAAAAAGATTTAATTCAATTTTTTTTTTGAATATATTAAAAAATAACTAGATTTTAATTTAGAATCTAGTTTAATTTTATTATAATTAGTTTTAATTTTAATTTCATTTTTTTTCTTAATAAAAAAAAACCAAAAAAATATATATATCTAGATCTAACAAACATCAAAACATTTTTTCTAATCTAAGTTTTAATTTAACCTTTTTTGAACTTTTAGGATTTAAGTTAATTAATTCACTTTATTTAACTAATTCTCTCCTAATTTTCACTTAATCATAATGTTCTCACAAAAACAAAAATGAACAATTTATTCTCAATTCGCTGCTTATTCCACTTAGTCATCCCCTTAACCCATTGCTAGAATTGGGTCTTAATTAAATCGTTAATTTCTAACCATTATTCATTATACATTGTTATCACATTTCAATATCTCATGCTCCGTCATCAATTATCGTCACTTACATGTCAATTTACATTTTCAATTAATCATCTCGCTTTACCGTATTGTATCCCCTCCGAAGGAAAGGTTACCTCGTTTGACCACCGTGTCAATGCCTCACCTTCACCCCATCCTAGCCTTAGAATCCGAGTCGCCGTACTCATGCTTAGGCGTCCCGCCGTGGACACACCCTTACCCTTTCAAACCTTAGGATTTTGAGTCGTCGTACTCATGCTTAGGCGTCCCGCCGTGGACATCCATCCCTTTATCCTAGCCTTAGGATTAGGAGTCTTCACACTCCATGTAAGTTCCCGCCGTGGAATACCTAATTACACCTTTTTAATTCAACTCCACAATGTAGAAATCGGAGTTGCCGCACTCCAAAGTAAGCGCTTCCCTATGAATGTTTACTTCCCCCTAGAATCTTGACCACAGTCAAGAAGTTCCTCTTCCTCCCTCTGTGAGGGGAACTACGATTACTCTGATTCCATCCCCTACCTCGGATACGTAGGCACAAGATGCGAGTCTTGGCGAGTAAACTTAGGACTAACTCCTTAGGTCCTTTCCTTTAACCCTTTAACCCTTAGCATTACCGTTAAGCAGATAACATAGCAAAAGCACACTTTAAAACATGAGGTTCCTGTAGAGTACTACAGAAGTTTAGGATGCTAATACGTTCCCTAAGCTTAACCAACCCCCGAACCTTAGATCTCTCCCCGCATTGTGTTTACAATGCAAAATAGGTTTTCTCCTTTCTTTAACCTTTCCTTCGGATAAATCAAACACCGGTTGTAAATGAATTAAGATTCAAGTTAATCAATAGCTTGACATCTAAATTTCACCGCAACACATTGCTTAGAGTTAGAAACTTTTGTAACAAATGTGACATTCTTGCAAATGTCATGAAATTTCCCTTTGTAAAATTCTAGCCTTGAATTCATGAATCTTGAACTTTGAATGATGGATTTCCCTTATGTCGCTTTCGCGAAAATAAGGTGCCGGCAAAACTGAAGAGTCGCCACCTTTCGTTATTTATCCCTCAGAACGGGAAAGGAAACAATCGGAAAAACCTGACGAAAAAGGTATAAGACAAGGTCATCACAACCGTTGTCTGGGTTTGGGAGTCGGTTACGTAAGGGGAAGGTATTAGCACCCCTCACGTCCGTCGTACTCGACGGGATCCACGCTTGTTGTGTTTACTGGACGAGTTGGTTTATCTATCTACCTATCAAGGCTGGCTTAAATAGAAAAGAAAAATGACTCGGCAAAGCGTCGCACTTTAGGCCTACGTATTCTCATCAGAGAATGAGAAATCAGAGTCAACGTAGTTCGACCTACTACGGGTTACGGGGAAGGTGGCTCGCCAATACATCAGTATTGTGCCTACGTACTCTCAACGGACATGAGAGATCAGAGCTTACGTAGTTCGGGATAATACGGATCACGGGGATTCAGATTCATCTGTTTTATCGAGTAGGGTTAAACAGCAGTTCCAGCAGTTAGGGACAAAGCCTGTTTGCGTTGGCGCTGAAGTTTAACGACACTCTTTTCTTCAGAAAAGCTTCCTTTGAATTATGGGCCCACGGGGAAAAAAGGTTTGAAGTTTGTTTTCTATCTTTTACGAAAGAAGTGTTTTTTATTGTGTTTGCAATTTCAATCGCACTAAAGTCTAGGACCTGAGAGTGAATGCGTCGCATGTCACCCAAAGGGTGCCATACTAAACATCTGGACTGTTGAAAAGAAGCTCTCCAACAATCCTTTCTCAGATAGCTTAAGGCTCGTAACGTACGAAAGAAATCATTCATGATTACTGTATCTTAAGCTGTTTTGAGATGAGAAGAGAGAACAGGCTCAACTAAAGGGAGACTATCAAGTCCTACTGTTGTCATGCCAAGAATTCATCCTATAGTTGAGGTTTGAAACAGGGAACTCCTAGAAGTTATCATGCATAGGTTTCAACCTAAAGTTCTATCATCACTTCCTTATCAAAGGAAGTGAGATTCCTAGGGGATCATGTCAACGATAACCAGAAACAGATAAAGCATCAGCTTAAACAATAAACAGTAAACGACTGTAAAATGCATGCAATGCAAGTGAGGGAGGAAATATGTGTGGGGCAGCAGCCTCCACAAGCTCATCTCAACCTCAAGCCAGATATGAATAACTGTAATCATACAGAGGGAATAAAATGCTATCAAGAAAAATACAGTAAACTGCAATCATACAAAAGAAAATAAAAACATGCTATCAAGCAAAATAAACCACATGGGCAAGGGAGCAGGGCTCTACCGAATACCCGCAAGCAAAGCCATACAGTAACAATACAAGCAGAGGGAGCAACTCAACCTCTAGTGCAATCATGCTCCTAGATTAAAGTCAGTCTAATCATGGACTTATTCTAATGCATCAAGCAAGTCAAACAAGGCACATCAGCAATACAGAAAGAAAACAGACAAGAAAGCAGATCAACGACTCTCTCTACTCCAAGCTTCAGCTCTTCTGACAGCAAGCCAGTCTTCAGACTTCAACAGCTCTTCAGGACTATCCTCTTCCATGAAAAATATCAATTTGTTCCTCTAAGGTTTCAACCTATCAAACAGAAGCTTCAACTTAATCTTCTTCTTCAAGCTTCAGCTCTTCAGTCAATTCCACCTTCAGGCTTCACTCCCAGCTACAAGTATCAACTTGATTCCTTCAGGCCCTCAATGCATCAGTGTAAGTATCAACTTATCCTTTATTCCTCAAGCCTCAGCTCTTCACTCAATCTTAATTGGATCATCTTCATAAGTATCAACTTAGTCTTCAAGCTTCAGCTCTCTTTGCTTTACCAGTCTCAACTTGATCTTCTTCTCCTACAAGCTTCAGCTGCTCAGAGTAGTCTTCAATCACATAGAAGTGTCAACTTCATCCTTCAATCTTCTAAGCCTCAACTCTACACTCAACCTCCATTGAATCTTCAAGTATCAACTTGTTCTTCTTGCTCTTCAAGCTTCAGCTGCAATGGCAATGCTCAAGGAATCATCCTCTCCCACACTCTTCAATGAAGTCCTCCTCTTCAAACCCAAGCCCGACATCTTTCAAGATACTCAAACCAGAAGATAATTGATTTACCAGAGTGAGAGGAAATGATAAACAACTTATTGACAACCAAAGGAAGCCTGTAAGGGTTCATCATTATGAGAGACTGGTTCCCTCAAAGTTCTACTTCCCAGATAAAGCCACTCATCCCTCTAAAGGAGGGATGTGAATATCTGAGAAGGACTTCTAGTCATTGGGAGGAATGGAAGCACAAGATGTTTTCCATGTTTGAGAAAGAAATCATTCTAAATCTAAGGCTCTCCCTATGGCTCCTATCTCCAAAATCTTCATCAGACACCTTCAGGCACAAGCAATTCCATGCTCCAAGCAACTTCAAGAAACTTCAAGCATCCTCCTCTTGTCTTCAACTTGTCTTCAATCTCAACCAAAGGCAAACCAAACACAAACCCTAATCTAAGGGGACTAAGGAAGTTAAACCAATTGAATTAGCAAGTTAGGATCACCTAAAACCTAGTACTAAAGTTAGTCCTAACTAAAATACCAAAATCAATTGTAAAATCCTACAAAATTACTATGGGAACCTAGGTCAATCATGACTCTACCACATTAATTCCAGAGATCAAACCATCAAATTAGACCTAGAACTAAATCCTACATTACAAGGTATCAAACCTAAACCCTAAAAGGAAGCATCTAAACATCAACCTAGAAAGCACACCTATTTTCATCACAAAAATGTGATAAAAATTCTATGGGATCATACATGTCTAACCTAATCACACACAAAAAATTAGGCCAAGAATCATCACCAATTAATCATACTAAATTCCACAAAAATATGCATCAAACATGAACATTTTAATGTCAATTAAAATATAAAATTCCAATTAAATCCGAAAATGCATGAAATGAAAATATTTTTTCTCTAAAAAATAATAGACTCAATCCTGAGTAATATGCAAAAAGAATGGATTTAATTGGATTAATTTTCAATTAATTATGATTTTTACAAGAATTATGAATAAAATGAAAAATTAAATGAAAATCCAACAAAAAGATTAAACACACGGTGTAAGAAGTAATTAGAATCAGTTAAAAATCTGGGTTGGGCTCGCTGGGGGGTGTGAATAACACTCATATCACTAAGCCCAAAACATCAAATAAATGAAACGCAGCGTTTCCTTCAGAAAACCTTCACAACTCAGCTTTAAAACACAGCCCTTGGATGAGCTCCCAGTCAAGGGTCAAACCATGATCTGATGGTGATAACTTCATCTTCTCCATTTCAAACGCCTGAACTTCGCGCCCAGCTCCGGCCACCGCCAATGGAGCTCCGATCATCCCCTTCAACCCTAGTTCTTCCTAGAGGCCTCCAATCCAAGAGGTCAAAACATGAAACACATTCCAAATCTTGCCACGAATTCAACCATACCCATAGTTTCTTCTGAAACCTCAAGAATCATCATCTCCCAATCTCAACCGAAAATGGTGATCTTCCTATTTTGTCTCTAATTCATCAATTAACCATCTGAAATTCATCCTATGCCATTCTACAACTAATCTAGCACCTTAATTCAACCTAATTCTACCTAAATCATGCTATAGGAAGAAGGTTACCAACCTGGAAATTCTTGAATAACAGATGCACCAAATCTTCACTTCAAGCTCTCAAATCTTCTGGACACGATCACTTAACCTCCTCCTTGCTTCTGTATGCAAAAGAATCAATGGAAAGTGCCTCAATCTTGGAACCCGATGGTGATTTGCAGGTGCTGAAAATCACTTGCTCATACACGATCTAGCCACCAAATCTTCTTGAAAATGATCTGAAATCACTCCTTGACATTCATGGAAGAAGTATCAAGCAAGAAAATGAATGGAAATTGAGGAATTTGGTGAAACCGATTTCAATTGCAATCCAAGAAAATTCACTCTCAAACTAAGCTCAATCCTTCAATGATCACCAACCCCTTCAATGGATCCACTCTACTCCTTATATATATGAAGTTTGGATGATCTAGAACCCTCTAGATCCTTCCAATGAGATTTTCCCCTTCTCATGTCATGAGATTTTGAATCACTTATCATGACATGTACAACCCTTGCAAACAGCTTGGAATTCATCCCATTCTCTTAATTTCTCCCCTAGTGAGATATTAGAGGTGTTTAGCTTGCAAAAAGCCTTTCTCATGCCTTGATTTTGAGTTTTGCAAATGTTGCTTAATATGCAAATAAGTGCTTTTCAAAGCAAGTCCACAATTTAGACCTCAAATCAAAAATGTGGCTAAACCAATGTTTTTAAAATGTTTTCTAGAGTCAAAATGATATGTTACATGCCATGGTTTGGATGTGTAGATTGAAAATATCAATTTCCAACTTTGGTTTATTTAACTTATGCCCTTATTTTAGGTCATTTTTGCAACTTTGAGCTACAAGCCTTTCCAACTTCTCATGGCCTCCTTACTAGCCTTAAAACATCATTTTAAGAAATTTTTATGTTGAAGATTTTTCCATTTGAAGCTTGGAAATAGGAGTTATGGCCTTATGCTTGAAATGACCTGTAATCTCCAAATGACCAAAATACCCTTGACTTGTCAAAGCCATAACTTGAGTTCTACAAATCCTATCAAGGAATTCTAGTACTCTCTAGAAAGCTAAGAGGATAAGGAACAACATTCATGTTGACCAAAAGTCCATAGGAATCATCCTTCTTGGGCAAAAGTTTGATGCAAGTTGGGTAACTTTCAAGGCCCCAGATTCACATACCTCAGATGACCTGTAACTTGTCAAAGTCACAACTTGAGTTCTACAAATCCTATCAAGGACTTCTAGTACTCAAATTAAAGCTAAGAACAATCTCTACAACATTCATGTTGGGGGAAAGATGAGATGACAATCACATCTTGAGCTAAATTTCCTTGAAGATAGGGGTCAAACTAGGGGATTTTACACTGTCAAGCCTGAGAAACCCTAGCCTGAAACTTCTCAAACTCTTCAATCATGATGAGTTGACCTTGGAATCATCCTTATAACATCTCAGTGTGTCAATCCATGATCACATGGCTCTTGAATTAGGTCTCAACCTTGTTCAAATCATCAGTTGACCTAGGGTTGACCCCGTCAAGCCCTAATTATACCACTCATGGCTAGGTCCTCTTAATCTTGCCCAATGACCTCTCTAGGCCTCATGATGGATTTAAAGACCTCTCATAAGCTATCTCAAGGCTTCAAGTCCATCCTCATGGTTTCAGAATCATCTGAGGTCTTCCCACAACTCTCAAGTTAGGAGGCATACAACCTTGGTTTCAACCACTCTTTCTGAGGATCTTTTGACTTCTCTGACAAAGATATATACCCTTGAACACTTGAATAACCTTCATAGCTAGCATCATAGCCTTGTATAGCTCTTGATTGGTAATCATACCTCTTGATCTCCTGCATACATGTCAATGAAATGCAAATGATAATGCTAATGTGAATGAAATGAAACACAAGCTAGGTAAAGAGATGATGGTCAAATTTTGGGGTGCAACACCTTATACCATTGAATTTGAAATAAATGGAGTCTTGAATTATGCATTTGTAATCTTGATTCATGCTTTGCAAATTTGAACTCCACTAGACCATAGAAGCAAACATGGATGAAAAAGTCTTGAATTTGGCCTTGCATTTCATGTTCATTAAGAATATTTATCTTGAATATCCCAATATTTTTCAAATAACTTCTCCTTGAAGAAATCTACATGAGTGGACTTTCCAAATTCTATCAAACCTTATGTGATGAACCTTTTCTTCCATGTAGCCCAAGATAAGCAATTTATCTTATTTGAAACGAACCGACCCAATCCTTACCTTGTGAACCCACATGCTCGATATGCAATTGAACAATGTATGATATGACGAATGTAGGGTATGAAAGGCTAAAGGTGAAAATGAAGGTGTGACAACTCTTGCTTAAAAGCTTATGAGTGAACAATTAAAAATTAGTCAACTCAATGCATCGAAACTGATACAAAAGTGACATACAAAGAAAACACACTAAACCCTAAAGAACCACTAAGACACAACTAATCCTAATTCTTCAAAATCCACACATTCTTTAGGTTTAAAAAACCTTTTAAATAAACATCACAGTTGCATGGGCTTGCGCTCTCAAAATAAAACGCAAATCACCAAGAATCAACTTCAAATCAATTGCATAACATCCTACACAATAATAGGAACAATAACATAAAGTTTCCTAAAAAGGCTCAACAATCCTTTTTAAGAAATACAATCAAATCTTTCACAACAGAAGTTTCCAAAATATCATCCCTTGGATGAAAATAATGTGTGAATTAAAACACACTAAAAAATCACACTTAAAATACCAAAACAGTCATGCCCTAACTTTCTGGTATAACATGTCCTAGCACATGTCACAACATCATGCTGAACATGATGTCTGACTCTTATAGTAGAACATTTGGCTTAACATCTTGCTGACAACATGTTTCACCAAAATGTTGCCAATCCAAAAACTACAGAACTTACAACCTCCCCCTTTGGCAAATATTTGGCTAAATTAACCTTAGAACAAATCAGGAGTATACAAGCAGAATCACAAACAAAACAAGCTACATGAAACCATGTAAGCTTTGTACAGACTGCAACTTTATAGCAACAGACCAGATAGGTTCATAACTCCCTTGCAGCACATAGACAATACTCCCCCTCAAGGGAAAAACCCAAATCACAAGGAAAACCAAATATGAACTATCCAAGTTCACACATCCCTCTCAAGAGAAAACCCCAAATCACAAGAAAAAAGGCACAAGCTCACCAAACAACAGCAACAACAACTAACTCCCCCTGAATTACATAGCTTATGAATTTAGCAAAGTACAACTAAACATAATGTTAAGACATCTAGTCTGACATCAAAGAACAATTAGAAGCACAACATTACCAACACTCCCTCTGAAGATCACAACCTACTGCAGAGAAAGATACATTCTCCGAGATAAGACACACCATTACTCCTTATCAGAAAGGGCATTTTGAACTATCTCAGAGACATATGCAGCTAGAAGATCCTTGTTTAAACCATAAGCATGAAAGACACTCATGCTCCCCCCTCAATAGTTGCATAAAACAAGCAGCACAAATATACTACTCTTCCCTTAGCAGTAGTACAGTCCTATCACAATGTTAGTCAGCATATCAAGACAAGTGACATGACATCAGGACAAACAGAACCTAACATTAACATTTTAGTCCCCCTTTTTAGCCAAAAACTGACAAAAACTAGAGTAAATGTAAACAAAAATACACAATTGCAATGGAAACAAACAGCTCTAATGGAAACACAAAGATGCATATAAGCATAAATTCAGATGGAAACATAAGAATAACTGATGGAAGCAAACAAAACATAATAGAAACACATATTTAAATCATATCTAAGTAATCTTCCACATCTTGCCCCTGTCAAAGATCCTTCTACACTCCTTGAAGTTGTCACATGTTTTAGAAGAATTGACACTAAATTCCCTTTCCACATTCATAGAACACGTCTTCTTCAAGTCAGCCCTTCTACCTTGCACAAATCTTTTGCTACATCCCTTAACTACAGTCACTTGCTTAGGCTTATCAAGCATAAGAAAATAGAGGGAAGACGCAGTATCTGTTGCATCCCTCCATATTTGTAATTACTATAACTCCTTAATAGTGCAAGTTCCAACTTCACACCTTATGTCTTCAAATAGATTTTCATGTGAGGCTTTAGCACACATAACAGTCTGTTGTTCCTTTGTGTCCACATGCTCCAAATAACAAACTTCCCTTCAGCAAGATTCTTGATCAGTTGATTATGACTCTCAAGATTCTTGTTCCAACCATGTTGAATAAAATCTCTGATAATATTCAAATCTTCACAAAGTAATGTCATGACATCAGGTTTGTCATTAAGTTTCTTTAACATTTGTTTCATCCATACTAATTGAAAGTAGCCTCCTCTGATTTCATCATATTCAACTTCATTAGTAGATCAAGATGTACATACTTGCTTCTTATTGATCCTTGAATTCATACTTGTTCTTATAATGCAATTCAAGATCTTCTTTTCTTGAATACTAAGACTCCTCCTTGGTTCAAGCTTGCAGACAAGACATGAGTTTGATATTTCCTTTGTGAACCCAATGATGTTTCTTTCAATAGAGTTTCTTGCAATGATATCCTTAGATTAGTCTGAATGACCCTTAACAGAGAGATCTGAAGTGACTTAAAAGTCATCTGATATAATGCTAGTGAAATTACAACTTTCTATTCTTCTTGCCTTATCAGTCTGCACAGAGGATGTTTCAACATTGTATTCAACATCCATCCTTTGTTCAGTAATTAAATCATCAATTACCATATTGAGGGATTCCATTATCATTCCAGCACTGGAGTTAAAGACTCTATAAGCTTCGTTGCTTCATGAGTAACCCATAAATATTCCTCCATCACTTATGGGATCCATCTCACTCTTTTGATCTTTGTTAGCCAAGACATAGCATTTACTTCCAAAAATATGAAAGTATTTGACCGTAGGTCTTTTCCTTTCCATAGCTCATAGAGAGTAACTGAAGAGTCTACCCTTAAGGTGACCCTATTATGAATATAACATGCAGTATTCATAGCTTCAGCCCAAAAGTGATATGGTAGTCGCTTACCATGAAGCATGACTCTAGCTGATTCTTGTATAGCCCTTTTCTTTTGCTCAATAGTTCCATCTTGTTGAGAAGAGATGGAAGAAGAAAATTCATAACTGATCTTTATAGGAGCACAAAATTCAGGGAATTTTGCATTCTTAAACTCCTTGTCATAATAGCTTCTAACCTTGACAATCATACTATTTTTCTCCTTTTGAACATTTTGCCATAACTCTTTAAATACTTCAAAAGTGTCATATTTTTCTTTAAGAAAGTTCACCTATGTAAACCCTAAGAAATCATCAATGACTAAGTCCATCCAAGTTGTCTACCTGCATTGGTCCCATTAAGTCCATGTGAAGAAGTTCCACTACCTTGAAAGTAGTTTGATGTTGTAACATTGGAGATGACATCATGGATTAGTTCCTAATCTTACACTCACCATAGACTTTCCCATATTTGAACTTGAGTTTTGGTATTCCTCTAATGGCTTTTTCAGATATAATTTCCCTCATTCTACTGAGATGAAGGTGCCCAAGTTTCTGGTGCCATAACTTCACTTCATCCTAATTTTTTATAGAACATGTGGAAGAGTAAGCAGTTATTTGAGGTTCCCACAGATAACAGTTGTCTTTATACCTTATACCTTTCATCAAAACAACATTTTTATCATTTTTGACAAGGAATTCTGTCTTTGAGAAATTAAATAATTATCCTTGGTCACACAAGTTAGTCCTTTTACAAAGATAACATCTTCTAAACTAGGTGATCCAGTACACACTAGCTTTCCAACTCCTTTAATTTCACCTTTAAACTCATCACCAAATGTGACCGCAAACTACGAGAAGCTCTTGCAACGTTGGAAGAGTACAAGTTGAGAGCAGTCCTGAAAAAGCCCAGACTAGAGGATGCATTTGGGGAGGATGCTAGGGAAGACTATGTTCAAGGCTTGCAAGCTACCATCGGCAGGAGAGAGTTGCTTATTCAAGGGTTAATTGCCAGACCTGATCATCCTGATAACAAGGAGTTATTTGAAGAATTCCAGACTCGTCATTCTTGATGCAATTTTCTCTATTGTTTTTCTTTGAGTTGTTGTATTCCGACCATCACCAGGATTTTTGGATGAGGTCGTGTTGACTCAGTTGTATTTCATTGGTGATGTGCTATGTATTGTCTTTGTTTCTCATTTTATTTATGAGAGAACTTTGTGGCTTCTTCTGCTGGCTCTTCATTCTCCTACTGCTTATGTGGAACTAGAATCAAGGGGAAATTTCCCTGAACCATATTTACATGCCTGCATTTTGCATCATTTATCATATTGTATTGCAGGTGTTCTGGTTCCGTTGACCTTATATCTCTCTATGGTTTTCTCAACAGTGTTTCAGGATTGAAGACCGCACAATTCACCGTTATTCAACTAGGGGAAATCAGCAGAAGGCAATGGATCAGATTCAAGTTGAGCTTCAGGAGTTCAGAGATCGCATGGCGCATTTCATGGACCTTATGCAGGGGGTTGATAATGGCCAAGAACAGTTGAGAACACTTGTTCAACCTCTGATTGCTAGGGTTGATGGAAGTGGAGTTTTGCATGGTGGGACCGCTGTTGTTCCTCCTCCAGCTGACAATGGCACTCCTCATGTCGATGATATCCCAACAGTTGTTATTCCTCCGGGAGGAGGTAATCAAGCTGGAATTCATATGACAGGTGCAGCGGACGCTGTACATGGAAATGCTGGTCCTCAGTGGGAGGAGGACGAACAAGATGATATTTTCTCCATGGGAGATCTGGGAGTAGGTTTGCAATCTTATGCAGACAAAAGGTTCAAATTAATGGAAGAGAAGATGAGGAACTTGGAGAATCATAATTCTCTTAGTTTGGATATGTCTAACTTGGGTCTGATCCCAGGTCTAAGGATTCCACCGAAGTTCAAGGTACCTGAGTTTGACAAGTACAAGGGGACGACCTGTCCCAGGGTACACCTCAGGTCTTACTACAGAAAGATGTCTGCGTACTCTGAAGATGAGAAGTTGCTGATGTATTTCTTTTAGGACATCCTGTCTGGCCCATCCTTGGAGTGGTACATGGGTTTGGAGCCAACTAATATTAGAAGCTGGAGAGACCTCGCGGAGGCTTTCATTCGACACTATCAATACAATAGTGATTTGGCGCCCAACCGTGAACAATTGCAGAATCTGTCACAAAGGAGTAATGAGGGATTCAAAGAGTACGCACAGAGGTGGCGTGAGTTGGCCGCAAGGGTTCAACCTTCAATGGTGGAGAGAGAACTCATTTATATGTTTGTAGCCACATTGCTTGAGGTGTACTATGAAAAACTGATAGGGAATATGTCTGGTAGCTTCTCAGATTTAATTATCTTTGGCGAAAGAGTCGAGAATGGTATTAAGTTGGGAAAAATCCAAGCGGGAGAGGGATCCTCATCTGGAGGAGGAAGAAAGAACTTCGGTAACAAGAAGAGGGAATGAGAAACGAATGCGGTTTCAGGATACAGGAATAATAATAGAAATAGAAACAAAAATCAACAATATCATCAGCAACAACCACATGTTGCGAGTATTGTAATTCCAGCTGTATAACCTCAACAACAACAACAACAACAACTTCCACAACAACAACAACAGAATTACGCACCACGACGGTTTCAAGACCGTGGGAGAGTAATGAATAGACAGTTTGACGCACCACCGATGCCGTACTCACAGCTCTTACAATACTTGTTGTAGCTTCAGTTGATTCAGAAAAGGACACTAGCATCTTTGACTGGCGCGCCACCTCAGGGATATGACGCAAACGCCATATGTGACTTTCATTCAGGCGCCCCTGATCATCATATAGACAACTGTAAGGCTTTCAAACATAAGGTGCAGGACCTTATTGATAGCAAAGAAATCAATTTTACAAATGACACGCCTAATGTTGTTCAAAACCTTATGCCCAACCACGGAGCAGCTGGTGTCAATGCTGTTCTTAAAGAAGAGAATTTGAATTTGGTGACTGACGTTGAAGAGTTGAAAACTCCTTTGAGTTTTGTCAAGAGTAGGCTGTTGAAGGGTGGAGTTTTTCCGGGCTGTGGGGAATACTGCGAAGGTTGTTTGGCTCATCCCAAGGGATGTGAGGACTTGAAGAATCATGTGCAGGATTTAATGAATGAAGGCGTGTTACAATTTGACAGAATCGTTGAAGAGAAAGATGAGAAGGTGATTGGTCAGAGGCGGGATGAGATTGCCACAATCTCAATTCCTTTTAGAACAGTTAACATATATGCGCCGCCGAGGCCAGCAACTGTTATAATCACCAAGGCAGAACCAATGCCTTATGAAAGTACTAAAGCAATCTCGTGGAACTATGGGGCTGAGGTCTTTTTTAACGGCCAAAAACAAGAATTGAGGGGGACGTTGTCAGATAATTCATCCGTTGATAATTTGGTTGAAACCAGTGGGATGACAAGAAGTGGGAGGGTGTTTTCACCTCCGGAAGCTAATGTTGAAAGGTCAGACAAAGGGAAAGGGAAGGTTGTTGTAGAGGAAAGTTCTCAATAGGGTGAGAAGGATGCTTTATTGAAAGACGCTGAGGAGTTCATGCGTCTGATTAGAAAGAGCGATTACAAAATTGTTGATCACCTACAACAAACCCCATCCAAAATATCCATTCTATCTCTACTACTATGCTCCGAGGCACACCGGAATGCCCTTTTGAGGATTCTGAACATAACATATGTGCCACAAGAGATTTCAGTGAAACAGCTCGAGGGAGTTGTGGCCCATGTAAGTGCTGGAAATGGATTGGGATTTACAAATTTGGACCTGACGCCTAAGGGAAGAAATCACAATCACGCCTTGCACATTTACATTAAGTGGAGAGGGGTTGTATTATCACATGTTCTGGCGGATACTGGGTCTTCACTCAACGTGTTTCCCAAAAAGGCTTTGATGAAATTAGATACCCAGGGCGTGATGTGTACCCCTAGTGATGCGAGCGTTCGATGGAACGAGGATGTATGTTTTTGGTGAAGTAACGCTTCCTATACAAGTTGGCCCAGAGATTTTCAACGTTGTCTTTTATATAATGTGTCGCTACTGCGAAAATCGGCGCCGGCTGAACAGAAGAGTCGCCACCGTGCGTTATTTATCCCACGGGAGGGAAAGGGAATGCTCAGAGTAAACCTCGCAAAGACGGGAAAGGTATGGTCGTCGCAACCAAAACCTGGGTTCGGGAGTCGGTTACGCAAGGGGAAGGTATTAGCACCCCTCACGTCCGTCGTACTCGACGGGATCCACGCTTGTTTTCGGGTATGGATTGTTATTCTATCTAAACTATAGGTCAAGGGTTAAGAAGAAAAGAGAATGAAAATAAAATGACTCGGCAAAGTGTCGCACTTTATGCCTACGTATTCCCGTCTGGAACGAGAAATCAGAGTCAACGTAGTTCGCCTACCTACGGGAAAGGAGGGGAAGGTTGCTCGCTAGGATATCGCATCCTATGCCTACGTACTTCCACACAGCATGGAAGATCAGAGCAAACGTAGTTCGGGCCACGCACGACATAAGTCTGTCCTTGATTGATTTTATTCCTTCTAAAAAAGAGTTTCTGATTAACAGTCCCGGCGGACAAAAATGACGTCTTTGATGAGTTCACATTCTTTTACGGAAGAAGTGTCTTTTATTGTGTTTGAAATCTTTATGGTGTTTTTCTGTTTGTTTTGAGAAAGAAGAGACAGAACTCTAACCTACGGTTGCGAAGGGAAACAAACTAACCTAATGTTATCATGCATGGGTTAAGACCTAGTGTCTATCATGCTCCTCTCTTGCACAGAGAGAAACAGAGATCCTACGGGATAGGCAGAAACAGAAACAATAACAGATATAATAAAGCGGTAAAATGCATGGATGCAACAGTACAAGCGAGGCAAGGGAGTCCCACTCAACCTCGAACCTAGAAAACAATAGGCGAAAGTGAACAGGCTTCACTTTCAACCTAACAGGGTAAACAGCAAACAATACAACCAGGAAATCCAAACAATACATCAGCAATGAAATACAACAGCATCAGCAGCTCTGACTCAACATCTGGCTTCCAGTAATCTCCAATCAGCTATAGGCTTCAACAAGCATCAATCTCCATCTTCATGGCCTTCAGGCAAGGGCTTTGATCATCAGTCTTCTATCTGCCATGGCTTTTCTTCAAGCTCAAACCTCCAGGATGAGGAATCAGTCACAAGAGTGAAGTGAATGAATGTTAGACAGTTAATTACCTACCAAGGGTGGTTCATCAACTGTTAACATTAAACAGAAGGTTTCCTCTCAAAAGTTCTATCTTTCAAATATATTCACTGATCCTTCCAAAGGAAGGAGGTGGATATTTGAAAGAGACTCTGAATCATAGAGAAAGGATGGATGCAGACAAGGCATTCCATGTTTGAGAAACAAGTTTCTAACCTAAAGCTCTGCCTAGCTCCTAAACCCTAGTCTCCTCAACAGCTGCTAGCAATAACCTCCTCTCCAACTCTGGCAGTTGATCTTCAATCTCTGGATCTCCAATGGTCTTCATCTCCTCAAGTCTTCAACTCTCCCAAGTCCCCAGACAATCCCAATACCCAAGCAAGCAAGCAATAATCCCCAGAGGGCACACCACACCAGTCAATCAGACATACACAGAGTAATAATAGCAGTAGGGGAATCCTGACTTTTTCCTAAGGGATCTAATAGCTACCCATAACCCCTATAGTCCCATAACTAATCTAGTCAAACCCTAAGTCCTAAGGGAAAGAATCAAACTTCCTAAGTCATCACCTAAAAAACCCTAATTTGTTCATGTTGTTCAAGCCTACATTAAGCACCTAAAATTAATTCCTAAAAATGGGAACTAAATTGTTTCTACAAGTTCAACATCTCATCTAAACAACCTAAAAAGAATGGATGAAAAATATTAAAGCATCTAATAGAACAAAAATTAATAAAATCATGCATGAAATGAAGCTATTTAAAATGTCATTTATTTAGAAAATATGGAAAAAATATCAAATAAAAATAAAAATGCAATTTTATTTAATGACAATTTTCTAGACATCCTAAAGAAAATAGTGTAAAAAGAATGAATTAAAAATGATTTTTTACCTATTTATTATGAATTTTTAGAATGAATGAAAAAAATGAAGAAAGAAAATAATAATAAAGAAAGAAATAACCAGGGGGGGTTCATTAAGCAAACGCGCTCAGTTCATAATCAGGATGGGCCAGCAAACGGGGGTGCGCGTAGCAAGTTTATACTAAGCCCAGCTTGAGTCAGAATTAAAGAAAATAAAAAAACAAGCAGGGGGTGAGAAAAGTAAGTATAGCACGTTCAGATTCACAATGGGCTCATTACTGGGGGTGTGGATATCACTAAACTCTTAGGCCCGCCCGTTTCAATTAATGAAACGGTGCGTTTAGGGCATCTATTCACTCCCTCCAAAATCAGCTTTAAATGAGAGCCACAGGATTGGCTCTGAGGTCAAAGGTCTTGCAAGCAAGGGACGGCCATGATTGCTTCTTCTTCCTTGCGCCATGAAGCTAGGGTTTCAGCTTCCATGAAAACCCCATGCACGAATCACTTCCCTCAATCTGTTCTCCTTCCACAATCCATGAAACACCACGATCCAAACATGAAAAACACTCAGAATTTCTCCCTCTACAAGCCTATGGCATTAGTTTGCTTTGAAACTCAACAAATCACTCAAACCGATCGAGACAAGTTCTGACTCCATGAAAATACTCTGCAACTCATCCTCAAGATTCTCAACCAAACCTATACTAATCTCTTCTATACTTAATGGTGATCATTCTGCGCTAACAACCTAAGATTATCACACACTCTACTACAAGTTCTAAATCCTAACAGTTCTAACAACCTGTCATGAATCATCACTAAACCACTCCTAATCAATCTGAAACGCTCTACTAACATCCTACATCATTATTATGCTAACAAACTAATGTAAATCTATCTGCATCAAGCTATGGGAGAGAAATTGAACCTGGTGCAAAAGCTTGTGGATGATGATGAAATTCGTGGATCTGAGACTTCTAATGCTTCAATCTTGATCTACAATTGCACTACTTGATTCTGTATGCAACACCTTGAGGAGTCTTGCACTGGATCTTGTTGTCCAATGGAAATTGCAATTTTGATGTTGATGATTATGGTGCTCGAAAATGGATTGATCACACCCTGTTCTTGGTTGAATTCTGATCTATGATGATGAATCAGTATGATGAAATTGATTTTGATGGTGATTGGTGAAGAATTTGAGAAATTGGGGTGAAAATGCAATGAGAAAGAATGGAGAGAATTTGTGAGATTTTGGTGAAAAATGAATCCAACCCTTGCTCAATTCTGATTTCATGAATATATAGTGCTCACATGAACCTTCTAGATCCATCTTGCAACTTCCCTTGCCTTCCAACTTTGATTGATTTTGGTTATGTTTCTTCAAATGCAAGTAACCATGAATAACTTTGATTTTTTTCACTAAGCTCAAAAAAGTACTTGAACCATTGTTCTTAGAATGTCTTTTCCATTCAAAATCATATATTGGAAGTCTCCATTTGGACTTATAAATCTCTCAAACCATTTTTCACTTTGACTTTATTCAAATTATAAGCCATTTTAGTTCAAATTTGGACCAATCATGCAACTTCATGTTATGAGCTTTTCCAACAATTTGTGACCTTCTTTCTAGACTTAAAATCACATTTGGAGCAAGTTTGATGTTGTAAGTTTTTCCATTTGAGGCCTCCTTGTATGAGTTTTGGACATAGGTTAAAATGACCTGTAATTCACAAATGACCAAAATACCCTTTGCTTGCCAAGACCATAAGTTGAGTTCCACACATCATATGAAGGCATGCTATACCATTCTACAAAGATAAGACAATGAGGAACAATTCTTATGTTGACCAAGAATTCATTTGAAATCTCCTTGAGGGGTAAAACTAGCTTGAAAGTCAAGTCACTTTCACAGACAAAATTTCAGATACCTCAGATGACCTGTAACTTGCAAGGACCATAACTTGAGTTCTATAAATCTCCTTGATGTCTTCCACCACTCAAATTAAAGGTCTTGAGATCCTCTACAAGTTTTATGTTGGCCAAGGATCCATTTGAAGCTAGCATTTTGACTTATCTTGCTTGGAAATTTGACCTAAACTAGGGGATTTTACACAGAAACCCTAATTTAGAAGCTCCTCTTCTCCTTGATTTCTCTTGAATTCTTCTTGGCATATCTCCACATCCTTCTTTATATGTTCAATGATGAACCCCACATCTCTCCACTAGACTTGAATGCCCCTTAAATCAGTCAATTGGCCTAGGGTTGACCTAGGGTTGACCCAGATGAAACCCTAGTTGACTGCCTTCAGCTATAGCCCTTGTGCTCTCATCAATGACTTGTCTCCTTCTTTAAATGACTTTCTAAGTCTCTCATAATGTATAGATACTCTCCATGCCTTCAACTCACAACTCACAACCCTCTTGTTGACCCTCAGATACCCTCAGCTAGGAGATGGGCTCAAGGCTTGATCTGCTGAACTCTTTGCTTTCAAATTCTTTCCTGATGACTTGAATGAGATTGAATTGGGATAATAACCTCTTGATAGGCTTCTAGAGATGATAATAATGATTGGTCCCCCTGTTGTATGACTTGCTATGCTTATGCTATGCAGATGGTTAGTCTATGTACATGACTCTATATGCAAATGCTAATGACATTGAAACATAAACCAAGTGAATAAGGTTGGGCAAATTTTAGGGTGCAACAGCTGCCCCTATTCAAGCGGCTTGGACCCGATTGGGTGAAGGGCCTGGAGCCTTCAGACATTCGCGGTACGAGACGGTTGAATACTAGTGAAACCAGAAATTTGCCAACCGCAAAACTAAATTGCGCTCCTGTTTGGGGAACGACATTCATCAGCTGAATCTGACTGTTACGGCAACCCACTGATCTCATGCGACCGTGCTGGGGATTGTCTTCATCGTTCTGAAGAGGATTCTGTCATAACAGATTGCTTGCTTGTCCACGTTAGGACTCTGTCTGTCATCAATACGAAGAAATCTCAACTAAAACCGGTCCACGTTAGGACTCCACTTGCTGCTAACCCAGAGCAATCTCGGCAACACCGCTGGGGATAATTCGTCTGCATTTCCATAAACTGAATCGTCAACGTTAGGAATAAAACTCTTCCACGCTAGGAGTAACACCGGTCCACGTTAGGAATAACATCGTCCACGTTAGGAATCATTTCTTCTGTATCTGTCCACGTCAGGACTAACCCTTTCATCTTTCCACGTCAGGAATCAATCTTCTTTCCACATAAGGAGAACTATATCAATCTGCCCACGTAAGGACTCCAATACCACTTGACATGTCCGCGTCAAGACTCCAATCTTTTCACGTAAGGAATTCAACTTTGGTTCTGAACCTGTCCACGTCAGGACTCGACTTTCCACGTACGGAGTTCATCAATCTTCCACGTCAGGAATCAACTTTTCTTGAGTCTATCCACGTAAGGACCCCAATTTTTCCACGCAAGGAATAAATCTTCTTCTTCCATGTTAGGAATATCTTCTTTGATCTGTCCGCGTCAGGACTCAATCTTTCCACGTAAGGAACCAATCTTGATATGTCCGCGTGAGGACTCCATCTTTCCACGTAAGGAATAAACTCGTCTTTCCACGTAAGGAAACCATCTTCTTTCCACGTAAGGAAACATTGCCTTTCCACGTAAGGAGAACATCGTCCACATTAGGGCCCACCTTTCCACGTCAGGAACACCATCTTAATCTGTCCACGTAAGGACTCCACACTTTCCACGTTAGGAATCACCTCTTTCCACGTAAGGAATCCTCTTCTGATATGTCCGCGTAAGGACTACATCGTCCACGTTAGGACCCACTTCTCCACGTTAGGAATAATAATCTCTTTGATTTGTCCACGTCAGGACACTGATCTCGTCTTGATTTGTCCACGTTAGGACTCAGGCATCTTCGACCCGCTGAGGAAATAAGACTTGTCCACGTAAGGACTCACACCCTGGTCTGATCTGTCCACGTCAGGGCACCAACACAAAGAGTAATCACTTTTGTCAACGTCATGACTTCCCATTTCACCAATTTCGAGAATCTGAATTTGCCCACGTTAGGACTAACACACCTCACCAATCCGGGGAAATAAACCTGTCCACGTTAGGACGCCCACTTCTGAAGAAATCCCGTCAATCTAGGAGTAAATTGTCCGCGTCAGGACTTAGTTCTCCAATGATCCTCACCCACAAACTCCTCAGCACCAGCGTGACAGCGACTTTGAGGCGGACTCTACTGAGGATGTCTGGAAACCAAACTATCGGACGCCTACTCTGATAACCGGCGGTGGCCTCTGAAATTCTGATTCATGGAACCCCTGATGACAACTAATTCTGCTTGGCGATAAAGAGAAACTTATCCTGGTAACTCTGTGGGGAATACTGCCGAAACTGACATTATCATTGGATGTCTCATGCCGAGATCTTGAGTGTTTGGTTGTTCATTTGAGCAAGAGTTCTCTTCACCTGAACTGCTAGAGTACAGAAACTGCTAAAGATAATGCTGACTCCGCCGGGGATAGCCAGATGCTACAGAATTATTCCAGCAAAATAAATGCTGGCAGGGTGAAGTCAATCCTGCCGGGAAGTTGGGAACTCAAACCGAGCGCCCTGCTGGGGAAAATAACCTTGCTGGGGAATAGCAGATGTGCATAGTACGATCAGACTTTCTGCTGGAACGTGAACTGATATTACCAGTATCTCTGACAAAATAAATGACAGGACCCACCATCAACTATGCTTTGGAGAGTCTTGATCTTCGAGTTCCACTGGAAGGAATGAAAACACTTGCAAAGAGAATTCCGCTGGGGATGGGATGATTCTCTCGGGGAAAATCCACTGACTCCGCTGGGGGAGAGTGCATGACCCTGCGGGGAAAGATGAACCTGTCTGAATACAGCCTTACGATCTTGGAATCGCCAAACTCTGTCGAGGACGAACAACTTTTCTGCCCCCTTTGGGTAAGCTACAGCTAGCTGGGGAATTCTATCCTTCTTCAGGAAGAACATGCATGCCCTGCGTGGAGATCGAGTCTTTTATTATTGCAATCTTTCGATCCTCTTCCTCGTATGGTTATGAAACCTGTAACAACACAAACAAGACACGACAAGCCTATGCCATCAAATCAATTCAGGTTAGTGACGTTACACTCAGTTAATTCAAAGCTTTAACAATTGTTGGCAAGGGCCAGTGATGTTGTACTCATGCTAGTTTCATCAAACTTAGGCGTTAATCATGCACCAAACAGTAAAGGAGCAGCATCAAGTACTGAATAACATATTTTCATTGATTGGGCCCCTGAATGGGCGGAGTTTTTTTTTGTACACGGGATGTAACTCCTGAAAAGAGGAAGCTACGCAAAGCAAATACATAAGTATGCACAATAAGCATGAGTATTTTGACAAATTAAATTTTGTACACATGTCGGCAACGGGATGCAGAGGAACACCACGAACTGATCCTCCCATGACTCGCCCGACTCTAATGCTTTCCCCGGTATCCCCACTTCTGAAGAGATTGTATCCGATAACTGGCTCCTCAAATATATTCTCCCGCATTGATGCTCATTGAATTCGGACCGCAGTCATTTTGCTTTTCAAATCCCTAACTTTTGCGTGAACCGCCCTTTACGGGTTTTCAGTTCACCGGGATACCCTTTTTTGCCGAAGCCGCCCAGTGTAGGTTTTCAACTTCGCGGGTGTACATTTTTCAATTTTATCCCTAACTTTTGCCCGAACCTTTCATTCTGTTTTTGGTTCGCCAGGATGCCCCATTTTTGCCTGGACTCTCTTTTTCTGTCCAGCGGGTCTATTTTAAGCAAAGTATTTTTTAACTGCGTCCGAATTCACAGGTGACGCAAAGTCTTCTCCGTCCATGGTGGACAACAACAATGCTCCTCCTGAAAAGACTTTTCTAACGACGTATGGCCCTTCGTAGTTGGGGGTCCACTTGCCCCTGTGATCTGCTTGCGGCGGGAGAATCCTTTTTAGCACAAGGTCGCCCGTCTGAAAGCTTCGCGGATGTATCTTCTTGTCGTACGCTTTCTTCATTCGACTCTGGTACAAACGACCGTATGCTAGGGAAGCTAGCCTCTTCTCATCCATCAAGCTCAGTTGGTTCAATCTATTCGTTACCCATTCTGCCTCGTCCAGCTGAACGTCTCGCAATACCCTCAGAGAAGGGATCTCAACTTCCAATGGTAATACCGCTTCCATTCCGTATACCAACGAGAACGGAGTTGCCCCGGTTGATGTGCGTACCGTCGTACGATAACCGTGCAAAGCAAAAGGTAGCATTTCATGCCAATCCTTATAGGTCACCACCATTTTCTGAACGATCTTCTTGATATTCTTATTGGCCGCCTCAACAGCGCCATTCATCTTGGGTCGGTAAGGGGAGGAGTTGTGATGTTCGATCTTGAAATTCTGACAGAGCTCCTTCATCATTTTGTTGTTCAGATTTGAACCATTGTCCGTGATTATCCGCTCGGGAATTCCATATCGGCAAATGATATCTCTCTTGATGAACCTGGCCACCACTTGCTTCGTTACATTCGCGTAAGACGCCGCTTCCACCCACTTGGTGAAATAATCGATTGCTACTAGGATGAACCGATGCCCGTTAGAAGCCGTCGGCTCGATCTTTCCGATCATATCGATTCCCCACATCGAGAATGGCCATGGAGATGACATCACATTTAGAGGACTTGGAGGCACGTGTATTTTGTCAGCATAGATTTGGCACTTGTGGCACTTCCTCGCGAACTTGAAACAATCAGTTTCCATCGTCAGCCAAAAATAACCTGCCCGCAACAGCTTTCTCGTCATAGCATGCCCACCAGCATGTGTACCAAAGGTACCTTCGTGAATTTCCTCCATGAGAAGCTTTGCCTCTTTCTCGTCTACACAACGCAACAACACCAAATCGTGGTTTCTTCTGTACAAGACGCCATCCGGATTCAAGTAGAAATTACCCGTTAATCTCCTGAGAGTCCTCTGATCTTGACTGGATGCCCCAGCCGGATACTCCTTATTCTTCAGGAAATTAAGGATATCGAAATACCACGGTTTGTCATCAGATGCTTCATCGATAGCAAATACATAAGCTGGCCTGTCCAACCGAGAGATAGTGATTTGGGGAGCTTCGTTCCAGAAGTTGACCTTGTACATGGAAGACAAAGTGGCAAGGGCGTCAGCCATTTGATTTTCTGCCCGCGGTACGTGATGCAATTCAACTTTGTCAAAGAAAGGCAACAATCTCCTTGCATAATTCATGTAATGTATCAAATTAGGCTGCCGCGTCTCCCATTCCCCTTTGATCTGATTCACCACCAGAGCTGAGTCTCCGTATACATCCAAATTTTTGATTCGCAAATCAAGGGCTTCTTCAAGCCCCATTATACAAGCTTCGTATTCGGCCTCATTGTTGGTAACGGCAAAGGTCAATCGGGCAGTAAACGGGATGTGCGACCCGTGTGGCGTGGTGATGATTGCCCCTATTCCGCTACCGTAAGCGTTCACAGCTCCATCAAATATCATTTTCCATTTGGACCCCAACTCTGGTCCCTCGTCTGGCAACGGTTCTTCACAATCCTTCATCTTTAGGTACATGATATCCTCGTCAGGAAAATCAAACCTCATCGATTGGTACTCTTCAATAGGCTGCTCCGCCAGATACTCAGACAGCACACTCCCCTTTATAGCCTTTTGCGAGACGTATTGAATGTCATATTCAGTCAAGACCATCTGCCAACGGGCAATTCTACCTGACAACGCCTGCTTTTCGAATACATATTTGATAGGATCCATCTTCGAGATGAGCATGGTTGTATGATTCAGCATGTACTGCCTCAAACGCTTGGCGGCCCAGGCTAGCGCGCAACAAGTTTTCTCCAGCATTGAGTATCGAGATTCACAGTCTGTAAATTTCTTACTCAGGTAATAGATCGCATGCTCTTTCCTCCCCGTCTCGTCGTGTTGACCGAGAACACAACCCATGCTTCCCTCAAGAACCGTCAAATACATTATCAAGGGTCTACCTGCCACTGGGGGTATCAAAATAGGAGGCTCCTGCAGATACTTCTTTATTTTATCGAACGCCTTTTGACAATTTTCGTTCCACGTCACAGCTTGATCTTTCTTTAGCAACTTGAATAATGGTTCACACGTGGCCGTTAGGTGAGATATGAACCGGGCAATGTAGTTCAATCTCCCTAAAAACCCGCGCACCTCTTTCTCTGTTTTAGGCGTCGGCATTTCTTGAATCGCTTTTATTTTAGCAGGATCGACCTCTATTCCTCTTTCGCTTACGATAAACCCCAACAGTTTACCCGATCTCACCCCGAAGGTGCATTTATTAGGGTTCAGCCTCAGCCTGAACTTCCTAAGCCTTTTAAACAACTTCAGCAGATTCACCAGATGCTCTTCCTCCGTCTGGGATTTGGCAATCATATCGTCAACATAAACTTCGATCTCTTTATGCATCATGTCATGGAAAAGAGTCGTCATCGCACGCTGATATGTTGCCCCAGCATTTTTCAAACCAAAGGGCATCACTTTGTAGCAAAATGTTCCCCACGGCGTTATGAAAGTAGTCTTCTCCATATCCTCTGGCGCCATTTTAATCTGATTATAGCCTGAAAAGCCATCCATGAAGGAGAATACGGAGTACTGAGCAGTATTATCAACTAACACGTCAATATGAGGAAGTGGAAAATCATCTTTTGGGCTTGCTTTATTCAAATCTCGATAATCCACGCACATCCGAACCTTGCCATCTTTCTTTGGCACTGGTACGATGTTGGCAACCCATGAAGGATACTTAGTCACAGCCAGGAAACCAGCGTCCCACTGTTTCTGCACCTCCTCTTTGATCTTCATTGCCATATCTGGTCGTGTTCTGCGAAGCTTTTGTTTGACCGGCGGGCAATCTTCTTTCAGTGGCAGGCGATGCACAACCATATCTGTATCGAGCCCCGGCATATCTTCATATGACCAAGCGAATACATCATTATACTCTCGGAGCATTTCAACCAGTCTTCGCTTGATATCACTCTGCAGTGCGGCTCCGATACGAATATTCTTCTCAACCCCTTCCGACCCCAAATTGATAATTTCGATGACCTCGTCGTGAGGCAGAATGGCTCTTTCCTCTTGCTTCACTAACCAAGACAGTTCTTCAGGAACGTCGCTATCTTCGACAACCTCTTCTTCGGTCTGGAATACCGGGTGATCGAAGTCGGGACGAGTCATAGGTGGTTCAAGGATGTCATCTGAAAATGTTATCCTGCAAAAGGAATGGTTAAGTGCTTCAAAATGCGTATAAAACGAATAACCACGTTGCCATTTTATTGAAAAATATAAAACAAGAAAGACAGGGATTACGGTATTTGCACATGAAGAAACGCCATTTATTTAATGATTAACACGCAATGTTTATAACAACACAGCCCTAAGCAAATCCTGATGCCCCGGGCAAGACATCAGATTATTCAACAATTAATAAAGCAAAGCATTACTGTTTAAAAGTCACAGGAACAAGCTCCTGAATAGACCAGTTGCACAGTCCTTGTCCTGGCGTGCTTGGCTGAATCCAGGCATCCATATCACAGTCGCTGTCTCCTTCATCAGACTCTGAAGCAGCATTGACAGTTTCACGACATACTCCACTGGCAGAGATAATAATCGGCTTTCTGAAACGGGGGGCCCCCACGGAAGGAGTTGATGACGACGGTTGGTACCCCAGCCCGAACCGGTCCATCTTCACAGGAATGTCCAGCACTTTGCCCCAGCCCTTGGCTTCTCCTGCTTCCACTAGAGCTTGAGCTTCCTTATACGATGAGACAGCTATCTCTGGCACTTTGCTCGGCCCGGGACCTTTGTCCTTGATACGCAACCCTTCAAATGCCTGGCAGGGTGTCTCGTGGATTTCCCCGTCGACTTCCACATATTTAAATGAAGATAAATGGCTGACCAGGATGTCTTCTTCTCCGCACACGGTGACTACGCTGTCTCCGACCATATATTTTAACTTCTGATGCAGGGTAGACGTGACTGCCCCTGCCCCATGAATCCAGGGTCTTCCAAGCAAGCAGCTATACGCAGGCTGTATATCCATGATATAAAACTCAGTTGCAAACACTTCCGGCCCCACTTGCAGAGGCAAGGTAATCGATCCGAAGACTGTTCTCCGCGTGCCGTCAAACGCTCTGACTACCAAATCACTGGGTGTACACAAAATTCCTCGAACATCCAGCTTCATCATCGCCTTCTTGGGCAGCACATTCAAAGATGATCTGGTGTCAACCAAGACGTGCGACATTACTGATCCTCTACACTCAACAGATACGTGTAATGCCATATTATGATCTCTCCCTTTCGGAGTCAAGTCAAAATCGGTAAAACCCAAGCTGTGGCCTGCATTCACATGTGCCAATACTCCTTCTAGCTGATTTACGGAGACGTCTTGGGGTACAAAAGAAGTATCCAGGACTTTCAGCAAAGCATTTCTGTGAGCTTCCGAACACAACAGCAATGACAAGATGGATATTTTGGACGGCGTCTGCTGCAGATGCTCCACAATCTTATAATCACTTTTTCGAATTAAGCGCATGAACTCTTCTACATCTTTCGATGCTGCTTCTTTTTCACTTGCTTGTACTGGGACATTTTCAACCACTTTCCCTTTTCCTTTCGCTAGTCTTTCAGCCTCCACTTCAGGAGATATAAAGATCCTGCCGCTCCTTGTCATGCCTCCTGAACCAACAACATTATCCACAATCTCCACTGGCTGTTTGTTAACATCAATCTTTATCCCATCACAATACACCTCTAACCCATATGACCATGGGACTGCTTTCGTGTTCTCGTACGGGATTGGCCCGGCCTTAGTTATAGTGATCGGTGGTCGCTGAGCTGGTGCTGCAATAGTGATCGTCTTCCGAGGAATCGTTACCGTGGCCACATCACTCCGATTATCCACTACTGCCCCTGCAGGCTCGTCAGTTGCCGCTCGATCAAACTGCAATATGCCCTCATCAATTAAAGCCTGGATGCCTTTCTTCAAATCCTCACACCCCCCAGCTAGGGTCCAACAATCTAAGCAATACTCGTTACATCCTGGGTAAACACCTCCTTGTAACAGTCGGCTCTTTATTTCGCTCAGCGGCGTCTTTAAATCTTCCACCTTCATAATAAGATTCAGACCCTCCTCAGTCAGAATGGCGTTCGCCCCATGATTAGGCATGGGTTTCTGGACTATATTTGGACCTGCCGTTCCGAAATTGATAGTCTTGTTGTCCAAAAGATCCTGCACAACGTGCTTAAAAGCGTGGCAACCTTCTATATCGTGGCCCGGGGCTCCGGAATGAAACTCACAGTGCCTGCTTGCATCATAACCAAACGGGGGAGCTCCCGTTATTGGTGCCAGAATTCTTTTCTCTACCAGATTCAATCCCAACAATGTCTGCAATAAATCGGCATAGGTTGAGGGAGGCTTCTCAAACACTCTTCTCGGTTTACTACCCTGGAATCTTCGTTGAGCCTGCTGTGCCCCTTGCTGAGGCTGCTGCTGCTGTGGCATTGGCTGTTGCTGAACCGGTTGTTGTTGCTGGAGTGGTTGTTGCTGATAGGGAATAGTAACACTCGACACCTGCTGCGGCTGACGATATTGACCTCGTCCCCTGCCTCGGCCTCGGCCTCGGCCTCCAAATACTGCGCTGGCTTCGCCCTGACGGCGCCCACCATAGGCTTTCCTATTACTGCCAGATGCAGTTGATTCCTCGACTTGGAACTTTCCTTGCTTAATGTTACGTTCAATCTTTTCTCCCATTAGAATCAGGTCTGAAAAACTGGCCAGAGACGTATGAAACAGCATATCATGAAACAGCCCGGTGAATGTGCCGACAAACATATCATTCATTTCCTTATCTTCCACCGGAGGACGGACCCTGGCAGCCATATCGCGCCACCTTTGCGCGTACTCTTTAAAACTCTCCCCCTTCTTCTGCGAAAGCCCGGCCAACTGGACCCGATTGGGTGCCAGGTCGCTGTTATACTTGTAGTGGGCTACGAACGCCTCCGCCAATTGCTTCCATGTCTTGATATCAGTTGGCTCCAACCCCATGTACCACTCTAGGGAAGGGCCCGATAGACTATCCTGAAAGAAATGCATTAGCATTCTTTCATCAGTTGAGTATGCAGACATCTTTCTGTAATAAGCCCGCACATGCACTTTTGGACATGTGTCTCCTTTATACTTGTCAAACGCAGGAGCTTTGAATTTAATTGGCACCCTCAAGCCAGGTACCAAACCCATTGTTGCCATGTCCAATCCCACAGCACTTTGGTTTAAGACTCCCTTCATCTGCTCTTCCAGCATTCTAATCTTTTGGGAATCATCCATCGGCCCTTCAAAACCTCCCCCGGAGAAGGCGTCCTCCTGCTGATCTTCTTGCCACATACCGTTTCCAGCTCCGTACCCATCATATGCATTATTACGTCCAGCTCTGATCTGATTCATCCCTGGACCTCGGCCTCTGTTGCCGTACCCTGGAACACCTCCAGCAGGACCAAAAGCCATAAATCCAGTACCATTTCCGTTTCCAAAGCCTCCGTAACCCTGATTGACCATACCATAACCATCCTGCCCAAAGCCTTGAGCATTAAAGCCATACTTCCCGGTGTTATCGAATCCCTGATCGTTGAATCCGAACCCAGTATTGACAAAGCCATTGCCTCCTAGATTATCTCCCAAATTGACATCGCCCAGCCCAGCATTATGGACAGCAGTTTCATTCCCAACTCCGACGTTACCGTTCACAGCAGCGGTAGCGTTGTTGACATTAGCAGCAGGTGTATTGATTACAGGCGGAGCCACTGGCGTGGGAGTGCCGTCTCCATGAGCAGTATCGACCCGGACAGACTGATGATCTTCATTACCATGACCAGCGTTTCGAGCCAACAGAGGCTGGACCATGGCCTGCAAATTCTCCTGCCCTTTCGCGATAGCTTCCATGGTCTGCATGAAGAGGGCGAGCTTCTCGCGCACATCTTGCATCTCGTTCTGCATTTGGTCCATGATTTTTCGACAGTTGGAGCGTGTAGAATAGCGGTGCGGATGCTGATCTGCAATCCTGGTAAGTACCTGGTGCAAAGCAGGAAATAAGATACCATCCAAAGATTACCTGTAATGCAATATGAATATGAATGTAATGCAATGTGTCTGTGCATTAAGGAGGTTCATTCCCCCAGTTCTAGTGCGAAGGTGCCGGTGCAGTGACAGTGCTGACAATGGGGATATCGGAGCTGAATCATAGAAAGCCTCATATATTGCAGGGAGAATCAATAAGCCCAGGGTACAATAGCACTGAGAGTACAAAGAAGGCATGACCTCAACCAACAATCCTGGTGATGGTCAGCACTATGCAAATAAAGCATACAAGTTACTACATGAAATGATCAAATCCTCCCAAAAGTCTGGTACTCCTCTATCAACTTCTTGGTCTCCGGATGGCTTGGTCGATCAAGCAGCCCTTCAACAAGCTGGTTTCTCCTCTTAAGGACACGGCGCACGTCTTCAGCAGTTTCTTCCCATGTTGCTTCTCCGAAGCAATCTTCTAACTTTCGCTTCTGAGACACTGCTTCATCTCTGGATTTGATTGCCTTGTTCAGTGCATGCTGGACACTATACCGGGTCATCACTTCCTCCTCACACTTCTTGATGCTAGACTTCAACTTCTCTTCGAGGTCGGAAATTTGTTGCTTTAGCTTATCTTCCCTCTTCTTGTTGTTAGTGAGTGTAGCATTCCAAGTCTTATTGCAAGAAGATATCTCTCGGTGTGCTGCGTCGAGCGCTTTCTTTTTGGCTTCCAGCATGTCATGGGAACTTCTGAACTCTTGCCCCAGACGTTCGCGCTTTTTCTTCTCCTCAGTCAACTCGGCCCCTAACCTGTTTAACAGCTCGATCTGTTGTTGGAAAGCATATACAGCCTTGTTTTTCTCACTGCGTACCTGGGCTAACTCTTGCTCTAACCCTTCGTTAATCTTCATCAAGGCTTCTTTTTCCTTCACAACTTGTTCATAGGCCTCCCTAGAAACAGTAGTTGGCTCTTCTGCCGGGACGGGAACAATGACGGGTGCAGCTGGAAATGGCATTAATAACTGACTTGCTCGTTCCTGGATCCAAACCCTGTAAGGTTCATAAGCCTGGCAATCGTTCTTACCTAACAGTGGCTTCCCTTTGCGGTTAATACGCGTCCAGGCATGTTGCAGCTTGGCTAGTAACTCTCCTTTCACGTCTCCAGTGAAGTACAGAGATTCCTGTACTTCCTCCTCCTTTGGCGGGTTCTTCAGGGCGTATCCGAACTGACGGACGAACAGAGATGGGTTGTAGTTGATACACCCTTTTCTTCCTATCAGCGGCACATTAGGGTACCCAGAACAGCTGAAGATGAGCTCAGATCCCAACAGGTCTCGATCAAACCACACAATGTCTTCGGAATATAGCCTCATCAGGCGCTCTGACCAACTGGCTGAGGTTGCACTATCTACAAATGGTCCCTTCATGGGAAGGTGACTCTTGAACCACATATTCAATAGAGGAGCGCAGCAGTAAACAACTTTTCCCCTTCGGTTTTCATTCTTGTAGTGCAATGAGTGGTAGAAGTCTCCGATCAACGTTGGCACTGGGTTGCCTGCAGCAAACAGATAGAAAGCATCCAAATCCACAAAGTTGGGCAAGTTAGGAAACAGCACAATTCCATAGATGCATAAAGCCAAAATAGCATTGAAAACCACCCAACAACCGTTCTTGGCGTACTCTCGAGCTTTGACAACTAAGAAATCAAGAGAGAAACCTGAAACCCCAAGCCAAGAAGTCAATAACAGATCTGCAGCGTCCATATGTAAGGCTTTGGCTAAGTCCTCCAACTTGGGCTCAGCAGCAGAGTGAATAAAGGGAACCTCATTCTGCACAGGAAGCTCGGTAAACTCCACATACTCCTCAATGGTAGGTCCTAGAATGAAGTCAGCAAAAGTAAAGCATCTCAATGCGGGGTCATAGAACTGCATCGAGGTGTATAGCCCGTTCATCTCATCAGCAGTGGGCTTGCAGACTAATCTCAGTAATCTCCCATGGCTCATTCTGAGGCTTCTCCTAACCTCCTCATCGGCAAGAGATATCAGACCAAGTAAAGGGGTAATGTCAGGTGAAGGCAGCTTGTACGCAACTGTTTTCCTCAAACTAGCCATAGTCAATACTCAGAAGTCTGGGCACTAGAACTAGGGAAATGCAAATGCACCTGCAGCACAGACACACGTTAGTGAAATGCAAATGGTAATGGATATGCAGGCAATGCTATGCAGGTAACATGCAACAGGGACCAAAACTGTAGCTGAATAGCCTAAACCCCATCAAGAAAGGTCTCAGATAGACCACCCAGAAGTCATCAAACCCTGGTCTCAGATAGACCTAAAACAAAGCTCCAATACTGGTCTCTGACAGACCTCGAACCATAACTCTGACTGGTCTCTGGTAGACCTCAAATCACATCTCCAATTGGTCTCTGATAGACCTCATAACACATCTCCAAATGGTCTCTGACAGACCTCCTAACTCTCCATAAATACCCAGGATCTCTGATCAAGAAATAACCGGTATCTGAAGGTCTGGTTACCTGCATAACCCCAAATCCCCTCACAGGTGGGTGGCCCTATAACTGGCAATGGTACGGCATCCTATGCGGTCGTCGGCGTCACAGACTTTCAGGGTTGATGATACGATTCCCAGAAGGAGTGGCATCATCAATTCCTGAAGAGGCCTCACTTAGCCAACTTCCAAATGATCGGTCCCCGGAGTCGACAATTCAGCTGACCAACAACCCCTTCGACCCAAAGGATAGAAAAAGAAGCCAACCAGAAGAACCTCGTCCGAGTGTAGATTTCATGAGACACTAATGCAAGCAAAGCCGGCACGCGCCCACTACTTTCTACGCTAATTCTAGGTGCACTCAAGCCCAGGTCCGGCTTATCTCTCAATATCAGAACACCCGTCACACCCCAAATACAGCAATAATAAACAATATATATAATGCTGAAAATAAAGGGCAGAAATATAAATCCATACAAAATCCTCGACGGGAAAACAAGTGCTAGGATTGACTCTCTTAAAGGGACGTTGGATCCCAAATGCATAAGAACTATCGCAGTCCTTAGTAGCCAGGGGATGTTGGGTCCCCAGCAGAGTCGCCAGCTGTCGCTACTGCGAAAATCGGCGCCGGCTGAACAGAAGAGTCGCCACCGTGCGTTATTTATCCCACGGGAGGGAAAGGGAACGCTCAGAGTAAACCTCGCAAAGACGGGAAAGGTATGGTCGTCGCAACCAAAACCTGGGTTCGGGAGTCGGTTACGCAAGGGGAAGGTATTAGCACCCCTCACGTCCGTCGTACTCGACGGGATCCACGCTTGTTTTCGGGTATGGATTGTTATTCTATCTAAACTATAGGTCAAGGGTTAAGAAGAAAAGAGAATGAAAATAAAATGACTCGGCAAAGTGTCGCACTTTATGCCTACGTATTCCCGTCTGGAACGAGAAATCAGAGTCAACGTAGTTCGCCTACCTACGGGAAAGGAGGGGAAGGTTGCTCGCTAGGATATCGCATCCTATGCCTACGTACTTCCACACAGCATGGAAGATCAGAGCAAACGTAGTTCGGGCCACGCACGACATAAGTCTGTCCTTGATTGATTTTATTCCTTCTAAAAAAGAGTTTCTGATTAACAGTCCCGGCGGACAAAAATGACGTCTTTGATGAGTTCACATTCTTTTACGGAAGAAGTGTCTTTTATTGTGTTTGAAATCTTTATGGTGTTTTTCTGTTTGTTTTGAGAAAGAAGAGACAGAACTCTAACCTACGGTTGCGAAGGGAAACAAACTAACCTAATGTTATCATGCATGGGTTAAGACCTAGTGTCTATCATGCTCCTCTCTTGCACAGAGAGAAACAGAGATCCTACGGGATAGGCAGAAACAGAAACAATAACAGATATAATAAAGCGGTAAAATGCATGGATGCAACAGTACAAGCGAGGCAAGGGAGTCCCACTCAACCTCGAACCTAGAAAACAATAGGCGAAAGTGAACAGGCTTCACTTTCAACCTAACAGGGTAAACAGCAAACAATACAACCAGGAAATCCAAACAATACATCAGCAATGAAATACAACAGCATCAGCAGCTCTGACTCAACATCTGGCTTCCAGTAATCTCCAATCAGCTATAGGCTTCAACAAGCATCAATCTCCATCTTCATGGCCTTCAGGCAAGGGCTTTGATCATCAGTCTTCTATCTGCCATGGCTTTTCTTCAAGCTCAAACCTCCAGGATGAGGAATCAGTCACAAGAGTGAAGTGAATGAATGTTAGACAGTTAATTACCTACCAAGGGTGGTTCATCAACTGTTAACATTAAACAGAAGGTTTCCTCTCAAAAGTTCTATCTTTCAAATATATTCACTGATCCTTCCAAAGGAAGGAGGTGGATATTTGAAAGAGACTCTGAATCATAGAGAAAGGATGGATGCAGACAAGGCATTCCATGTTTGAGAAACAAGTTTCTAACCTAAAGCTCTGCCTAGCTCCTAAACCCTAGTCTCCTCAACAGCTGCTAGCAATAACCTCCTCTCCAACTCTGGCAGTTGATCTTCAATCTCTGGATCTCCAATGGTCTTCATCTCCTCAAGTCTTCAACTCTCCCAAGTCCCCAGACAATCCCAATACCCAAGCAAGCAAGCAATAATCCCCAGAGGGCACACCACACCAGTCAATCAGACATACACAGAGTAATAATAGCAGTAGGGGAATCCTGACTTTTTCCTAAGGGATCTAATAGCTACCCATAACCCCTATAGTCCCATAACTAATCTAGTCAAACCCTAAGTCCTAAGGGAAAGAATCAAACTTCCTAAGTCATCACCTAAAAAACCCTAATTTGTTCATGTTGTTCAAGCCTACATTAAGCACCTAAAATTAATTCCTAAAAATGGGAACTAAATTGTTTCTACAAGTTCAACATCTCATCTAAACAACCTAAAAAGAATGGATGAAAAATATTAAAGCATCTAATAGAACAAAAATTAATAAAATCATGCATGAAATGAAGCTATTTAAAATGTCATTTATTTAGAAAATATGGAAAAAATATCAAATAAAAATAAAAATGCAATTTTATTTAATGACAATTTTCTAGACATCCTAAAGAAAATAGTGTAAAAAGAATGAATTAAAAATGATTTTTTTACCTATTTATTATGAATTTTTAGAATGAATGAAAAAAATGAAGAAAGAAAATAATAATAAAGAAAGAAATAACCAGGGGGGGTTCATTAAGCAAACGCGCTCAGTTCATAATCAGGATGGGCCAGCAAACGGGGGTGCGCGTAGCAAGTTTATACTAAGCCCAGCTTGAGTCAGAATTAAAGAAAATAAAAAAACAAGCAGGGGGTGAGAAAAGTAAGTATAGCACGTTCAGATTCACAATGGGCTCATTACTGGGGGTGTGGATATCACTAAACTCTTAGGCCCGCCCGTTTCAATTAATGAAACGGTGCGTTTAGGGCATCTATTCACTCCCTCCAAAATCAGCTTTAAATGAGAGCCACAGGATTGGCTCTGAGGTCAAAGGTCTTGCAAGCAAGGGACGACCATGATTGCTTCTTCTTCCTTGCGCCATGAAGCTAGGGTTTCAGCTTCCATGAAAACCCCATGCACGAATCACTTCCCTCAATCTGTTCTCCTTCCACAATCCATGAAACACCACGATCCAAACATGAAAAACACTCAGAATTTCTCCCTCTACAAGCCTATGGCATTAGTTTGCTTTGAAACTCAACAAATCACTCAAACCGATCGAGACAAGTTCTGACTCCATGAAAATACTCTGCAACTCATCCTCAAGATTCTCAACCAAACCTATACTAATCTCTTCTATACTTAATGGTGATCATTCTGCGCTAACAACCTAAGATTATCACACACTCTACTGCAAGTTCTAAATCCTAACAGTTCTAACAACCTGTCATGAATCATCACTAAACCACTCCTAATCAATCAGAAACTCTCTACTAACATCCTACATCATTATTATGCTAACAAACTAATGTAAATCTATCTGCATCAAGCTATGGGAGAGAAATTGAACCTGGTGCAAAAGCTTGTGGATGATGATGAAATTCGTGGATCTGAGACTTCTAATGCTTCAATCTTGATCTACAATTGCACTACTTGATTCTGTATGCAACACCTTGAGGAGTCTTGCACTGGATCTTGCTGTCCAATGGAAATTGCAATTTTGATGTTGATGATTATGGTGCTCGAAAATGGATTGATCACACCCTGTTCTTGGTTGAATTCTGATCTATGATGATGAATCAGTATGATGAAATTGATTTTGATGGTGATTGGTGAAGAATTTGAGAAATTGGGGTGAAAATGCAATGAGAAAGAATGGAGAGAATTTGTGAGATTTTGGTGAAAAATGAATCCAACCCTTGCTCAATTCTGATTTCATGAATATATAGTGCTCACATGAACCTTCTAGATCCATCTTGCAACTTCCCTTGCCTTCCAACTTTGATTGATTTTGGTTATGTTTCTTCAAATGCAAGTAACCATGAATAACTTTGATTTTTTTCACTAAGCTCAAAAAAGTACTTGAACCATTGTTCTTAGAATGTCTTTTCCATTCAAAATCATATATTGGAAGTCTCCATTTGGACTTATAAATCTCTCAAACCATTTTTCACTTTGACTTTATTCAAATTATAAGCCATTTTAGTTCAAATTTGGACCAATCATGAAACTTCATGTTATGAGCTTTTCCAACAATTTGTGACCTTCTTTCTAGACTTAAAATCACATTTGGAGCAAGTTTGATGTTGTAAGTTTTTCCATTTGAGGCCTCCTTGTATGAGTTTTGGACATAGGTTAAAATGACCTGTAATTCACAAATGACCAAAATACCCTTTGCTTGCCAAGACCATAAGTTGAGTTCCACACATCATATGAAGGCATGCTATACCATTCTAGAAAGCTAAGACAATGAGGAACAATTCTTATGTTGACCAAGAATTCATTTGAAATCTCCTTGAGGGGTAAAACTAGCTTGGAAGTCAAGTCACTTTCACAGACAAAATTTCAGATACCTCAGATGACCTGTAACTTGCAAGGACCATAACTTGAGTTCTATAAATCTCCTTGATGTCTTCCACCACTCAAATTAAAGGTATTGAGATCCTCTACAAGTTTCATGTTGGCCAAGGATCCATTTGAAGCTAGCATTTTGACTTATCTTGCTTGGAAATTTGACCTAAACTAGGGGATTTTACACAGAAACCCTAATTTAGAAGCTCCTCTTCTCCTTGATTTCTCTTGAATTCTTCTTGGCATATCTCCACATCCTTCTTTATATGTTCAATGATGAACCCCACATCTCTCCACTAGACTTGAATGCCCCTTAAATCAGTCAATTGGCCTAGGGTTGACCTAGGGTTGACCCAGATGAAACCCTAGTTGACTGCCTTCAGCTATAGCCCTTGTGCTCTCATCAATGACTTGTCTCCTTCTTTAAATGACTTTCTAAGTCTCTCATAATGTATAGATACTCTCCATGCCTTCAACTCACAACTCACAACCCTCTTGTTGACCCTCAGATACCCTCAGCTAGGAGATGGGCTCAAGGCTTGATCTGCTGAACTCTTTGCTTTCAAATTCTTTCCTGATGAATTGAATGAGATTGAATTGGGATAATAACCTCTTGATAGGCTTCTAGAGATGATAATAATGATTGGTCCCCCTGTTGTATGACTTGCTATGCTTATGCTATGCAGATGGTTAGTCTATGTACATGACTCTATATGCAAATGCTAATGACATTGAAACATAAACCAAGTGAATAAGGTTGGGCAAATTTTAGGGTGCAACATAATGGATATCCAACCTGCATACAATTGTTTGTTAGGTCGACCCTGGATTCACTCAGCAAGGGAAGTGACGTCGACCTTACATCAGAAGTTAAAGTACATGGTTGAGGGTAATATTGTCATCGTCTGTGGTGAGGAGGACATAATGATCAGCCACTTATCCTCGTTCAAATATGTTGAAGTTGATGGGGAAATACATGAGACTTTATGTCAAGCATTTGAAACTGTCCAAGTTAGAGAAAAGGCGCCAGTTATGGACAGAACTCCTGAGGTTTCCATGTCTTCTTTCAAGGAAGCACGTGCGGTAGTGGAGTTAGGTTCATCTCAAGGATGGGGTCAGGTGTTGAGTATCCCCAATAAACATGATAAGTTTGGACTAGGATACAACCCGTCGTCTTCCTCCTCCCATAACACTCCATGTTACAGAGGACCAGTTCAGTTTACAAGTGGCGGGGTTATCTTCAACCGAATCAACGTTGTGTTCGAGGATGAAGGGGATAATGATTGTGTTATGGATGCATGGATCCAACCATGTGTTCCCGGCCAAAGTCTGAGCAACTGGACTATTGAAGAAGTTGTCCAAGTGACCCGTGAAGAGTAATTATCTTGTTTTCTGATTATGTGCAACCCTATGTTCTACCCGGAGCATAGTGGTCTTTGTCTGTAGGGCCTTATCTTGTTTATGTTTTGAACAATTGTTTTTATCATTCAAAAGGAGTTTTTGCATTCAAATATTCTGATCCTTGTTTTTCTTGTTTTATTTTAACAATAAAATGGCAATGTGATTTGTGCTTGTTTTCATATCATTTTAAGCATCAAATCATCATCATGCAGGTTTCACATCACAAATGCCACCGATTCAGATTCGTCTATGACTCGGTATGACTTTGATAATCCAATCTTTCAAGCTGAAGAAGAGATTGAAGAAGACGAAGACCTACCTGAAGAGCTCGCCAGGTTGCTAAGACAAGAAGAGAAAGTCATTATGCCTCATCTGGAGGATATTGAAGTTGTCAACCTGGGTACTGAGGAAGATAGAAAGAAGGTCAGAATAGGGGCTGCTTTAGAGGATGATGTCAAACAAAGACTGGTAGAAGTGCTCCGAGAGTATAAAGATGTATTTTCTTGGTCATATGAGGATATGCTCGGACTTGATACGGATATTGTGGTTCATCGCTTGCCTCTTCGAGAAGAGTGTCCACCTGTGAAACAGAAGCTAAGAAGAACCAGACCGGACATGGTAGTTAAGATCAAACAAGAGGTCTAGAAGCAGTTGGACGCCAGATTTCTTGCTGTGACAAATTGCCCTCCGTGGGTCGCCAACATTGTGCCTGTACCGAAGAAAGATGGCAAGGTCAGGATGTGTGTAGATTACCATGATCTAAATAGAGTGAGCCCGAAAGATGATTTCCCGCTCCCCCACATTGATGTGCTAGTTGATAATACGACCCAATATTAAGTGTTTTCCTTCATGGACGGTTTCTTCGGGTATAACCAGATCAAGATGGCCCTGGAAGACATGGAGAAAACGACCTTTATCACGCCTTGGGGAACCTTTTGCTACAAGGTAATTCCTTTTGGATTGAATAATGCAGGGGAAACCTATCAGCAGGCAATGGTGACTCTCTTTCATGATATGATTCATCATGAAATCGAGGTTTATGTTGATGACATGATTGTGAAGTCATAAATGGAGGAGGAACATCTGGTGAATCTTTTGAAGCTGTTCGAGAGGTTAAGGAAATTCAAACTAAGGTTGAATCCGAACAAGTGTACTTTTGGTGTACGGTCAGGAAAGCTATTGGGGTTTATAGTCAGTGAAAAAGGAATCGAGGTCGATCCTGCAAAAATAAAAGCAATACAAGAAATGCCAGCGCCGAAAACAGAAAAGGAGGTTCGTGGTTTTCTCGGTAGATTGAACTACATTGCAAGGTTCATATCTCACCTTACAGCCACTTGTGAACCGTTATTCAAGTTGCTAAAGAAAGATCAGGCGGTGGTCTGGAATAAAAATTGCCAAAGGGCATTTGAAAAAATAAAAGAATACTTGCAGGAGCCTCCGATACTGATGCTCCCAGTGGCAGAAGGCCATTGATAATGTACTTAACGGTTCTTGAAAACTCCATGGGTTGTGTTATCGGTCAACACGACGAGACAAGAAGAAAAGAACATGCCATCTATTATATGAGTAAGAAGTTCACAGAATGTGAATCCAGATACTCAATGTTAGAGAAGACGTGCTGTGCATTTGCTTGGGCCGCCAAATGCCTAAGGCAATATATGTTGAATCACACAACCATGCTGATTTTGAAGATGGATATGATTACGTATGTGTTCGAGAAGCAAGCACTTTCAGGAAGGATTGTTAGATGGCAAATGGTTCTGACAGAATACGATATTCAATACGTCTCCCAAAAGGCTATTAAGGGGAGTGTTCTGTCAGAGTATCTCGCAGAGCAACCAATTGATGACTATCAGCCAATGAAGTTTGAATTTCCTTATAGATGCTTTTGATTGGCTGCATTTTATGGCAAAACATTAGAGTGTATATGAATGTCATGACTGATGTTATGACATACACTAAGAGTATTCTGCAGGGTAAGTGAAGTTGGATGTCATGACTGGATGCTATAACATTGATCATATGGCATCATACACGCAGGGTTTGTTTTTCTGTTATTAGCTCAGGCTATACTTCAGGAAACAATCCAGGAAGCATAGTTATTGTAGGCGACATAACAGGCATTGCTGAGGATAACATAGAAGACTTATGACCTGATGATAAGTGCGCAGCTTCATGAAGAGAGGTTTATCTTGGGTAAACCTAGTTTCTCCATCAAGTCCCAAAGCAAGTATGTTGCTATAAATAACAGAAGGATCATTCCTAATAGGGCAGAGCTTGAAGAGAGAGCTTCAAGGCAGAGATTGGAGAGTGTGTTTGTGAGTGAAGAGGTTTGCTCTTCACGTGTGTCTAGGAGTATTAGGATTCCTTGTGTTCCAAGCAATTGTATGTTGTATAATTGCTTTGGTTATTGTGTATGAACAGGTGTGTTCATTGTGTCACTCAAAGATGTTAAGCAAGAGTGTGTGTCACTTGATCAAAGCTGTGAAGCAAGATCAAGGTGTGTTTGAAGTGAGTCTTCATATCTGTTTTGTAATTGTGTATTGATATCGCTGCGGTGATTGAGGGGGAGTGAGTGGGTATACTCAGGTCTAATGGTCTCTAGGCTGAAGTGTCATTCGGTAGGTCTTAAGTGAAGAGTGCAAACTAGGATTGTTTGACTCTGAATTAATTCTACTGATAGTGAATTTCCTCCCTTGCTTGGTAGCCCCCAGATGTAAGTATGGTTGACACTGAATTGGGTGAACAATTACTTGTCTTATTTACTGCTTTCCATTTACAACTTATTATTAAGTGCAGTAGTCTATGCTACAGTGGATGTCATAACATCCGTGATAACATCCATCGTGTGCTTGCCAGAATTTTAATTGGCATCAGAGCAGGCACCCTGCCTGTTATTTTCTGGGTGAGATCTAGGGAAGATAAATTCTGGTACTATGGATAAAGACATAGGACTCACAAATAGACCACCAATTCTGGATGGCTCCAATTATGACTATTGGAAACCTAGGATGATTGCCTTCTTAAAGTCTTTAGACAACAATGCATGGAGAGCTGCAAGCTTAGGATGGGCACATCTAGTGAAGACTGAATAAGATGGACTATCTGTGCTTATACCTGAAGAAGAATGGACCAAAGAGAAAGAAGCCTTGGCTCTTGGGAATTCTAAAGCTTTGAATGCATTATTCAATGGTATAGACAAGAACATCTTCAGACTGGTGCATCATTGTGAGATGGATGAAGAGGTTTGGGATACTCTCAAAAAAACTCATGAAGGAACCTCTAAAGTCAAGATGTCAAGATTACAAATGCTGAGAACCAAGTTTGAAAGTATGAGGATGAATGAGGATGAGACTATTCATGAATTCTACATGAATATTGTTGAGATAGCTAACACTTCAGGAGCCTTGGGAGAAAAGATGTCTGAAGAAAAGTGTAACACGGTGGGAGAACTGACTTTAAACAATGTTGCGGATAGCAAGAGTCGCCACCGACTTTTATTTTATCCATAAGGAAAGGTTATAAAAGAACAGGAAAGACCTTAGAGAATATTTTGGGTCCGGGGGGTAGGTTATGAAAAGGGAAGGTGTTAGCACCCTTTTCATCCATGGTTATCCATGGGCTCTTAGGTACTTAAGCTCACTTTTGAATTGTTTTGAAAGTGTAGTGTGTGAATAGAAAATTTTCAGAATAGTTAATAAATAATCCATGTAAGGATGTGTTAAGAACTTGTTTGAAAACTTGTTGAAAATTTGTTTAAGTGTGAAAAAGTTTTGAAGTGAGCAAGTATCTAGGAGTAGCCTACCCTAATGTTTTAAGGTCTCTCTTATTCTTTATCCTTTCCTTAGTAAGACTATCCCTACTATAATGGAGTAGGTAGTCCTTACTTTGGATGTTAAGGGACATGTGAGGGACAATTGGATTTTTGAAGGCCATTGTGGGGTGTAATAAGCAAACTAGGGGGACTATCATCATTTTTCGAAAGGGACTCGATTCGTAAAGGCAACCATAAGGGACTTTGATGATTTTCTTTTTGAGGGACTTGCTTTATACACCCCACTTAACCAATATTCATAGGCAACTTGAGGGATATCCTTAAGAAGTGAGACGGCGATTAAAATCGACTTACGTGTGTGAAATGTTTAATTTAATTATCTTATATTAAAATGATCTAATTTATTTTTTTAAATATCATACATATTAGCACTCCCTAATTACTAACCATAATGATAATAATAATTAAGTAATTACAATTTACATCCAAGAGGCAATTACAAAATTATAATAAATAAAAAAAATAACAAATAAGCAAATAAAATATTAGGGTTAGTAAATAATAAGAAAAATTAAATAAGGTTAGTATAAATATAAAGTTAGTGAAAATAATTAGTTGAAACAATAATAATGAGAAAAATAGACAAAGTTAGAAAAAATAATAAGATAGAAATTTCAAAATAATAATAAGCAACAAAATATGATTAGCAATAATAATTAATTAATAACGTGATTAAACATAAGATTTGATTTTTATTTAGAAACATAAATGATTAAATAATTACTATAATATAAAGTTCTAAATATCATAAGATTTGATTTTTATTTAGAAACATAAATGATTAAATAATTACTATAATATAAAGTTCTAAATATCATAAGATTTGATTTTTATTTAGAAACATAAATGATTAAATAATTACTATAATATAAAGTTCTAAATATAACATAATTATAAATTTCTTAATCATTTACAAAAATTTAATTATCTCTAATTATATATTAACAATTATTAAGAAAAATATTTACACATTATGATGAAAACAAATTTTAACTAATCAATAATCACATTCACCAAAATTTTACATTAAGTGTTTATAAGGTTTAATTTTATTTACAAAAATTTACAAGAATTATAATAAATATATACATAGAATCATATAGAAAATTAAAATTAGGTTTTCATATTAATTTGGAAAAAAGATGTTAATGTCATTTATTTTAAAAAAACAGATTTTTATATTACAACAAATTTTAATAAATTAATGATAACAGAAATAATAATAATGATAATAATGATAATAATAATAAATAATGATAATAATAATAATAATAATAATAATAATAATAATAATAATAATAATAATAATAATAATAATAATAATAATAATAATAAAGCAATAATGAATTTTAAATGTGCCAAATAACCCAACAATGTTGCTAACGCAGAAATGCGCTCATCGCAACCAGATCTAAATCGGACGAAACAAAATTTATCGCAAAGAAAAAGAAATTAAGCAAAAAATAGTATTATTGCTCACACAAAAATGCGATCATCGCAACTAGATCGAACTAACACAAATGTCACGCGTCATGCACACAAATGTGCAAACATCGTATCGACATAATTCGATCAAAAATCTTATATATATAAACTCTAACAATTTAAAAATTATATATATATAAACGTAACACTAATAGATAAAGAAAAAGAAATAACGGTAATAGATGAAGAAAAAGAAATAACGGTAAAAGATGAAGAAAAAGAAACAACAGTAATAGATGAAGGAAAAGAAATAACGGTAAACGATGAAGAAAAAGAAACAATAGTAATGGATGAAGAAGAAAACTAAATAACGGCAAACGGCACTCACTCCTCTTAGGTTTTTTTCCTTCTCTCCTCTTTTCCAACAAGGCAACACATATATATAGGGAACAAATTAGGGTTAACACCAAATTGTCAATAATGTCCCTAAAGCCCATTTTAAAGCCCAAACTAAATAATTAGTTAAGAAAAAATAAAATTTAAATAATTTAAAATAATTAAAATAAACTTAAAATAAAAACTAATAATCCTATTGATTCCTAAAATAAAAAATATTATAAAAAGAACAAAATTTTTTCAATATTTTTTTATTTTATGATTTTTTGGATATTTTTATGAATAATTTAGAAAAAAGTGAAAAAAATAATATTTTAAAAAATGATTTAATTAAAATACGAAAATAATAATTAAATAATAATAAAAAACTATTTTTGTTATTTTTTTTAATGAAAGATAGAAAAATTTAGAGTAAAAATAATAAAAACAACAAAAAGTGCCAAAGGTGAGATTCGAACTCTCAACCTCTCACACTCATAACTCCTTACACATGTCCTCCTGCCAATTGTGCCATTTTTACTTTTTAGAAAAAAAGTGCATGCCATATGATATTTACCTGCAAAAAGTCAAACGACTACACAAATTTGTTAGTAATTGATTAAATGCAATGAAATGCGACGACAAATCTTAGGGCAAAATTTGGGGTATTACAGTTATTATGATAATATTTCTCACCCAACCTCTCTTTGATGTTGGAAAAAAAAAATCATGAAGTTTGACTTTGGTTTGACCACAGTTGACCTCAGTTTGACCTTTTAACTGCATTGACTGCTTTTGACTTATCTGATCATCTGACTGAGCAAACTTTTGAGAAAAGTCTTGAAACTTGACATGGGGGTTCTTATACACATATAAGATGTTATGAAGCTCACTTGAAGTCTTGGAAGTCCATTTAGCCGGATTAAAGTCAAAACCCTAGTTTTGGATGCACTGCTTAGGAGGTGCATTGTCTGAGGGAATTGTCAACTCTTCTGACCAATTGTGAATTTTGTGAACCTTGTGAACCTTCTTGGAACACAAAGTCTTGTATTGTGAGGGCAAATTTTGGGGTGCAACAGCTGCCCCTGTTCAATTTTCTGAAACCTGAGGGGTTAGATTGGTATATTTGCCAGTCGTAACCTGGAAGGTTGAAGGGGATTGAACACAAAAGCCCAAAAATTTGCACTCACCAGTGCATGGAGTGATATTGATGGTTGGTTGAACATGATTGAGTGGGCTTAAAGATGCCACTAGGGGAAAGTTCTTCAGTAGTATAATGAGAACTGTCAGGAGTCTGGAGTAATACTGATGTAACAACATGTCTTCATGAGGATAGAGCAATCAATAATGATAACCCTAAAGCAGTCTTGAAGTGATAAATCTGACCTCAGGAGGATAGAGCAATCAATAGCTCCAAAGCAGTCTTGAAGTAATAATGGCTTCAGGAGGATAGAGCAATCAATAGCTCTAAAGCAGTCTTGAAGTAATAGAATGGCTTCAGTAGGATAGAGCAATCAACAGCTCTAAAGCAGTCTTGAAGTAATAATGTAATATGTCTTCAGGAGGATAGAGCCATCAATAGCTCTAAAGCAGTCTTGAAGTAATGATTTCAGGAGGATAGAGCAATGGATAGCTCTAAAGCAGTCTTGAAATAATAATGTAATTTCAGGAGGATAGAGCAATGGATAACTCTAAAGCAGTCTTGAAATAATTAGATGGCTTCAGGAGGATAGAGCAATGAATAGCTCTAAAGCAGTCTTGAAGTAGTAATATGACCTCATGAGGATAGAGCAATGAATAGCTCTAAAGCAGTCTTGAAGTAATAGGATGATTTCAGGAGGATAGAGCAATCAGTAGCTCTAAAGCAGTCTTGAAGTCATGAGAGGCTATCAGGAGGATAAAATAACCCTGAGGTTACAATAAAGCAGTCCCAAAGTAATAAGAAGCTCATCAGGAGGATAAAGTAACCCTGAGGTTACAATAAAGCAGTCCCAAAGATCATAAGATTGTTTGTTGGATAATTAACCTGAAAACAAGGTAGCATTCTGTATAACAACATTAGTTTATGCTTTATGTATGCATGTATGACATGATGCACTTAGGTAATGTACTATAGACATATATGTTATGGTATGATGTAAATGATGTATGTATGCTATGACACTGCTGGAAGTGTCTGGATATCCTTGTATAACAACTGCTGGCCAAGGAAAATAAATCCCGATTCGTTGTTGAAGAATATATAACCCTCCGTCTGCTGGGGATAACAAGGTATAGATAACCTCCCGTTGTTGGGGATAACAAGGTATAGATAACCTCCCGTTGTTGGGGATAGTAGGGTATAGATAACCTTCGTTTTCGTTTGATAGTAGGATAAGTATAACATCCCGTCTTCGTTCATCGCGCCCTTATTGGAAAGTAATTTCCCGTATATCCGTATGAGGATAAAAGAGATGGATATAAATTCCAGGGGAGATTAGACTTTGTGAAAATGGATTAGTCCTACTGATGGTTTGTAACTGTCTTGTAAAGATGAACCGGCGAGGCTTCGTTGAAATCCTTCCCTCGTTCGTCCTTAGTAAATACTATTACTGCATTTTCATGCATTTCTGGTAAACATCAATCATATTAAAAGCATACATGCGTTTCTGGTAAACATCAATCATATTCAAAGGCATACATACATTCAAACACAACCAATGGACGTTTCGCTTATGTAAATAGGGTAAAAGTAAATCTGGATTCAAAAGATGGAATTTATTTATATCAAAAGTGACCCATACACGGATAAGTTTGTACAAGGAGACATAAACCCTAGTAAGAGAATTTTGTCATGAAGTTTTACAAAAAGAATCAGCTATGTGGGAAATAATCCTATTGAGTTTCAATACTACTATTGCCACTCAAGTATCTCATCTTCTTGCTGTTGAGACGAAAACGATTGGATTGAGCTTTATCTGTTTGAGCTTGAGTAAGTAGTACAACTGGTTGCAGTTTCATGAGTGATCCAAACGAGACATAGTCATACGCTTTAATCCCTAACTTTTGCCTGGATTGCCCTTTCAGGTTTTCAATCCACCGGGATACCCTTTTTTGCCCAAGCCGCCTTTTCAGGTTTTCGACTTGCCGGGTGTACATCTTTTTATATATATATCCCTAATTTTTGCCCAAACCCTTTTGGTTTGCCGGGATGCCCTTATTTTTGCCTAGGCCTGTCAACCTAGCGGGTCTCTTTTTATACGTAGTATTTTTTAACTATGTCTGCGTTTGTGGGAAGTCTTCACCATCCCAGCTGATCTCACACATAGATGCCATGGTGGCCAATGCGTCTGCCAACTGATTCTCTCTTCGTGGAATATGTCCAAAAGTAATCTCTTTGAAATGTGGGATCAAAGACAACACATGTTCTCTGTAAGGAATGAGATTATCATGCTTTGTATCCCAATCTCCTTTAATCTGACTTACTACCAGAGCTGAATCTCCATACACCTCAAGGAACTGAATCTTCATATCAATAGCAACTTGCATACCCATGATACATGCCTCATACTCAGCCATGTTATTGGTACAATAGAAACAAAGTCTGGCAGTAATCGGGGTATGACAACCTTCACCAACACCATTACCATGTGCATTGGAGGCACCATCAAAAACCATAGTCCATCGAGATCCTTGTTCAGGTCCGTCATATTGTCCAGGTTCTTTGGTAACAGACATAATGTCTTCATCAGGGAACTCAAAATTCATTGACTGGTAATCACCTACTGCTTGATGAGCCAAATGATCAGCAACAACACTCCCCTTAATGGCCTTCTGAGTAGTATACTGTATATCATATTCCGTCAAGATCATTTGCCATCTTGCAATTCTTCCGGAGAGAGCAGGTTTCTCAAATATGTACTTGATTGGATCCATCTTCGAAATCAACAAGGTAGTATGGGTCAACATATACTGTCTTAGTCGGCGAGCAGCCCATGCCAAAGCGCAGCAAGTTTTCTCGAGCAGTGAGTATTTTGTTTCACAGTCGGTAAACTTTTTGCTAAGGTAGTATATTGCCTGCTCTTTTCGACCAGACTCGTCATGTTGCCCCAATACACACCCCATTGAGTTGTCTAATACTGTTAAATACATAATCAAGGGTCTTCCATCAACTGGTGGCATTAAAATTGGAGGTTCTAGCAAATATCTCTTGATTTCATCAAAGGCAGTCTGGCACTCATCATTCCATTCCATCACCTGATCTTTCTTCAACAACTTGAAGATTGGCTCACAGATGGTAGTTAATTGGGAAATAAATCTTGCAATGTAGTCCCAAGAAACCTCTAACCTCCTTCTCAGTACGGGGAGCTGGCATCTCTCGTATAGCTTTCACTTTTGCAGGATCCACTTCAATACCTTTTCCACTGACAATGAAACCCAGGAGCTTTCCAGATCTAACTCCAAAAGTACACTTGTTTGGATTTAATCTCAACCTGTATTTCTTCAACCTCTCAAACAACTTGTGCAGATGATCAAGATGTTGTTCTTCATTCTGAGACCTGGCTATCATATCATCCACATATACCTCTATCTCATGATGAATCATATCATGAAACAAAGCCACCATAGCACGCTGATATGTTGCCCCTGCATTCTTATGCTAAGCAGTGTTGTCTAAATCAGCCCCTATCTGGACCTCTTTTCTGTTTTCTTCAGTTCCCAGATTCACAACTTCGACTGGCTCTTCATGTGGCTGTATAGCTTTCTCTTCTTGTTGTAACAACCTAGCAAGCCCTACAGATATTTCACAATCGTCCTCGTTTCCGTCTTCAGTTTGATAGATCGGATTCTCGAAATTGTAATTGGCAATAGTAGAACTGTTATCAATTGGATCCAGAGTGGATGAGGATCGGCATTTTAGTGACGTGGGTGTGTGTAAGAACACATAGCTGATAAAGCAAAAATAAAAGAAAAAGAAAGACAAGGAACACAATATTTACGAAAATGAAACGTCCACTGATTTTATCGAATGAAGTATGCAAATGAGATGACAACCCGTAACAAGCACACCATTGTGCCCCGGGTAAGGCACATGGCTTGAAAGTTTTAATTGTTCCAGAAATTATAAATTTAAAAACATAACACAGTAATAGTATTTACTCCTGACTAAAGGAGATAGGGATAACATCTTCAGCTGTCCAATTATTGAGTCCAGCACCCACAGTAGGAAGAATCCATGCCTCCAAGTTGTAGTCTTCATCTTGATCTCCCACGGCATTGATAACCCCTTGATTGGTGATACGAACAGCACGGGCACGACGGACAGCCTTCTGGGACTCTTCTTCCACCATAGCTTTTGCATCATTGAGGGAGGCCATTACCATTGTTGGAGGGTTTCTGATGACCACAGGAACCTTCTTCACAGCAGGAGGAGTCACCCAATCCTTAACAGCCCAGGGAACCACTTCAAATGACTGACATGGAGTTTCAATGTATTCACCTTCTACTTCCAGATACTTGAAAGTGTTTACATGGCTGACAAAGTATTCTTCCTCTCCAAAGACAGTAACAACTTTTCCATTCACCGGATATCTCAACTTTTGATGTAATGTGGAGGTCACAGCACCTGCCCCATGGATCCAGGGACGACCAAGCAGACATGAGTACGAAGGACGAATATCCATCACATAGAATGTAGCAGTAAACACCTGAGAGCCAACCTTGATTGGAAGATCAATTTCCCCATGCACTACTCTTCTAGAACCATCAAAAGCCTTTACCACAATATTACTGGGCTTCAATACCGTATCTTCAGGACTCAGCTTGTTCAGGACTTCCTTAGGCAACACATTCAGAGAGGAACCATTGTCTATCAGCACATGAGACAGGATAGTGCCCCTGCATTCAATTGAAATATGCAAGGCCCTGTTATGATCCCTCTTGGCAGGGGTCAAGTCAGCATCAGAAAATCCTAACCCGTTGTCATAGGTCAGGTGAGCAACACAATTCTCAAACTGGTCCACAGAAATTGCACTGGGTACATGAGCCATCTTTAGAAACTTGATCAATGACTTGGCATGAGCCTCAGAACATAATAACAGGGAGAGCATAGAAATCTTTGAGGGAGTATGCCCCAGCTGATCAACAATATCATAATCACTCTTGCGAATGATTTTCAATACTTCTTCCATCTGCTTAGAGAGGTTATCAGCAGCTGGCACATCAGTAGATACAGGCTCAATAACAGGACCCTTGCCCCGAGCATCAGTGGTGGAAGTAACAGCAGGAGTAACTGCACTCTTAGAAGCAACTGGAGGAGAGAAGACTCTTCCACTACGAGTGATCTTGCTAGATCCAGCAATATTATCAATGTCAACAGGCATATCAGGTAAAGGCTCCTGCTTGACACCATGGATGTAAACATCAGACCCATAGTGCCATGGCACAGCTTTGTCAGATGTATAAGGAATAGGACCAGGAGTGGTAATGATCAGAGGAGCTACTCTGGCTTCAGCAACAACTTTCACAGGACCTTCAGCAGTAATCTTGATTGGGCCCTGATGAGTGATTTTAATGGGACCCTTTGAAGTGATTCTTAGTGGTACTTTGTCAACCATGTCAACCTCTTCAATCTTCTTACCCTGAGTCAGATGATCCACCATACTTTCTACAGATGCTGGTCTTCTTTCAAACACTATAGTATATTTATCCATGAGACGTTGAATCCCATCTCTCAAAATGAAGCAACTATCCGGTTTATAGGTACAATATAGACAATCTTCATGACAACCTGGAAAGATCCCAGCTTGTACTAACCTCTTTTTGATAACAGACAATGGTGTGCTCAACTCCATAACTGAATAGACATGCAGATCTTCATCAATATCTTCATCAATGGCGTTGACAGTCTTCTCGTGATTTGGCATTGGAGCTGTAATCACATTTGGAGTACCTGGTGGATCAAACTCAATTTCCCCAGCATCAATCATATCCTGAATTTTGTTCTTCAAGACCCAGCAGTTATTAGTATCATGTCCTGGACAGTTTGAATGATATGCACATCGTGCATTGGGATTGTACTTGGGAGAGGTAACATTGGGATTCTGAGGGGCCTCCCTCAGGGTAATAAGTTCAGCTTTCAACAAGTGTTGCAATGCCTGAGCCGTTGACATGTTGATCTTCGTGAACTGTCTTCTAGCCCTCTGTTGGTTGCCTTGAGGCTGCTCTGTTGTTGCAGGAGTTGGATTTGAAATATGAACTGCACTGACAGACTGATGCCTTCTGTTACGATCAGGCTGACCATACACAGCATTAGATTCTTTCTTCCCAGTGGGAGGCTTCTTTGCAGCACCTGATGAAGAAGTGCCCACTTGGATCTTACCACTCTTGATACCATTCTCTACTCGCTCTCCTGTCATGATCAACTCAGTGAAGCCAGATGATGAGCTTCCAATGAGATGACTGTAAAACGGACCATTCAGCGTACACATGAACATATCAACCAACTCCCTATCAGTCAAAGGGGGTTGAACTCTTCCAGCTAAGTCTCTCCACTTCTGAGCATACTCCTTAAAGCTTTCTTTGGCACCCATAGACATGCTTTGAAGCTGCATGCGAGTGGGGGCTAAGTCAGCATTGTATTGATACTGCTTGTAGAAAGCTTCAGCAAGGTCATTCCAATCTCTGATGTTGACACTCTCCAACTGATAATACCACTCTAGCTGAGCTCCAGATAAACTCTCTTGAAAGAAATGGATCCACAACTTTTTATCAGCAGTGTGGGGTTGCATTCTTCTGACATAAGACCTCAGATGCAATTTGGGACAAGAGACCCCATCATAGACAACAAATGTAGGAACTCTGAACCCAATGGGTATGACCACCCCAGATATCAAGCTCAAATCCTCAAAATCCAGCCCAGATGATTTCTGTAATTCCATAGCATCGATTCTATCCACCAGCATCTTGAATTTGTCTTCGTTAGGCTCATGGTAGTAGTTAGCCTCAGAATCAGAGTCCCCCATAGTGTTGTGGAGACTGCCTCTCTCCTGCTCAGATTCTTCAGATTCATAGTCTTCAACATGTTCCTTGGTCTTGACAGGACCTTTGAACCTTCTTCCCATGTTGAGCAACCCAGCAGACCTCCTAGCCTTCTTAGTCTTCTTGGCCAGCAGTGTCTTCAATTCATCCTGCCCCTTGGATAGGTTCAGGATCAGCTCTTGGAACTGTGCATTCTGTGCCTGGAGATCCTTAACTGATTGTTCAAGAGCCATTGCAGAAATAAACAGCGAGGAGATGAGAAACCTGTGCACAATTATAAACCTGTGATGCAATGATATGGGAATGCATATGCAATGTTTTCAAGGACCGCAGGATTTAAATTTGCTTAAACAAACAAGAAAGTAACTTTTTATTAGTAATAACTTGTTTTGCCTTTTAGGCTTACAAAAATGAAAACGAAATAAGTACAAAAGATGGGGTTTTAAGTCTCCCATGGACGTTTCCTCTTTGTGTTGAGGTATGAGTTGAGGTTTCGTTCCTCATGAAGTAGCTTTGTTAGCTCTAGGATCCTTGCTTGGCTTGCTTTGTAATGAGCCTCGAAAGTATCCCTTTGCTCTTTCAGTTGGATCCATGATCTCTGCAAGTCTTCCATATCAGTAGGCATGTCTGGGTGAAGGATGGTATAAGCTGTGTCTCCTTCAGCAACAGGTTCCATGGTAACTGGTAGGACGGCAGGATATGGCATCATGAGTGTCTGAGCACGAGATCGTACCCATCTGAGATAAGCCTCCATAGGAATAGTGTACTTAGGCTCCAGTGTCTTGCTGTCAATCCTGTTTACCTTTCCCCAAGCTCGGATGAATCTCTGACGGTAACCCTGAAGATCGTTGTCGTAATCAAACACAATGCCCTGAATCAACATGTCATGTGGACCATCGCTCCGGGCGTAACCAAACTGTCGTAACGCTAGAGATGGGTTGTAGGTGATGCCTCCTCTTATGCCTAGAAGTGGCACATTAGGAAACTCCCCACAACGGTCAATGATGGTGACATTCTCCATAGATCTGGAGCACCAATGGATGTCTGAGTGAGAAAGTGACATGATCCTCTTGGACCATCTGAACCCTTGCTCATTCTTCATTACTGAGCGAGGAAGGTGAGAAATAAACCACCTAGAAAGTAAAGGTATGCAGCACATCAAAGTTCCTCTTGCCCTTGTAGTACGGGTGTGAAGAGAATGTAGGATGTCTCCAAGTAAGGTAGGCACTGGATTGTGACTCAGGAATATGTTGATGGCATGAACGTCTATGAACTGATCAGGATTGGGGAACAACACCAAGCCATAAATCAATAAGGCTAAGATCTCCTCAAAAGCATCGTAGCTCATAACCTTCAAGAACATTTGAGCTTTATCCACTAATACCTTGGCAAGAATACCTTTAACTCCACTTCTCGTCTCTAGAACAATGTCAGACTTCTTCAGATGTAGAGCTGCAGCAATAACTTCTGGTTTAAGCTCCTTCTCTAAGCCTGTGAATGGCTTCTGATCCAGAACAGGTATACCCAGAAGTTTAGAGAACTCCTCCATGGTTGGAACCAGCTGATAATCAGGAAATGTAAAGCAATGGTGCTTAGGGTCAAAGAACTGAAAATGCACACTCATCATGTCTTCACTGAACCCTGAAGTAACTAAATCCAATAAGTGACCATGTCTCTTGTTGAACTGGGAATGATCAGGCACTAGGGAAACCAACTCCTTGAGCTTAGCAGGTATCCCTACAAAGTTGATCCTGATGGTGTTTCTACGAGCAGAAGCCATGACCTGCAACAAAGAACAAAGATAAATCCTTTGGTCCTTGAAATGGTTAGGGAAAATGATATGCTTATGATGCATGATGATGTCATGATGTCATGCTCAATCACAAACATGTGGCACACACAAACAAGTCACACCATAGCCCTAGGTTTAAAGGCTTGCATGAGGTTCAAAGGCAAGTACCCTCCCCTGAAGTTAGATGGTTCATCCTGTCCTACAAAAGTAACCGGGTTCTAAGGGGTCTCAATATCATTGATCCTTCACAAGGGTGGTTGATCAGAAGGCAACTTACTTGCCAACCAAAACCCTCCAAGTTTAAGATCTCAATGAGCGTAGTATCGAGTGTCAACCAACTTCAGTCTGCACCAAAGCCGGTTACCTCACTACTTTCTAAAGGCCAAGATGAGTTAACTAGGGTTCTAAAAGTCAGTTAGTGCATTGACAACATATGGCAGCCTCAATATTATCCTCAACTTGACTTAAGGAATATAAGCACCAACCAAGAAGTCGCACTAACTATGGCCACCAGATCAACCGTATCGATATACGTCGTACAGTTTCCTTGGTCTATTGCCATTTACCTAAGGTACACTAGATCCGGGTTAGGACCTTTCACACATAAGAGCACCCCAACAATATAATAATAAAGCAAACAAGGCAAACAATTTAAAGTGATCTTAATTCCTAAGGGTACCCCTCTTAAATAGATCCCCAGCAGAGTCGCCAGTTCTGTAACACGGTGGGAGAACTGACTTTAAACAATGTTGCGGATAGCAAGAGTCGCCACCGACTTTTATTTTATCCATAAGGAAAGGTTATAAAAGAACAGGAAAGACCTTAGAGAATATTTTGGGTCCGGGGGGTAGGTTATGAAAAGGGAAGGTGTTAGCACCCTTTTCATCCATGGTTATCCATGGGCTCTTAGGTACTTAAGCTCACTTTTGAATTGTTTTGAAAGTGTAGTGTGTGAATAGAAAATTTTCAGAATAGTTAATAAATAATCCATGTAAGGATGTGTTAAGAACTTGTTTGAAAACTTGTTGAAAATTTGTTTAAGTGTGAAAAAGTTTTGAAGTGAGCAAGTATCTAGGAGTAGCCTACCCTAATGTTTTAAGGTCTCTCTTATTCTTTATCCTTTCCTTAGTAAGACTATCCCTACTATAATGGAGTAGGTAGTCCTTACTTTGGATGTTAAGGGACATGTGAGGGACAATTGGATTTTTGAAGGCCATTGTGGGGTGTAATAAGCAAACTAGGGGGACTATCATCATTTTTCGAAAGGGACTCGATTCGTAAAGGCAACCATAAGGGACTTTGATGATTTTCTTTTTGAGGGACTTGCTTTATACACCCCACTTAACCAATATTCATAGGCAACTTGAGGGATATCCTTAAGAAGTGAGACGGCGATTAAAATCGACTTACGTGTGTGAAATGTTTAATTTAATTATCTTATATTAAAATGATCTAATTTATTTTTTTAAATATCATACATATTAGCACTCCCTAATTACTAACCATAATGATAATAATAATTAAGTAATTACAATTTACATCCAAGAGGCAATTACAAAATTATAATAAATAAAAAAAATAACAAATAAGCAAATAAAATATTAGGGTTAGTAAATAATAAGAAAAATTAAATAAGGTTAGTATAAATATAAAGTTAGTGAAAATAATTAGTTGAAACAATAATAATGAGAAAAATAGACAAAGTTAGAAAAAATAATAAGATAGAAATTTCAAAATAATAATAAGCAACAAAATATGATTAGCAATAATAATTAATTAATAACGTGATTAAACATAAGATTTGATTTTTATTTAGAAACATAAATGATTAAATAATTACTATAATATAAAGTTCTAAATATCATAAGATTTGATTTTTATTTAGAAACATAAATGATTAAATAATTACTATAATATAAAGTTCTAAATATCATAAGATTTGATTTTTATTTAGAAACATAAATGATTAAATAATTACTATAATATAAAGTTCTAAATATAACATAATTATAAATTTCTTAATCATTTACAAAAATTTAATTATCTCTAATTATATATTAACAATTATTAAGAAAAATATTTACACATTATGATGAAAACAAATTTTAACTAATCAATAATCACATTCACCAAAATTTTACATTAAGTGTTTATAAGGTTTAATTTTATTTACAAAAATTTACAAGAATTATAATAAATATATACATAGAATCATATAGAAAATTAAAATTAGGTTTTCATATTAATTTGGAAAAAAGATGTTAATGTCATTTATTTTAAAAAAACAGATTTTTATATTACAACAAATTTTAATAAATTAATGATAACAATAATAATAATAATAATGATAATAATGATAATAATAATAAATAATGATAATAATAATAATAATAATAATAATAATAATAATAATAATAATAATAATAATAATAAAGCAATAATGAATTTTAAATGTGCCAAATAAACCAACAATGTTGCTAACGCAGAAATGCGCTCATCGCAACCAGATCTAAATCGGACGAAACAAAATTTATCGCAAAGAAAAAGAAATTAAGCAAAAAATAGTATTATTGCTCACACAAAAATGCGATCATCGCAACTAGATCGAACTAACACAAATGTCACGCGTCATGCACACAAATGTGCAAACATCGTATCGACATAATTCGATCAAAAATCTTATATATATATAAACTCTAACAATTTAAAAATTATATATATATAAACGTAACAGTAATAGATAAAGAAAAAGAAATAACGGTAATAGATGAAGAAAAAGAAATAACGGTAAAAGATGAAGAAAAAGAAACAACAGTAATAGATGAAGGAAAAGAAATAACGGTAAACGATGAAGAAAAAGAAACAATAGTAATGGATGAAGAAGAAAACTAAATAACGGCAAACGGCACTCACTCCTCTTAGGTTTTTTTCCTTCTCTCCTCTTTTCCAACAAGGCAACACATATATATATATAGGGAACAAATTAGGGTTAACACCAAATTGTCAATAATGTCCCTAAAGCCCATTTTAAAGCTCAAACTAAATAATTAGTTAAGAAAAAATAAAATTTAAATAATTTAAAATAATTAAAATAAACTTAAAATAAAAACTAATAATCCTATTGATTCCTAAAATAAAAAATATTATAAAAAGAACAAAATTTTTTCAATATTTTTTTATTTTATGATTTTTTGGATATTTTTATGAATAATTTAGAAAAAAGTGAAAAAAATAATATTTTAAAAAATGATTTAATTAAAATACGAAAATAATAATTAAATAATAATAAAAAACTATTTTTGTTATTTTTTTTAATGAAAGATAGAAAAATTTAGAGTAAAAATAATAAAAACAACAAAAAGTGCCAAAGGTGAGATTCGAACTCTCAACCTCTCACACTCATAACTCCTTACACATGTCCTCCTGCCAATTGTGCCATTTTTACTTTTTAGAAAAAAAGTGCATGCCATATGATATTTACCTGCAAAAAGTCAAACGACTACACAAATTTGTTAGTAATTGATTAAATGCAATGAAATGCGACGACAAATCTTAGGGCAAAATTTGGGGTATTACAGTTATTATGATAATATTTCTCACCCAACCTCTCTTTGATGTTGGCAAAAAAAAAAATCATGAAGTTTGACTTTGGTTTGACCACAGTTGACCTCAGTTTGACCTTTTAACTGCATTGACTGCTTTTGACTTATCTGATCATCTGACTGAGCAAACTTTTGAGAAAAGTCTTGAAACTTGACATGGGGGTTCTTATACACATATAAGATGTTATGAAGCTCACTTGAAGTCTTGGAAGTCCATTTAGCCGGATTAAAGTCAAAACCCTAGTTTTGGATGCACTGCTTAGGAGGTGCATTGTCTGAGGGAATTGTCAACTCTTCTGACCAATTGTGAATTTTGTGAACCTTGTGAACCTTCTTGGAACACAAAGTCTTGTATTGTGAGGGCAAATTTTGGGGTGCAACAAAAAGCTTGTGAGGAAGATTCTCAGATCTTTGCCTAAAAGGTTTGCCATGAAAGTCGCTGCCATTGAAGAAGCTCAAGACATATGCAATATGAAGGTGGATGAACTCATTGGTTCTCTCCAAACCTTTGAGTTGGGAATGAGTGATCAAGCTATGGAGAAAAAGAACAAAAGCATAGCACCTGTCAAAAACTCAGCAGAAGACTCTGATGAAGACAATGATGGAAGTAGGGAGAATCTCTCAGAAGCTGTAGCTATGCTTGGTAGACAAGTCAACAGACTCATGAAAAGGGTAGATAAGAAGGTCAGATCTAATGTCAATAACATCTCATCTGACATTGACAAAAGAGTCATGTTTGAAGAAAATTCCAACCAAAACAAAGGAGCTCAGTGTTATGAATGTAAAGGATATGGGCACATTAACACAGAATGTCCCACCTATCCCAAGAGGCAAAAGAAGGGCCTAGTGGTTACTTGGTCTGATGGAGATTCTGAGAGTGAATCAAAAGAAGAATCAGCCAAGCATGTCACTGTTCTGAGTAGTGTATGCATATCTGAGGGTGACTCAAGTGAAGATGAGCTGACCTTTGATGAACTTGCAGCCACATATAAACAGCTATACAACAAGAGTGTTGAAATATGTCAACTAGGGGAGAAGCATAAGAAAATCATTAAGAATTTGGAAGCTGAGAAGAAGGAGAATCTTTCAACCATTGACTCACTCAACAGTGAGGTCAAAATGTTAAACTCCAAACTTGATCAGTTGACTAAATCTATCAGGGTGCTAAACCCTGGGACTGGCACTTTAGAAAAAATCCTACAGAGTGGTCAGAAAGCTGGAAACATGGCTGGACTGGGATTTGTTGGTGAACAGAAACCCATCTTGGAGCTTAAAATGCCAAAGCCTGAAACTCAGAGGTCAAAATGGATGTCACAACCAATGTCTCAACATCAGAGAAACAGAAGCTGGAATCAAACCAAGAAAAAATTCCAAGGGTATAGGTGTTACCACTATGGAAAACTTGGACATATTAAATCAGTTTGTTTCTGGCTACATGGATTTCCTAGTCATCCTCATCAAGGAAAATCCAAACAGGGTGCTCATGTCAAGAAACTACATCATGCTAAATCCAAGAAGGAAGCTCCTATCAAGAAGAGACAATGGGTTGCTAAGAATGTGGCTCTAGTAGCTCAAACTTCTCTTAGGATGCCACCCAAAGAAGATTGGTATTTTGACAGTGGCTGCTCTAGACACATGACTGGAATGGAGAGCCTTTTGGTAAACATCAAACCTCATTCCTCAAGTCATGTAACATTTGGTGATGGAGCTAGAGGAGAAATCAAAGGTGCTGGACAGCTAGATTATCCTGGTGTTCCAAAACTGGATGATGTCTTGTTGGTTAAAGGACTGACTATAAATCTTATCAGTATCAGTCAGCTCTGTGACCAAGGACTTAATGTAAAATTCACTAAGGAGACATGTGTGGTTGTCAATAAAGAAGATGAGGAAGTCATGAGGGGTAATAGAGCTTAGAATAACTGTTATTTATGGGAGTCTAAAAGTAACCTCAATGATTGTACCATGACTCAAGAAGAGAAGAAGGATCCAATATGGTTGGAGAAAGGTAGACTTCCTCACGGGATGAAGAAGACCATAACCAAGGAATCAGTAAGAGGAACTTCTAAATTTCCTCTAGATGGAAGAAGAGGTTGTGGTGAATGTCAGGTTGGCAGGCAAGCCAAGATAGCATATCCAAAAAGGGGACATCACAGAAACCTGGACCTGTTATACTGGAATCTGATGGAGTCCATGACAAGTAATCATCATAAAGGAAACAATGTCACTCAGGATGTCATGACATTATTCTGTGACACTCATAGTAACTTCAATATGAACTCTATTTAATTCAAGAGAACCATGCATCGGGATGACATGGATCAATTTGGAAAGGATTGTGTGAAGCGTGGTGATTCTGACCAACAAAGGGCTGACACAGTGACAAGAAGTCTCGAGGATATTAATGATGAAGAAGCCAAGCAAATCCACTCCACCATTTCCAACTTGGTTACCAGGGTTCCGATTGAGCCAAATGATGTGCCAAGAATATCCATTCCCCCTAGCACTGAGGAAAAAGTTGATGTCACTCACAATGTTGAAACCATGGAAGCAACCTCTTCAAAGGACAATGACAAGGATCAAGTCTCTAAAGATAACGAACACATGCTAAGTGAAGAAAATGATGCTAATGAGTCTTCAGACAATGAGTTGATAGCCACAGTCAACCTTAGCATAGCTAAAAGGCTCATGACTAAGAAAGGGAAGAAGGAAGCTGTCCAGAGTAACCCCAAGAAGAAGACTGTGACCAAAAAAACTCAGGTTGGCCCTACCAAAGCTTGGAGCAAGGTAGTACCAAAGAAAAGGAAAGCTGAAACTAGTACAGAATCAGATTCTGATGTTGCCTGTGATGCCACTGACATCCAACCAAAGAAGAAACCAATAACTAGCAAGCTTGCTACTAGTGTCCCAGATGCTCCTATTGACCATGTCTCATTCCACTATTTATTAAGTGTCAACAGATGGAAGTATGTCTATCAAAAGAGGCTGGCCTTGGAGAGAGAGCTAGCTCAAAATGCTCTTGAAAGCAAGGAGATCATGGCTCTTATCCATGATGCTGGTTTGGTGAAGACTGTGACTCAGTTCTTACAATGCTATGAAACACTTGTCAAGGAATTCATAGTAAATCTATCAGAAGCATGTGCAGATAGAAAGTCTGATGAATTTGGAAAAGTGTATGTGAGAGGGAAATGTGTCAGTTTTTCTCCAGCAATCATCAACAAATATCTGGGAAGATCAAGTAGAGCTCATCCTTATATAGCTGCATCTGACAACAAAGTGTGTCAAGTGATTACAGGGAACCAGGTCAAAAGCTGGCCATCAAAAGGAAAGCTGGGTGCAAGCAAGTTGAGTGTGAAGTATGCTATGCTGCACAAGATTGGTGCTGCAAATGGGGTGCCCACTAATCATAAATCAACAGTGGCAACTATTCTGGGGAGGTTTATCTATGCTGTTGGGACCAAGACAAAAGTTAATTATGGTGCCTACATATTTGATCAGACCATGAAGCATGCATGAAGTTATAGTGTCAAAGGCCCCATTGCATTTCCCTCACTCATCTGTGGAATAATATTAAGTCAGTATCCCAACATCCTCAAAGAGAATGATTCTGCTAGCAAGAGAGAGAGAGCTCTTTGTCTTTCCATCACAAGTTGTTTCAAGGAAATCATGTTCCTGACATTGTTATGACATCAACAGAGACATCCAAAGGGAGCTCTAAGACAGGAAAGGCTGAGGTTATTGCCATGCTAAAAGAAACTTGCCATGAGTTGGAAACAAGGAAGCAAAAACATGAAAGGCTGATCAGGACTCTTGAGCAAGATGAAGAGTCTACTCAAAATGATGAGGACAAGAATGATGGGTCTGATGACCAGGATGCTGCATCAGTAGAAGCAGATGACAGGTCTGAGGAAGCCGGTGATGAAGATACTGAAAAGGCTAATGACAATTCTGAGGAAACCAGTGATGGGGATGCTGAAGAAGCTAGTTCCAGTTCTGCTGAGGAAGACTAGTGTGCTGATGGACTGATGTGGGGCTCAGGCTGGTGGTTGCTTGGGCTGATGAGGGTGTGCTGCTAATGTGATTTTGTTGGTTCTTGGGTTAAAATTTTTTACAGCATGAATTTGTGATGCTCTCCATGAGCAGTTTTTGTTTCTAATGACCCCAAACATATGTAATGTTACACATTATGATCTATACTATTGTATTAGTTTGATCTTAATTTATGGCTAAAAAGGGGGAGAGTGGTAGATAACAGCCAGCAGGTTAGAGATGATGCATGTGGAAGACTTGTGTGTAGACTTATGTGTATTACTGTTGCAGGTGTGTTATAGGGTGTTGCTGCAAATATGCATGTTTGATAATAGCTGATGTTGTTAGTGGTGTGTGAGTTCCTAATGAGTATAAGAATGTATATGTGTTCCTTGATGGAACCTAGTAGTATTGTAGCTGCTAGTAGGGTGTGTTTCTGCAGGGTGTTTGCAGAATGTATGTGGTTGTGCAACTCTTCAAGGGGAGTAGCATAGGATGTTGTGCTTCACAGGTGATTGTGCACTTCAGGATGTCATCCTGAATGTCATAACATCCAGAGCAAACTGGATGAATATGTGTGACTGCAGGGTGTCTGTAGGTCGTGTGCATTGATGTGGTGTGCATCACTTGAGGGGAGTAACCCAGAATGTTACTCAAAAACATTGTGACATCTGTAGTGCTGACTAACAATTGATTTTGCGTGAACAGGTTGATCCTGAGAAGCTGAGAGCTAACTGTGTAGACAACTCTTATAGTGCTTAGCTAGTAACTTTCCTGCATGATAGGCTATATGTTAGACTTCTGCTGCTTGTAAACTCTGATATGTTAACAGGGTGTTTTAGCCAAAAATTTGCCAAAGGGGGAGTTTGTAGATGCTTTTGATTGGCTACATTTTGTGGCAAAACATTAGAGTGTATATGAATGTCATGACTGATATTATGACATACACTAAGAGTATTCTGCAGAGTAAGTGAAATTAGATGTCATGACTGGATGCTGTAACATTGATCGTATGACATCAGACGCGCAAGGTTTGTTTTTCTGTTATTAGCTCAGGCTATACTTTATGAAACAATCCAGGAAGCATAGTTATTTTAGGCGGCATAACAAGAATTGTTGAGGATAACATAGAAGACTCCTGACCTGATGATAAGTGCGCAGCTTCATGAAGAGAGGTTTATCTTGGGTAAACCTAGTTTCTCCATCAAGGCCTAAAGCATGCCTGTTGCTATAAATAACAGAAGGATCATTCCTAATAGGGCAGAGCTTGAAGAGAGAGCTTCAAGACAGAGATTGGAGAGTGTGTTTGTGAGTGAAGAGGTTTGCTCTTCACGTGTGTCTAGGAGTCTTAGGATTCCTTGTGTGCCAAGCAATTGTATGCTGTATAATTGCTTTGGTTATTGTGTATGAACATGTGTGTTCATTGTGTCACTCAAAGTTGTTAAGCAAGAGTGTGTGTCACTTGATCAAAGCTGTGAAGTAAGATCAAGGTGTGTTTGAAGTGAGTCTTCATATCTGTTTTGTAATTCCGTATTGATATCACTACGGTGATTAAGGGGGAGTGAGTGGGTATACTCAGGTCTAGTGGTCTCTAAGCTGAAGTGTCATTGGGTAGGTCTTAAGTGAAGAGTGCAAACTGGGATTGTTTGACTCTGAATTAATTCTACTGATAGTGAATTTCCTCCCTGGATTGGTAACCCCCAGATGTAAGTGTGGTTGACACTGAACTGGGTGAACAATTACTTGTGTTATTTACTTCTTTCCATTTACAGCTTATTATTAAGTGCAATAGTCTATTTTACAGTGGATATCATAACATCCATCGTGTGCTTGCCAGAATTTCATTCCTGATGAGGATATTATGTTCTTGAACATGAAAGATTGTGATGAGCCGTTACCTGATGAAAGTCCTGAAGTAGACTCCCAATGGAAGATGATCTTTGACGGTGTTGTTAACTCCTATGGCAGTGGAATTGGGCCAATCATTACAACTCCCCACGATTGCCACATACCATTTACTGCCAAGTTAACATTTCCCTGCACCAATAACGAAGCTGAGTTTGAAGCATGTATCATGGGCATTGAAGAAGCGATTGATTTGAGAATCAAGAACCTTGATATTTATGATGATTCAGCTTTGGTAGTCAATCAGATCAAAGGAGAATGGGAGACTCATCAGCCTAATCTAGTACAGTATATGAACTATGCAAGGAGGTTGTTACCTTTCTTCGACAAGGTAGAGTTCCATCATGTACTAAGAGCGGAGAATCAGATGGCAGATGCCTTGGCTACATTATCCTCGATGTATAAGGTGAATTATTGGAACGGCGCCCCGAGAATTGTCATCTCCTGCCTCGATAGGCCATCGTTTATATTTTCAATAGAGGAAACATCGGATGGGAAGCCATGGTATTATGATATCCAGAACTTTCTCAAGAATCAGGAATATCCACCTGGGGCATCGAGCCGGGATAAGAAGACTTTGAGAAGGTTTTCCGGAAACTTCTATCTGAACAAGGATGATGTACTCTATCGGAGAAACTTTGACTTGGTTCTGTTGAGATGCGTGGACGAAAACGAAGCAGGTTTACTTATGGAAGAAGTCCAAGAGGGTGCTTTTGGTACGCATTCAGGCGGACATGCAATGTCTCGGAAACTGTTGAGGGCGGGCTACTATTGGATGACTATGGAGTCTGATTGTTTCAAGTACGCTAAGAAATGCCATAAATGCCATATTTATGCTAATAAGATACATGTACCGCCAATTCCTCTGAATGTCATGGCGTCTCCCTGGCCCTTTTCCATGTGGGGCATTGATATGATCGGTAAGATTAAACCGACCGCATCCAATGGACACCGCTTCATCTTAGTGGCAATTGATTATTTCACTAAGTGGGTTGAAGCAGCTTCTTTCACCAACGTCACTAAACAGGTTGTGCCCCGATTCATCAAGAAGGACATCATCTATCATTACGGAGTGCTCGAAGGAATCATTACTGATAATGGTTCGAATCTGAACAACAAGATGATGAAGGAACTGTGCCAGAGTTTCAAGATTGAACATCACAACTCTTCCCCTTATGGCCCGAAGATTAATGGCGCTGTTGAGGCCGCCAATAAGAACATTAAGAAGATTGTGCAGAAGATGGTTGTGACCTATAAATATTGGCACGAGATGTTGCCCTTTGCATTACACGGGTATCGTACTTCAGTATGCTCTTCAACTAGGGCAACTCCTTTCTCGCTAGTATATGGTATGGAAGTTGTCCTATCAATAAAGTATACTATTCAAAAAGCTTTTGTTCTTGTTTTAGCTTTTACTGTTTTGTTTGCAAAAAATGCCTGATGTTTTTGATAAAACTTTGCACACATAAACTGGTGGGCTCTACTAATCATGATTAAAACATTGATTTGCTCGAACGATGTCATGGACGATAACCGAGATAACTCTTGTTGTATACATGATACTTTGTTTGTATTTATTGCAGGGCTCTCGTTCTTGAGGTTGTTCCAGAGGTGCATTCCCAGTAAGGTCACCATGTCTCTGCCCCTACAAGAGGAAGATGTGTAGTTTAAGATTAGTGCTTCCCCAGCAGGTTGGGATTACATGTGATCAAGGTTATCCTCAGCAGGTCGAGATTGATATCCCCGGCAGAGTAGAGCTATCCCCAGCAGGTGGAGCGTGTACACCTATTCTCAATAGTTCAAACACATATGTCTTATCCCCTAGCAGGTTGATATCAGATTTATCCTCAGAGGGTCGAAATTGAGGTTCCCTAGTTGTGGAGTGCACCTATCCCTTGACAAATGGATGTAGGATTATCCCCGGTAGCGGAGCAAGTTCGGAGTTTTGTTTCCCCATAAAGTCTAAACCTTTGGCTCCTTTCTCCTTAGAGTCTAGGTCATTGACTCATTCCCCAAGCGGAGGTGGATATTGTTGAGTTTTATTTCTCATTTCTCCCCAAGCAGAGGTTGATACTGATTCCTCCATTGGCTAATCCCTAGCGAAGTCGACAAAGTGGTTTTCTTCCTCGCAGAACGATATTGACTCAGAGATTGTTATTCTCCATCCTCAGTAGAGAAAGTTTGGAACAACTCCCGAGTAAATCTAATTTTGATTCTCTAGCAGATCAGACTTAATCTCCAACAAAGTGGAATCTCCGGCAAAGTGGAGCTATTCCTCAGCAATTAGCTTTATATCCTAGAAGAGTTTTGGTTTCTATGAGGCCATCCAGGGCTAATTTCCCCAGTAGAGTGGGTCTGTTTTCCCCAGCCGAGATGTTTGTTCCCCAGAAGATTCGTATTCTGGTGGGCCATCCAGGGTCGTTTTCTTCAGCAGAGTTGATTTTATCCTTAGTGGAGTGGATGTGTTTCTCAACAGAGCAGTTATACTCAAGAGAATTCTTTTCCAGGAAGCCATTCAGGGCTTTTTTCCCCAGCAAAAGTCCAATTGTACTTGGCACACCCGGTCATCCCCAGCAAAGTTTGTTTTGTCTCTTCAACATTTATTTTGCTGGAGTGGTTCCTTTTCATTGTACATAGCATCCTCCCAAACGCGTAGCATTTCCATTTCGTATGGAGCATTACACCATATTCAAACATGTGCATTTGAAACATAAGACAGGTTGTTACCTCTTATTTCCAGTTGTATCTCCGGCAGACAACGGTGTTTTCTCAAGCCTGTGTGGTATCCAGACCTCGACAAGAGTTATTGACAGATGTGTTCATCTTACTGATATATTTCTTAAGCCCGTGCGGTATCCAGACCCCGACAAATATTGGTATTTTTCTTGAGCCTGCATGGTATCCAGACCCCGACAAGAATCTTTGATGGATGCGTTCATCATATCACTTTCTCCCCAATAGAGTTTACTTATTCAAGTTTGTTCTTCCCCAGCGGACTTCTTCTTTCAGATTGTGAATTGACGGATTCTCTTCTCAACTTCGTGTTGAGCCGGCCTTCGGGTTCGATGCCTGTTTGGATTAGCAGATGTTCTCAACTTCGTGTTGAGCCGGCCTTCGGGTTCGATGCCTACTTATATTAGCAGATGTTCTCAACTTCGTATTGAGTCGGCCTTTGGGTTCGATGCCTGCTTATATTAGCAGATGCTTTCAACTTCGTGTTGAGCCGGCCTTCGGGTTTGATGCTCATTTTAATTAATGGATGCCTGCGTGTTAGCAAATGTTCTCAACTTCGTGTTGAGCCGGCCTTTGGGTTCGATGCCTGCTTGGATTAGCAGATGTTCTCAACTTCATGTTAAGTCATCCTTCGGGTTTGACGCCTTCTTGGATTAGCAGATGTTCTCAACTTCATGTTGAGCCGACCTTCGGGTTCGATGCTCGTTTTAATTAACGGATGCTTGCTTGGATTAGTAGATGTTCTCAACTTCTTGTTGAGCCGGCCTTCGGGTTCGATGCCTGGTTTGTTTAACAGATGCTTGATGGTGAAGTCAGATGCTCTTACCGACTCAGTGTTGTTGCCTGCGTGTTAGCAGATGTTCCTTCCGACTGCGTGTCGACGCTTTCTAATTGGTAATGACTTAGCTCATTGTCCTTGCAATTATCAGATACAGTTTCTCCAGTGATTCTATTTTCACTCCGGTGGACCATTCTACAGTTTATTATTTTCGTGGTTGGCATATTTCCGAGTTCTGTTGTGTTCAACCACCTTTTACTTTGAATGTTTGAAATTCGTTCACTTTTCATCCCTTCAGGTCCAAGTCGTTTGAATAGGGGCAGCTGTTGTACCCCAAAATTTGACCAACTATTTCTTGTACTTGGCTTATTTTTCATTTTCATTTTAGCATTTGCATTTGCATATCATTATTCTTAGCATGGGATCAAGAGGTGTGTTGTGCCATTCAAGAGGAGAGTCTCTTTGGTTTCAAGCTCAAGCAAGACCATTTTTGCAAGCCATCAGGGTTTCATCATTATGGAGAAGTTTCAAAGCTCCTTGAGGGGAGAAGTTTGTGTATTGGTATCACCTCCCATCCTGAGGATCATCAGAGGGTTAGCAAGGATTTATGAGGTCTTGTTCTTGGTTAAAATTGGTTCAAAAGCTCATTGTGTGTCTTGAGAGGTCTTTGTGATGTTTGTGTGGTCATAAAATTCATCTGTAAGAGCCTCAGTCAAATGATGTGGAGCTAGGGTTTAATCTAGTCAACCAAAGTCAACTGTGTACTTGAAAAGTTCACAACTTGGTTCTACGTCATTGAGGCCATGGGAAGTCATCTTAAAGAATCTAGGATGATATCAAATCAAGAGAGTTCAAGATTTCAATGAGTTACTAAATTAGGGTTTCAGATGATTTTAGTGTAAAATCTCCTACTTTAGTGCTTAACTTCAAAGACATTTTTCCCTATGATGCAAGCTCAATCTCATTTTCATGAAAACAAGAGACTTGTAGAGTATCTTTCAAGCTTTCTTTTGAGTAACTTAATAATCCATTGAGTTTTTACATCTCAAGTTATGATGTCAACAAGTTGGTGTCCTCAGATGAAGAGGATTTTGGTCAACTTAAAGTCAAGTCACTTTCAAGGCATTTTTGACCTAGAATCAAGTTTCTCCTCAACCTCAAGTGAACATGAAAGTTGTCCCTTATGATCTTAGCTTTCCAAAAAGTCCTAGAAGTACCTTTTATAATTTGTACATCTCAAGGTATGGACCTCACAAGACAAGAGAATTTTGGGAAAGTTCATTATAGGTCATCTTTTTCAATGACCATTTTCATGAACTTATGGACCTCAAATGCATTTCCAACCAACACGAAACTTGTGCCTAAGGGTATTAACTCCACAATTAACTTAAAACTCATAAGGATTAATGGATTATATGATCATAAGAACCATTTTAAGGTGGAACCTTGGATTTTTGGTCATGACTTAAGTACCTTACATTACAAGTCATGTTTTGCTCCATTTTTGAATCTTTTCATACCATTACATGACCTAAAACAGATTTACCACATTTGAACCAAAATGGAAAGCCTTTATGTACCATCTTTTCAAGTTTTCTTACTTAAAAAGTCATGAATCCAAACTTGGTGTATGGAATGGTTGTAAGACCAAAATCAATCCCTTTCATTTCTACACCATATGTTTGCCATTTTGCTGACCCAAAAGAGTGAAACACGCCATAACCCGTATGTGCTTCAAAGGAGAATTTTTTGGTCAAAATTTGAAATCACATGATTCTACCTACATGGTCATGCAAAACCCACCATATAAAAGGTATTTGGTTGCCCTAGAAGCTCAGACTTGGCTGCTTGCGTGAGAGGAGAGAGGATAGCTTCAAAATTCTCCAAAATTTCTCATCTTCGAATCAAGCAATTCATGGCTGATTTCTCCAAATATTTGCTCATTCCTTCTTCACTAAAGCTCAAGGAGAAGATTGCAAAGCTTAGACAGAAGGTTGCTCATCATTTCAAGAGCCAACGGAGCTGCTCCATTCAGTAAGATTCTTCACTCTTTTTCTCTCATTCTAGGCATGTTTTAGGGTCATACTGGTGTGCATCTGAAGCCCTATGTATCATAGGCCATGTTTGGATCATTAATTTGTCTGTATGTTGAAGTTTCAGCATGAACATCATAACTTTCATGCCTTCGTTTCTCTCTGTTTTTGGACCTTTTTGAGATTTGGAGGGTGGATTCATAATCCTTGTGGTGTCAGCTTTCGTTTGGTACTAGAATCCACCATTTTTATGGAGGTTTTGGACCTGGTCTCCGACGAGGTGGCCAGAGAAGATGACCGGAGCCCTAGCTCTGGCGTCTGGTCTAACTTCTAGACTGAGCTGACTATCCCCCCATTTGAATGTTTGACCCATGATTTGTCTAATTCCCGTTGGCTTGACTTTAGACACGTAGGCGTTGAAATCCACATGGGATTAATGAAATGTTGCGTTTCATGCTGGTCTGAATTTGTGAAGGATTGGGCTTCAATTGCTATCCACACACTCCATATTTCTGGCCCAGCGTGTAGTTTGCCTTTATTCAGTTCAAATTGGTTTTGCTATTGCACCCCTAACTTGTTTTATTTTATTTTATTTTATTTTCATTTCTGTTTTAATTTTATAATTTTAAAAATACTTCCCATCATCCAAAAATTCCCAAAATTTATTTTCTTACACTTTGATGTGTTATTTAATTTTCTATATTTTTTATTTCTATTTTTATATTATTTTGCTATTTTATTTTAAATTTGCAATTAGATGACTTTTATGGTGTTTACCTTGCATAGTCTTGATCTTTTGGACTTCAAACCCTTATCCTCTATAAATATGGCTTCTCCCTCACTTAGGTGAGGGATTGAGGCATCCTTGAAGGTGAGTTTGAGTGGCCATGGATCATTTTTCATTTGACTTTGAGTTGACTTTTGTTGTCCCTCGATTTATGCTTGATAAGGTGAAGCAACTTTAATGATTAAATTATTTGGTGATGTCTTGGGATGATTTTATCCATGAGATCTTGGGTTCTGTTTGTTACTTGAACTAGCTGTTTTTGTTTTTTATTTGAGATTTATTGAACATTTTTCCTATTTTTGGTGAAGCTTGCAAGTCAAGTCATCTTAGGAAGTGTTCATACAAACTAGTTTGACCTAGTTCTTTTGGGAGACGACTTCTATGGTTCCCATATGCACCTTATGAGTCTTGATGTTTGTTTATAACATGATTAAGGTTCTGTTTCATTAGTTTTAGGTCATACATTTGTGTAACTTGTTATACAAGTTACTTGGAAGTCATGCATTTCCACTTGGTTTTAAGTGTTGAATTTGTGATAGAACTTTGGTTTTTTCACTTGCCATGACAAGCTTCATGGTTGTGCTTTGTTTCTAACTTTGAATTGAGCTTTCTTCTTATTGATACACCTCTGCCCCATGAGCTTTTATCATCATTCAAGATGATTTTGTGTTCATAACTTATGCTTTGAGTTTGTCTGTAATAATGGATCATGTCTTGCATCTGATTTGCTTGTCTCTTTTGCATGATCAACTTGAGATGTTTAGTTGAGATAATTCACATGTGCTTTCTGCCCAAATATCTTTCTCCCATCATTTCTTTGATCATGGATCTTTGCCTTTGCTTTGTGTTTAGCATTTATTTAAGTGATGGATGTTTGAATGGTTGTAGGAGTTGTTACTTCTCCCATTTCATCTCACTTTTCTTGACTTGTTTAAGTCAAATTGTTTGTGTTTGAGTTCCATATTATTGAGTCCTCTTTGCATTTCATATTTGCATTGCCTTGACTTGTTTAAGTAAGCTTCTTCTCTTTCTTCTTTTCATCTGTGATTGATTCATTAAGTGTTTACTTGGTCTTTTGCCATGATCCCTTAGGATGCTTAGTCCCTCTGTTTAAGATGGGAGTAGGAGAGACATTAGGTGTTCAATCATTTGCATGATAAAATTAGGATAGCTTGTCCCTTTTCAATCCCAACTTTAGGAACACATTGCATGATAACATTAGGGTTGATCAGTTCCACTTAGAGTTTGTGTCTTATCTTCTCATCTCATAACCTCCTATGACACTTAATAAAGGATAATAAATGTTGTACGCTACGAGGCTTAAGTACTTGAGGAATGATAGTTGGGGGGCCTCCTCTCATACTGTCTAGAGTGTTTAGCGTATGCCCTTTGGGTGATATACGACGCATTCGCTCTCAAGTCATAGTCTTTAGTGCAACATGAGTTACAAACCTAACTCAATTCACTTCTTCATAAAACACACAAAACAAAACATCAAACCTTTTTATCCTTCGGGATTGTTTGAAAATCATTTCCAGAAAGAGTGTGTTAAGTCTTGGTTCTACTGCAAACATGCATCTTCCCTAACTGCTAGAACGAAGGTTTAACCCTACTCAGTTAAAACACTTGAACCAACCAGTGGTCGTGTCATCCCGAACTACATTTGCTCTGATTTCTTGTACCAGACGAGGATACGTAGGTACAAGACGATGATGTCTTGGCGAGCAACCTTCTCCCCTTCACCCGTAGTTTTCCGAACTACATTGACTCTGACTTTCCCATTGCACGAGGGAACACGTAGGCATAGGGCGGCGATGTCCTATCGAGTCTCTTTTTTTTTATCTTGTCCTTGTGAGCCAGCCTTTTGATAGATTAACACCCCTTTTAGATAGACAACAAGCGTGGATCCCGTTAAGTACAACAGATGTGAGGGGTGCCCATACCTTCCCTTTGTGTAACCGACTCCCAAACCCAAGATTTGGTTGCGATGAGCTGTCTTTTCCCTTTTTCGTAGGTTTTCTCTGATCGTTTACTTTTCCTATTTTGGGATAAATAACGAACGGTGGCGACTCTTCTGTCTTTGCCGGCCCCTTTTTTTCGCAGCGGTGCGACACGTGTCACCTTCTAAATTTCTTGGATTTTTTACCTTTGTGATCTATGAGGGTAATCTGGACATTTCCATACTATTGTGTTGGACCTGGGAGTATTTTAGATGCTTTTTGAGAAGGAAAAAGGGGACTTTTGACGAGAGAAGAATTTTACGATCAAGATTGGAGTGATCAAGGAGATTAGAGAACTGAAGGTTTTCATGAGCGTAAGCAATTGAAGATTAAAGGAATCTTATTATCTTGTAATGTCTAATTTTTATTTTGTATTTTCTTTGAACCTTATGAGTAGTTAAACCCCCCAATGCTATGAGGTGTCTATGAATTGCTTTTGTAATGATCGTGATTTCTTTTGTTCAAAGACATAAGTGATTTTTCTTAATTATTTTTATAGTTCAATGTTCTTAATTCTTTTTATTTCGGACAAATAGAATTAGTTTTACGGTTAACTTTAGGTCGCACAAACCTTTGTTAACGCTTTTGTACGATAATGCATAAGTAAATATTACCTAGGACTAGGAATACCCTGTTGCACTTGGGACATTGTTGACATTATTTGTACTGCTTGTTTTCAAATGTAATTACCTACGAACATAGTAATTAGGTTATAAAATCAAAGGTTTTCTCACTAAGGACTTAGGAGTAAACAACTTACAGTCAAAAAATTGATTATTTTAAGCTTTGTCTCTGAAATAAGGATTAAGGTTGTTGTCAGACAATTCATACACCATCCCTAGCATGCTTCTCATATCTGTCAGAAACCTATTTTACTTATTTGCTTTATATTCTCTCTGTAGTTTATTATTTGCAAACAAAATCCAAAAACCCCAAGTACTTTTGTTCAATTGAATTATTATAGAGCTTGTATTTTCTACGCAGTCCTCGAGATCGATATTGGGGATAAAACCGTTATTTTAACTACAATCGACAAAAATAGTACACTTGCTGTTTTTTCGATCAAGTTTTTGGCATCGTTGCCGGGGACAGCCAAAGTACAAGTTTTAAATTTAGTTCAATTGGAGTTTGGTTGCTCGTCAACTAAAATTTTATTTTCAGTTTTATTGTTATTAATTTTTTTTGTTACTATAAATTTACGTCTAACATTTTTATGCAAGGAGAATCCTTAGCTAGTTTTCCTTTTGACGCAGAAATCAAAAGAACTTTCCATGCAAGGTGTAGACAAGGAAGACTGGCAGCTTCAGAAGCAGAGTCTTCATCTCCAGCATCAGATGAAGAAAGAGTCTTTGTTCATTCAGAGCATTCCGATTCAGGTTCAGACTCAAATATATATATATATACTATGAGTATAGTTGAAGATCCACCAGCAGAGAGACTACTTGGTGATTACGGTGGAGAAAATGCACAGGCTGGTAGGTTAACAATTGTGAACCAACCGATGAACATGGTGAATTTCTAGTTGCATCCGAGCACCATCACTCAACTTGAGAGGAGACCTTTCACTATAAAGGTTAATGAAGATGCCAACAAACATATGCAAAGATTTCTGACTATGAGCACTACTCTAAAGATTGATGGGCACACTGATGAAGCGAAAAAAATTAAGAATGTTTCAGTTCACTCTTTTTGAAGATGCTGAAGAGTGTTTCTACTTGTTACCTGCCGGAAGTATCACCACTTGGGAAGAGATAGAGAAGACGTTTCTTGATGAATATTTCTCTGCATCTATTTACATTCGTAAAAGATATGATATCATGAATTTTAAACAGAAGCAGGGAGAATCACTAGGAGATGCTTATAAAAGGTTCAAACGGTTTTTGGTCGCATGCCCTACTCATAACATGGATCAAACTGAACAAATGCATATGTTTGTGAATGGTCTCAAGATGAAGACTAAACAACTCATTGATACGGCAGCCGGTGGCTCATCAAAATTTACAACAACCACTGGTATTAAGAAGATCATTGAAGCCATTGCTGCAAATGAGCATTTGGAGTTATATGACCGTAGTGTGAGTAAGCCTGAAGGAACAATTGACTTGAAGTTGGCTAATCAAGTTGTGAAAATGGAATATCAAATCACAACTGAAGTAGAAAGAAGGCTTAGAGTAATGAACGTAAGTACTCATACTGTTGCTCAAGTCCAACCTGTCTAAGCTGTGAGTTGTGAGATTTGAAGTGGACCCCATTTTACTGCACAGTGCGTTGCGGCTGCGAAAAAAATTGAAGAGATAAAGTTTCTGAAGCAGAATAATCCTTATTCTCATACTTATAATCCAGGGTGGAAGAATCATCCTAACTTCTCCTATAAAGATCAGAATCAACCTCACTATCAACAACAGTAACAGGCTCCTCAGAAAGCAAATTGAGAGATAGCTATTGAAAAGATGGCAACTCATAATATTCAATTCCAAGAAGAGACACGAAATAATCAGGGGAACACCATAACTTCTATATCTTGAGGTTTAGATGGGACAAATAACACAACAACTCTCCATGCAAACTCAAGGAACCTTCCCATGTACGACAGTACCGAATCCAAAAAATCATGAGAATGTTAATGTTGTCACAACAAGAAGTCAGAGAGTTGTAGAAGAAGAGGAAGGAATGGAAACAAACGATTATTAGTGTATATAGGTGGAGCTGCAAGGGAGAGAAAATAAGAAAGAACTGGAAAGAGCTTTACAACCTGTGAAGCCAACTGAAGAGAAAAAGAAAGGGGAGGTTAAACCAAAAATCAAGCTACCTTATCCTCCGAGAGTTACAAAGAAGGATCAAAAGAAGTAAGACTTTGAGAAATTCAGCATGATGTTCAAAAAGCTAGAGATAAATATGTCTTTCTTTGAAGCACTCAAGAAAAGGCCATTGTATAAGAAATTCATGAAAGAGGTAATGGAAAAAAAGAGACCAATGGGTGAGGAGCATAAAATTTCAACTGAGTAGTGTAGTGAAATATCACAAGGTAGGAGAATCCCCATCAAGCGGAAAGATCATGGATCTGTAGCAATCTTGTGCACTATAAAAGACAGAACTTTAAAGAAGGTCCTTATTGATTCGGGTGCTAGTGTGAGTCTCATGCCTTTATCTATTTTCCAAAATCTGGGTATTGGAAAAGTTAGCGATACGGGGACAAACTTGAAGTTTGTCGACCACACGACTAAGCGGTCATATGGGCTAGCAGAGGATGTATTGGTGACGATTAATAACTTTACCTTCCCAATTGATTTTGAGATCATGGATATTACGGAGGATGAAGAGACTCCTATCATACTTGTTCGACCATTCTTGCTTACTAGTCGGTGCAATGTGGATATTGAAACAAGTACTCTAACCTTGAAATATTTTGATGAGGAAATAACTTTAAAAGTGTAGGACATCGAGAAGCGAGGTAAAGAGGAAGACGACCACTCTACAGTTGGAGTGATCCAAATAGTGGGAAAAGGAAAAAGTTCAAAACCACTTCTTGGAAAAGTCTCTAGTGTAATCTATCAGGTTGCAATATCTCATACGTCTAGGGAACATAGCGAGACTCCAAAATTCATTCGAGGAGTCAAGAAGAGAAAAAGGAAGAACATGGATGGTGGATGTGATTTGATACACAAAGTTGCTCTTATCTCTAAACCTGACCAATCCTCTGTTGCAGAAAGGTCAAGCAACAAGGTGTGGAAGCTGAAATACCCCCGATAACAATGGGGAGTGAACCGTCAAGCCATGTGACGTTAACCAAAGCGTTGCATGAGAGGCAACCCACATTTTTAATGTTTGAGCATTTTCCTTTTGTTGTTTATTTTGTTGCGTTTGCAGGTAATAAACAAGAACTTACAGGTGCAAGCTAGGATGTAGAAATTGGTGTTGCATTACCCTATGCCTCCTCAGTAAGGATCTCTGTGAGTTACGTCTCTCTCTCTCTCTCTCTCTCTCTCTCTCTCTCTCTCTCTCTCTCTTATTATAAAATATTGAGACCAATGTTTAGTTCAAGTTTGGGGAGGATTTACTATTTTGAGTTTTCGTTTTAAGTACTTTTTATTTGTGTTTTCTGTGCTTTTATTTAAAAACCGCTTTGAATTCTCCCCGAATTAGGACTGTAAAAATTTTCTTGTGAATATTGTGATGTGTGAAGTAGTCAGGAAAGTATATAGAGTTTGAGGGAATAGGAGTTAGAACTAGGGACTTTGGGAAAGTTTGGAAATTCAAGTATAATTTGAACACCCTAGAATCCCTGGAATAAGGAAACGAGTCCAATGTGTAGATTTGTGTCATAGTACTTGGATTTGAGAAGTATTCTCCGATTAGTCATAGTGATAGTCTGACATGATTAAAAATAATTGCATGTATAAGGTTGATTGAGAGAATGACTTATGGCACCAAAAAAAAGAATAATGGCGGTAAAGACAACTGATCCTTCTAAGTAGGGTAACCCTCACTCGGTTACTTAGCCTAACGGGATTGAATCTCAATAGTCATCCCAAAGTATAATAAATGCCAACATGTGAAAAAAAAGAGAATAAAGTTGCCTCAAAAAAGTCTCGATCAAATCTTGTACATGTGAGGGAGAACAATCAAAAGTGCCTTAATCTGAGTATTCAAATGAAAGGGGTAGAAAATAAAAGAAAATACTTAAGCCCAAAGCATAGTTGGAGAGGTAACCGAAAGGGGGATTTAGGTCTGTGGTTTTACTATGGTATGTGTTTGTGTAATACCTTCGTAAACAGATGATTACCAAGCGAACTAGTTTTAGCCGATCTGGACAACGGCTCACGTGTGAGTGTCGACACACCTTACCTTCACAAGTATTTTATTTGATGTATACCATTTGATCTGAAAAATATTTATGCAAGCTTGATGCTTGAAGTTAAGCAACAATTTAAGTTTTGGGGAATTTGATCGGTGGTTTTTATGCGTTATTTTACTGTTAGTTTTAGTTAATCTTCTTATATGTTTAGTTGCATTTTATTTCCGTTTACTGTATTTTATGCTTTGGTTGTGTATTTCCAATGTTTTTAGGTTCAAGTAAGCATTCAAGAAAAATCAGAGCGAAAATCAGGAAAAATTGCAAGAATTCAGAAGAGTTTTTGGAAGGGAAATAATGGCCTAACACGGCCACCCGTGTAACCTGACACGGGGCATGTCAGGAGAAAACCAAGAGAAAGAAGTTTTGTAGAGAGTAAGTGGGCTGACACGGGTGCCCGTGTCAGCAAATCTGAAGCATGCAGAGTTTTCATCAGACAACCAGAGGGCCAACACGACATGTGTTGGCTGCGTCGTGTCACCTTCTAATTTTCTTGGATTTTTTACTTTTGTGATTCATGGGGGTATTCTGGGTATTTCTATACTACTGTGTTGGACCTGGGAATATTTTAGATGCTTTTTAAGAAGGAAAAAGGGGACTTTTGACGAGAGAAGAATTTTACGGTCAAGATTGGAGTGATCAAAGATATTGGTGAACTGAAGGTTTTCATGAGCGGAAGCAATTGATGATAAAAGGAATCCTATTATCTTGTAATATCTAATTTTTATTTTTTTATTTTCTCTGAACCTTATGAGTAGCTAAACCTCCCAATGTTAGGGGGTGTCCTTGAATTGCTTTTATAATGATCTTGATTTCTTTTTTCAAAGACATAAGTGCTTTTTCTTAATCATTTTTATGGTTCAATGTTCTTAATTTTTTTCTATCGGAGAAATAAAATTAGATTTACGGTTAACTTTAGGTCGGACAAACCTTTGTTAATGCTTTTGTACGATAATGCATCAGGAGATATTACCTAGGACTAGGAATACTCTGTTGCACTTGGAATACTGTTGATATTATTTGTACTGCTTGTTTTCAAATGTAAGTACCTACGGACATAGTAACTAAGTTATGAAATCAATGGTTTTCTCACTAAGGACTTAGGAGTAAACAACTTACAATCAAGAAATTGATTATTTTAAGCTTTGTCTCTAAAATAAAGATTAAGGTGGTTGCAAGGTAATTCATACACTGTCCCTAGCATGCTTCTCATATCTGTCAGAAACCTATTTTACTCTTTTGCTTTATTTTCTCTTTGTAGTTTATTATTTGAAAATAAAATCCAAAAAACCCCAAGTACTTTTGTTCAATTGAATTATTATAGAGCTTGTATTTCTTACACAGTCCTCGAGATCGATATTGGGGATAAAACCCTATTTTAACTACAATCGTCAAAAATAGTACACTTGCTACTTTTTTGATCAAAATCCAATAATAATAATGTAACATGTATGCAATGCAATGAGACTCCACTCCATGACTCAACGCATGTGGTACCAAATGTGAACTCTCAGGTTCACTTGCTCCCAATCCCCACCATATGATCAGAGCACACAAAAAATCTTTATCATCACCATAGGTAACGCTTCACTAATTCCCATCTGAAACCAGCTACTTGCACCCAATCCCCACCATAGGATTGAGGATCACCAAAAATGGACCACCATACAAACACCATGATGCATGATTCATAAATGACATGCAACAACAACAACAACAACACCTACAATGATATTCATCTTAACTAATGTACCACACTAAAACTGGTCACCAAACACGAAACTTGTACTACAAGCATTCAACAATAAAATTATAGTAACATAACATGTAACAACATATCATCCACACACATTACTACAACACAACATATATACCACATATCATACAACACCATCATCCAACATTTAAATCATTTTCGCTTACTGAAACTATTTTTAAATTAAAGTACACTGCGTCAGCTTTCCAACATTTCAAACGACACCTCAAACGGACACCCAAAACTTAAGTTATGAATTATTTAAGTTTGACACAGCAGGTGTAACCGATTATACCAAAATAGGTAATTGGTTACAACATGCCAAAAATAGTGAGCAGACTTTCCCGGTGTAACCGGTTACACCAAAACTGGTAACTGGTTACACCCCCTCAAAAATGCCCAGATTATGCTTTTTAGTGACAGTGTAACCGGTTACACCAAAACCTGTAACCGATTATACCCTTAAAAAAAATCAGTTTTTTTTCAATTTGAGTTACAAAAATAAGTTCTAAAAACTCTCAAAAGCCCCAATTTTACATGGAAAGTCATATACTCAAGTTTCTACTCTAATTTCCAACAACATAAAACAATACAATCATTCACCCATTCCACAATGCATCCAAACATACATCATAACATCATAACCACACTTTTACATGTTTCATAGCATAGAAAAGAAAATTCAACCAAAGAGAAACCAATTCACCCACCCATATGTTATCATACAATCCCTTATACAAGAGAAAGTCTTACCCTTACCTTAGATTATCTATAGAATTTGCTTCTCCTCTCACTATGGAAGGATACTCTCTTAATTCCTCAGTGCCCTAACCTCTTTCTCCTTTCTCCCAAACTTTTCACGTTCTGACAGTTCTCCTCTATTCCCCTCTTTTCTTATTTCTAATTATATCTTATTCCAACTAAATAAAATAAATATTATCTATACTAAATATTTATTTTAGTAATTCTAAATCAAATTTTTATTTCATTATGTCACTATAACCATAATAATTAAAGTAATTATTTAATTATTACTATATATATATATATATATATATATATATATATATATATATATATATATATATATATATATATATATATATATATATATATATATATATATATATATATATATATATATATATATATATATATATATATATATATATATATATATATATATATATATATATATATATATATATATATATATATATATATATCCTAATTCAAATAATAGCAACATTTGATACTTCTCTCACCACTCCCATATCTCTACATTTTTACTCACACACCCCCAACACCTTAAATTCTAATCTCTAAGGCTACCACCCTACACGCAAGGTTTCCTCTAACACATCAAATCATCAACCAACATATACAATCACACAATTTATTTACAAGAATTAATTAAATAAATCGGGGCGTTACAACTCTCCCCAACTTAGAATATTTTCGTCCTCAAAAATTTACCTGATGCAAAAAACTCTGGATACGACTCTTGCATCCTACTCTCCAACTCCCATGCCATCTTCCTTCTGGAAGTGCCTCCCCAAACTAGTTTCACGAGAGGAATCTTTTTGCCTCGCAACTGTTTCAATTCACGATCTTCGATCTTCACAGGTAGAACTTCAACTGTAAGATTATCCCTTACTTGTACACCAATCACCAAAGTGACTCTCAAGAATACTTGGTCTCCCTCTTGAAACTCAAGATTATTCCTTCTCTTATCATGGTAACGTTTTTTCCTACTCTACGAAGCTTTCATCTTTTCTCGGATTAATTTCACATTTTCGGTAGTCTGCTAGACAATCTCAGGTCTAAGCACTACATTTCCACAAGATTCATGCCAACACAAAGGTGTCCTACACCTCCGACCATATAGTGCCTCAAAGGGTGCCATTCCAATGCTATAATGGAAACTGATGTTATAAGTGAACTCTATTAGTGGCAGATGACTATCCCAAGCACCTCTTTTCTCAAGGACACAAGCTCTCAACAAATCCTCGAAGGACTGAATAGTTCTCTTTGTCTGACCATCTGCTTGTGGATGATAGGCAGAACACAACTTTAGCTTAGAACCCAAAGCCTCCTGTAAATTCTCCCAAAATCTGGATGGGAACCTCGGGTCTCTATCAGAAACAATACTCGACAGAACTCCATGCAACTTTACAATTCACTCAGAGGTATATCTCTTCCAATTTATGCAAAGGAAAATTGATGTTAATCAGAATAAAATGCACTGATTTTGTCAGTCTATCAACTACCACCCAAATCACATCATGCCCCCTATGATTTTCCGATAATCCCATCACAAATTCCATCGAAATGCTATCCCATTTTCACTATGGAATGTCTAATGGTTGCATCAATCCTGCAGGCTTCTGGTGCTCAACCTTTGACTCCTGGAAAGTCAAGCACGCATACACAAACTGTGCCACATCACACTTCAAAGCAGGCCACCAAAGGATCTTTTTCAGATCCTGGTACATCCTAGTAGCTCCCGGGTGGACACTTAAGCTACTTCTATGACTTTCTTCTAAAATTATTTTCTTAAACTCAAGATTATCATGTATACAACTCCTACCTCAAAATTTCAATACATTAGGCACGACATTAGCCTTTTCGGGTGATAATTCAAGCCAAAGTCATAATCCTTATGAAAATCTAACCATCTTCGTTGGCTTATATTCAATTCCTTTTGATCAAACATGTATTTTAAACTCTTGTAATCACTGAATACCTCAAATTTAGAACCATAAAGATAATGACTCCAAATCATCAACATAACCACCACTGCAACCAACTATAAATCATGAGTATGATAGTTTCTCTCATGAACCCTCAGTTGCCGTGAAGCATAAGCCACTACCTTTTCATCTTGCATCAGCACACTGACTAAACCTATCATAGACGTGTAAGTAGAGTATCCACCTAAGAGAGGGGGGTGAATTAAGTACTTAGAATTATTTTTCCAGTTTTAACTTAAGCGTTGTGTCGCAACTGCGAAAAACAACCGGCGGAAAAACAGAAGAGTCGCCACTTTCGTTATTTATCCCAAAGAGAGGGAAAGGAAACGATCGGAAAAACCTGACAGAAAAGGGAAAGACAAGGTCATCGTAACCATGTCTGGATTCGGGAGTCGGTTACGCAAGGGAAAGGTATTAGCACCCCTCACGTCTGTCGTACTCGACGGGATCCATGCTTTGTTGTCTATCTAAAAGGGTGTTTACTATCTGAGCTAAAGGCTCAGGGATAAAAGAAAAGAAAGGAGAAGTGACTCGGCAGAGCATCGCCGCACTGTGCCTACGTACTCCCTCGTGCAATGGGAAAGTCAAAGTCAGCGTAGTTCGACTAACTACGGCTAAAGAAGGGGGGAGGTTGCTCGCTAAGACGTCGCGTCTTGTGCCTACGTACTTTCATCTGGTATGAAAGATCAGAGCAAACGTAGTTCGGGCTAAAAGGACCACAGGTTTGGTTCAAACGTTTTTAGGCCCGAGTAGGGTTAACAAGGAGTTTTAGCAGTTGGTGTATGCAGCTCGACCATTGGAGACTTAGGATCGAATGCGTCGCATATCGTCCTAAGGACGTATACTAAACACTCTAGGAAATTGAGAGGAGGCCCCTCAATCACCATTTCCCAAGTATAAGGCTCATGGCACAACATTCATTATCCTTATTAAGTATGTTATGATTGTATGAAGATGAGAAGAGAAGAAAGGACACTAATGGGAGACTAATCAATCCTAAAAATTATCATGCAAAGTGGACTTAAAGTTGAGTTTCTAAAGGGGAACTACCTAATGTTATCATTCATTTTTAGAACAATAATGTCTATCATAACCTCTCTTAAACAATATAGGTTAGAAATCCTAAGGGAAGAAAGACAAAAGAAGAAGAAGAAACAACAAAAGAAATATGCAAATGAAAAAATGCACACATTGAATGCACAAGTAGAATGAAAGTGGGAGGAAAAATAGTGTGGGGCAGTAGCCTCCACAAGCTCATCTCAACCAAGCATGCATATGAGAAATGCAAAGAAGAAAGAAGAAGAAGAAATGCACAAGAGGCAATCACACAAAGAGAGAAATTACACAAACAAAACAAACATGTCACATATGGAAACCCTAAAAAGAAACACACAAATGAACAAGCAATGAACATAATTTTGACCTAAAAATTAACATAAAGCAAGCTCAACATGTCTAATATGTGAAACAAGAAGAGTTGAGAGCTTAATGGATCCACAAAGGTCATTTCCAATTCAAACTAGATCATGCACTTGTATGAACCTTCCTTGGAGGTAACTTGACTTGCAAGTTACCTCAAAATTAGGAAAATGGTTCAAAAATTAACAAATAAAATGCACAAGAAAGCTAAACATGTTGGAAAACAGAGGCCAAAAGCTCAAAGCAAATATTCCCTCAAAGCACCATCAAAAGAAAATAATATTCAAGATGTACCACTTTGAAATGGGAGAATCGAGGGTCAAAAGAAAAGCACCAAAAGTCAACCCTAAATTCAACCAACCAGGGGCAAAATGGTCCTAAAAAATTTTTCAACTCATCATTGAGATGAGAATTAATTTTCATTCATTGGATCAAAAAGGAATGTGAGAAACAAAATAAAGAACAAACAATGTCACAATTTAACTCATTTAAAAACACCTCCAATGTTTAATTATATTTAAAAATGAGAAATAATCTGAAAAATAAAATAAAAATTGTCTAAAAATAATAGACATCTCAAGGTTTGTAAAAAATATTTTTGTGAATTTTTTAGAACATTGGAGATATTTTTAATGAATTAATCTCAAACAAGAATAAACGAAAAATACTAAAAGAAATAAAAGAAAAACAAAATGCAAGGAAAAAAACACAGCCAACGGATAAGCCTACTGGTCAACAGATCCAAGGCTCTAGAGCGCGCCATGCAGGCGCTGGGGAGGTTTAAGTGAAATGCGGCGTTTCACTGGGGATTGGGTGTGGTTTGGTTGACTCTCTCCCACGGTGAGTCTTAATCTTGTTCATCCATTCCAAAAGTAATCACATCCAAGAATCTACACGAAGCCACGTATGCAAACCCTAGTCTAACTAATTGAAAACACATCTCATGTGTTGGATCAGTGTACTAAGTCAAGGAAGTTAGCCAGATCGTGTGGCCAGTGACTCATCTTCTCCAATTCAAACCCTCAGATGAGAGGGAAACCCAGGTGGTGGCCAGAGAAGACTTCGGTCATCTTCTCCGGCGAGGGGAACAATGCACAGATGCAAAACTTAACCAAACTCAACAAATCTTATATGGAAATTCATTTACAACTCATGAGGATCATGAATCCGTGGCTAGTTTCCATTAATTCCTCACAACAAATTCAAATCGAAGATAAATAGTTCCACCCCTCAAATCCAAAAAGTTCTCAAACCTTACTCAATTTTGGTCAGAAATCAACTATAGGTTATGGAGATCACAGATCAAGCAAGAAATAAGCAAAACATCACGAGAACAAGCCATACCAGATCAAAACAGTTTGGAGCTTCATCGAACAATAATCACAAATGCCAGTTCATTTTAGTGATTAATGATCTACATGTTGTCTAGGTCTCAAATATGCAAAAATGGCAGAGAATCATGGCATAATGAGAGAGATAAGTTGAATTGTAAATACCTAGTGGAGAACTTCCACTAAGCCTTCAACTCTTGATGAAACTCAAAGAAAAATGTCCAGAAACGTTCCACAAACTTCAATAAAGCTTTTTCACTCTTCAATTTAGCTTGAAATCGCTTGGATCTCAGAATTCGAATTTTGAATTTCCTTCACTTTTTCAAAATGCTCTAGCTTCAATTCTTCACCCAATTCGTGTTCTGATCATTTGTGAATGATAGAAATCTTTTATGTGATGGATTTGAATCATAAGAAAGCCCAATGGCAGCCCCTAGAGCCCAATTGCATATCCATGGAATTTGAGTTTTTTAGCTTCTTCATGTGCATGAAATTCCTTCCAATTTTCCTCCAAAATGCTGCACGTTGCTTGTTGATAGCATGAGGAGTGTGAAGGGCTGAGATTTAATCCTTGTTTGATCTCAAAGGTTGATATTACAAGTGTGACTTAAGCTTGAAGTAAGCTTGAAAATAGCTCATCAAAACACACCAAATTCAAATTCTGAAATTGCCAATGTGCTTAAAACATGTTTTGTACTCAAAATATGTACCTACTTGCACAAAAATGATCCATAATGAATTAATTCCCATTTTCTCATTTTAAGGCCTTTTCCATGAAAATCACTTTAGGAATTCACCATTCCAAGACAAATTCATGACTTCTCAATGCTTGGTTAAATAATTGATACCATTTGGAGCATATTTGATGTTGGAAAAAATCTCCATTTGAAGTGTGCAAGTTGGTGAAATGGACCTATAATTTTGTGACCTATAATCTCACTTTCCCAAAATACCCCTAACTTGCAAGCCTCATAACTTGAGTTCTACACATCAGATGAAAGACTTCTAGTACTCTTTGGAAAGCTAAGACCATGACCTACAACTTTCATGTTCATCAAAATTTGAGGCGAAACATCCTTCTAGGTCAAAAATGGCTTGGAAGTTGGTTGACGTTTGTTGACCAAAATCACATTCATCTAATGACCTGTAACTTGTCTGCATCATAACTTGAGTTCTATAAATCCAATCAAGGACTTATAGTACTCAAAAGAAAGCTAAGAACATTCTCTACAAGTTTCATGTTGGTCAAAAGTTGATATGAGACTTGTATATTGAGATAGGTGGTCTTGAAATTGGGCACTAAACAAGGGATTTTACACTGAGAACCCTAATTTAGTAACTTCTCACACACTTCATCCTTGATGAATTGATCTTGAAATGATATATTAGACACCTCAACATAACATCCCATAACCATATAGACTTGGAATTGAGTTTTAATCTCCTTCAATTTCACAGTTAACTGAGGATTACCCAGATGAAACCCCTAGATGCAACAATCTTGACTGTGGCTTCTTTCACATCACACAACAACTTGAATAAGCTCCAACATGGCTCTCAAACCACTAAATGAGCTCTCTTAGAATCTCATATCCATAATCATGAATTCACAATCCTCTGATGATCTTTGAATGGCCTCTAAGTTAGGAGTTGACCCACATACATCCATCAATCCTTTCACAAGACTATTGCCCACTTCTAGATGACCTGATGACCATTCAAACTTGAGTAACAACCCTTGCTTAGGCTCAACACTCTGAGTAGACTCCTTTTGATATGCACAACATCTTGATCCCCTGTTCAATGAAAAATGCTATGCAATGCAAATGCTAGAAAGAAATGAAATGAAACATAAACCAAGTTAAGAAAAGGTTGGGCAAATTTTGGGGTGCAACAGCTGCCCCTATTCAAACGAATTGGACCTGAGTGGGTGAAAAGCGAACGGCTTTCAAACAATCAAGGTAAAGACGGTTGAATACCAAAGAACCTGGAAATTTGCCAATCGCAGAAATGAGACTGCAGACCCCGACTGGGGGTGAAATCTCTAGAAAACTGAATCCGAAAAACAATAAATGACACACAGTCTGAAGAGCACATGACCTCGCAGTCAATTATCCGCATTAAATTCCTCTGACATCACCGTTAGACATCTGACCTCGCTGCCAGTCATAGACATTAAGTCTATAATAACAGTTGGCATTACCGTCAACCTTCTACTTCAAGTCGGTAGAATAGCTAACATCGCCGTTAGACCTCTGTTAGATAAAACAGGCATCGAATCCTAAGACACGATTCTCTGCCATCGCTGCCAATCATTCGAAGAAATCCAACCGGTAAATCACACATGACCTCGTCGTCAGTTAAAATAAAGCATTTGACATCGCCGTCGAACAATAACAAAGTTGATTAAACCATTGACATCACCGTCAATAACCAAAACATCTGACATCACCGCCAGAAACCAACATATCTGACATCGCCGCTGAAAAACCAAAATCACCTGACATTGCCGCCAGAAAAACAGAACATCCAACATCGCCGCTGGAAAACCAAAATCACCTGACATCGCCGCCAGAAACAAACATCCAACATCGCCGCTGGAAAACCAAAATCACCTGACATCGCCGCCAGAAACAAATATCCAACATCGCCGCTGGAAAACCAAAATCACCTTACATCGCCGCCAGAAACAAACATCCAACATCGCCGCTAGAAAACCAAAATCATCTGACATCGCCGCCAGAAACAAACATCCAACATTGCCGCTATAAAAACAAAAATCACCTGACATCGCCGCCAGAAACAAACATCCAACATCGCCGCTGGAAAAACAAAAATCACCTGACATCGCCGCTAGCAAAACACAAATCTAGTAAGAGAACCTGACGTCGTCGTCAGCAACCATAAATCCAATAAATATCTGACATCGCCGCCAGCTAACTATAATTCTGAGAAACACCTGACATCGCCGTCAAGTACCTATGGGGGTAAAGAACTCTGACATCGCCGCCAGACAACCATGGTGCTAATAAGCATCTGACATCGCCGCCAGACAAACACAAATCTAATAAGCATCCAACATCGCCGTCAAATAACCATATTTCTGAGAAACTTCTGACATCGCCGCCAGATCAACACAAATATGATAAGAATTTAACATCGCCGTCAGATAACCATATTTCTGAGAAACTTCTGACATCGCCGCCTGATCAACACAAATATGATAAGCATCCAACATCGCCGTCAGATAACCATATTTCTTCAAAACTTCTGACATCGCCTCCAGATCAACACAAATCTGATAAGCATCCAACATCGCCGTCAGATAACCATATTTCTCTGAAACTTCTGACATCGCCGCCAAACCTTCGCTAAATAAAAGCGAGCAACAAAATCCACATGAAGTTAAGATCACCCACTAATAATAATCACAGAGAAACTCCGCTGGGGAAATAACATGAGTCGGGGTCTAGCCACAACACGGGCAAAGATACCAATCATCTGCGCGATACACCTGAAACAAAGAGATAACAACCTGGCTTATGTTTCACATGCATATGTTTGAAAATGGCGTAATGCTCCATACGAAATGGAAATGCTACGCGTTTGGGTAGATGTTATGCTCGCATGCAGATGCAACGGAACTGAATCAGCAAAACGAATGCTAGAGATACAGAGACCACCCTGCTGGGGAAAGAAAATAACCCTGTTGGGGGAATCAACGATTCTGCCGGGGATAGAGCGCAAACTTGCTCATGCCAATAACAATTGGACTTATGCCGAGAAACGGCCCTTGCTGGCCTCCTACAAAGAAAATACTGATGTGACAACATTCTTCTACCCTGCTGGGGAAAAGATAACAAATCTACTGGGGAAACCACTCCTTTCAATTTGCTGGGGATTGCCCCGCTAGGGAACGAACCTAACCAGGCTGCTCACTCAGACTGCATACAACTCTACAGGGGATAGAGGTACGAACTTCACTGACTGGGGAAATAGATTCAGGCTAGGAATAAGACGAACTTCATCCACACCTCTTTGCCCCAAGGGTAACGACCCTGCAAAACTGAACAAGCAGACAAGATATCCTACACAAACAGAACTATCTCAGTCATCATTCGTGACGTTGTTCAATTAATTCAAAGTTTTAACAATTATTGGCCAAGGCCTGCAAGCTTATGTAAGTGCAAGTTAATCAAAACCTTGGGCGTTTTCACAAACAAAACAGTAAAAGTTAAAACAAAGCACACATATCAAGTACTGAATAGTATATGTTTATTGATAAATGTCCTGTAAATAGGCAAAGTTTTACAACAGATGCAACTCCTGAAAAGAGGAAGTTGCGCAAAAACCAATAAAGATATGCACAGAAATATACAAAAGTGTACAAAAATGTCGGCAACATGGCACAGACAAACACCATGAGCTGATCCCTCTATGACTCGCCTGACTCTGATGCTTTCTCGACGCTTCGTCTTTAGAAGAGATTGATTCAGATAAACGGCCCTCAGGTTCTCCCAGTCCACTAAGCAATGAAGTTCCAACGCAGACCGCAGTCATTTGCTTTTTTCAATCCCTAACTTTTGCCTGAACCGCCCTTTCGGGTTTTCGATTCACCGGGATACCCATTTTTGCCAAAATCTCCTTTTCAGGTTTTCGACTTTGCGGGTTTACATCTTTTCATTTTTATCCTTAATTTTTTCCCGAACCTATTTTCCTTTTTTATGGTTCGCCGGGATGCCCCATTTTTGCCTGAACTTTCCTTTTTGTGTCTAGCGGGTCTCTTTTAAGCAAAGTATTTTTTTAACCACGTCTGCATTCACAGGGGATGTGAAATCCTCACCATCCATGGTGGCTAACAACAAGGCTCCTCCGGAGAAGACGTTTCGAACGACATATGGACCTTCATAATTGGGAGTCCATTTGCCCCTGTGATCTGATTGTGGTGGGAGAATCTTTTTCAGCACAAGGTCGCCCGTCTGAAAGCTTCGAGGGCGCACCTTCTTATCGTAAGCTTTCTTCATCCGGCTCTGGTACAACCTACCATATGCAATAGATACTAGCCTCTTCTCATCCATCAGGCTAAGTTGATTCAATCTGTTCTTTATCCATTCTGCCTCATCAAGTTTCACGTCGACCAGAACTCTTAAAGAAGGAATCTCGACCTCCAATGGCAGGACAATTTCCATACCATATACTAGCGAGAAAGGAGTTGCCCCGGTTGATGTGCGTACCGTCGTACGATAACCGTGCAAAGCAAACGGCAACATCTCATGCCAATCTTTGTAGGTGACAACCATCTTTTGCACTATCTTCTTAATATTTTTGTTGGCCGCTTCAACAGCGCCATTCATCTTCGACCAATAGGGCGATGAGTTGTGATGTTCAATCTTAAAGTTCTGGCATAACTCCTTCATCATCTTATTGTTCAGATTCGAACCATTATTAGTAATAATTCGCTCGGGAATTCCATATCTGCAAATGATGTCCTTCTTTATAAACCGGGCTACGACTTGCTTTGTGACATTGGCGTACGAAGCTGCCTCAACCCATTTGGTGAAGTAGTCGATGGCAACTAAGATGAAATGATGACCGTTGGATGCGGTGGGCTCGATCTTGCCAATCATATCAATGCCCACATGGAGAAGGGCCACGGGGACGCCATAACATTCAAAGGGCATGGCGGTACATGAATTTTGTCTGCATAAATCTGGCATTTATGACATTTCTTCGCAAATTTGAAACAATTTGACTCCATATTTAGCCAATAATACCCTGCTCGTAATAGTTTCCGAGACACGGCATGTTCGCCGGCATGTGTACCGAAAGTACCCTCGTGGACTTCTTCCATAAGCAGTGTTGCTTCTTTTTCATCCACACATCTCAACAGCACCAAATCATGGTTCCTTCTGTAAAGCACACCATCTGGGTTTAGATAAAAGTTGCCAGACAACCTCCTCAACATCTTCTTATCCTGAGCCGAAGCCCCTGGTGGATACTCTTGCTTCTTGAGGAAGTTTTGTATATCGTAAAACCATGGCTTGCCATCAGTGGCTTCATCAATGGCGAATACGAAAGCGGGTCTACCCAAGCGAGAAATGACTATTTTAGGAGCATTATTCCAGAAATTCACTTTGTACATCGAAGATAGTGTTGCCAAAGCATCGTCCATCTGATTCTCTGCTCGTGGTACATGGTGAAAATCTACCCGATCGAAGAAGGGTAACAACCTCCTTGCATAATCTCTGTAAGGGATTAGATTTGGTTGACGAGTTTCCCACTCTCCCATGATTTGATTAACCACTAGTGTTGAATCGCCATATACATCCAAATTCTTGATTCTCTAATCAATAGCCTCTTCCAGACCCATGATACATGCTTCGTACTCAGCTTCATTGTTAGTGCAAGGGAATGTCAATCTGGAAGTGAACGGGATATGAGTACCATGAGGAGTTGTAATAATTGCCCCAATTCCACTACCATAGGAGTTAACAACACCGTTGAATATCATTTGCCACTGAGAATCCTTCTCTGGACCTTCACCGTGTAATGGTTCTTCATAATCTTTCGCTTTGAGGAACATGATATCCTCGTTAGGAAATTCAAACTTCATCGGTTGATAATCTTCGATGGGCTGCTCAGTAAGGTATTCTGACAGAACACTTCCCTTGATGGCTTTCTGAGAAACATATTGTATATCGTACTCTGTCAGTACCATCTGCCACCTGGCAATTCTTCCTGAGAGCGCTTGCTTCTCGAAGACATACTTGATCGGATCCATCTTCGAAATCAGCATGGTTGTATGGTTGAGCATATATTGTCTCAAACGTTTGGCAGCCCAAGTGAGTGCACAACACGTTTTCTCGAGCATCAAGTAACGAGACTCACAATCTGTGAACTTTTTACTCAGATAATAAATTGCATGCTCTTTCCTTCCGATCTCGTCGTGTTGACCGAGAACACAACCCATACTGTTCTCAAAAACTGTTAAGTACATGATTAAAGGCCTTCCAGCTACTGGGGGTATCAATATTGGAGGCTCCTGCAAGTATTCTTTTATCTTATCAAATGCCTTTTGACAATTTTCATTCTAGACAACCGCCTGATCTTTCTTTAACAATTTAAACATTGGTTCACACGTGGCCGTGAGATGAGATATGAACCGACCGATGTAGTTCAATCTCCCTAGGAAACCACGGACCTCCTTTTCTGTTTTCAGTGCTGGCATATCTTATATGGCTTTTATCTTTGCAGGATCGACCTCGATTCCTTTTTCACTGACAATAAACCCCAATAACTTTCCGGACCAAACTCCAAAAGTGCACTTATTTGGATTCAACCTCAATCTGAACTTCCTAAGCCTCTCAAGCAGCTTCAAAAAGTTGACCAAATGCTCTTCCTCCGTTTGGGACTTAGCAATCATATCGTCAACATAAACATCAATCTCTTTATGCATCATGTCATGAAAGAGCGTTGTCATAGCGTGCTGATATGTTGCTCTGACGTTCTTTAAGCCAAAAGGCATCACCTTGTAGCAAAACGTTCGCCACGGTGTAATGAACGTTGTTTTCTCCATGTCTTCCGGTTCCATCTTTATTTGATTATAACCGGAGAAACCATCCATGAAAGAAAACACCGGAAATTGAGTTGTATTGTCGACCAATACGTCAATGTGAGGGAGCGGGAAATCATCCTTTGGGCTCGCCTTATTCAAATCCCGGTAATCAACATACATTCGCACCTTACCGTCTTTCTTCGGTACAAGCACTGTGTTGGCGACCCATGGAGGGTAAGTAGTCACGGCCAAGAATCCAGCGTCCAACTGCTTTTGGACCTCTTCTTTGATTTTTACCGCCATATCTGGTATTATCCTTATAAGCTTCTGCTTGACCGGCGGACATTCCTCGCGCAACGGCAAGCGATGAACCACTATGTTAGTGTCAAGCCCGAGCATATCTTCATACGACCAAGCAAAGATGTCACTATACTCTCGAAGCATCTCGATCAGTCTTTGCTTGATGTCGCTCTGTAGCACAGCCCATATCCGAAAATTTCTGACAACTTCTTCATAACCCAGATTAATAACCTCGATTTCCTCCTGATGAGGCAGAATGATCTTCTCTTCTTGTTTCAAAAGTCTAGCTAGTTCTTCAGGCACGTCTTCATCCTCATCAATCTCTTCTTCAGCTTGATATATCGGTTGATCAAAGTCGAAGCGAGTCATAGGAGGTTCTGAATCAATGTCATCTGCAATAGGAGTCCTGCAACAAAAATGGTTAAATGTTTCAAACAATATGCAAACAAATATAAACCACGTTGCCATTTCATTGTGAAAAATAACAAATAAGAAAAACCGAGATCACAAAATTTGAATGAGAAAACGCCCTTTTATTAATTGATAAACAATGTTCAGACATAAACAAATAAGGCCCTGAAATAAAATACCACTATGCCCCGGGTAGGACATAGGGTAGTACAATAACTGGAAAAACAAAGTACTACTGTTCTGTCGTCACTTGAATGAATTCTTCAATTGACCAGTTGTGCAGGCTCTGTCCCAGAATACATGGCTTGATCCAGGCATTCATATCACAATCACTATCTCCGTCTTCGTCAGATACAACATTGATTCTCTCGAAGATGACTCCCCCTTGGTGAACTGCACGGGCCCTTTATAGTGCAGCGCGCTCTGCGAGGCTGAAGGAGAGGAGAATGACGGTCGGTACCCTAAACCAAATTTGTCTTGCTTGTGGGGAATCTCCAATACTTGTCCCCATCCCTGCACTGCCCCAGTCTGTACCACTGCTTGAGCTTCTTTAAACGAGGACATAGCCACTTCTGGCACCTTACTCACAACAGGCGACTTATCCTTAATCTTAACCGCTTCGAAGGCCTGACAAAGAGTTTCATGGATCTCTCCATCCACTTCAACATATTTAAAGGATGATAAATGGCTAACCATGATATCCTCCTCCCCGCATACCGTAACAATGCTACCGCCAACCATGTATTTCGGATTTTGATGCAGCGTGGAGGTTATAGCTCCTGCTGAATGAATCCATGGGTGGCCTAGTAAACAACTGTAGGCCGGCTGGATATCCATGATTTAAAACACTGCATCAAAGACCTCAGGTCCCACCTGGATAGGCAAAGTTACCTCCCTAAACACGGATCTTCGGGTTCCATCAAACGCACGCACCACCAAATCACTTGGCGTACAAATCAACCCTTGCATATCTAACCTCATTAGGGCCTTCTTCGGAAGTACGTTTAAGGAAGATCCCGTATCCACAAGCCCGTGAAACATGACAGCCCCTCGGCATTCTAAAGATACGTGCAGCGCACAATTATGATTTCTGCCTCTTGGCGTCAAATCCAAGTCCGTAAAGCCTAAGCCATTTCCTACGTTTACGTGCGCCACAACTCCCTCAAGTTGATTGACTGAAATTTCCTGCGGCACGTAAGCAGTGTTTAGTATTCTCAGCAATGCATTCCTATGCGCCTCAAAGCAAAGGAGTAACGACAATATAGATATTTTGGAAGAAGTTTGCTGCAAATGATCGACTATCTTGTAGTCGCTTTTCCGAATCAGCCTCATAAACTCCTCCACGTCTTTCAACAAAGACTCCTTCTCTCCAGATTGAGAAGTCTCCTCCACTACCGGTCTTTTCCCCTTGTCCACCTTATCAACAGTCACTTCAGGCAACGAAAAGACTCGGCCACTACGAGTAATACCTCCTGCTCCCACTAGATTGTCAACTGAGTTTGCAGGGGGATCATTCAAGTTTATCTTCTGTCCATTGAAGTACACTTCGGCTCCGTAGTTCCACGGAATAGCCTTAGTGCTTTCAAATGGCACAGGACCCGCTTTTGTGATAATTATCGTTGGCGGCTTTGGTGCATAAATAGTAACAGTCTTGTACGGGATGGCAATTGTCGCAATCTCATCCTTTTCTTCAGCCACCAAATCCTCAGACTCTCTTCCAATAGAACGGTCAAATTGTAAAACTCCGTTATCCATCATCCCCTGAACACATTTTTTCAACAATCCACATCCTCTCTCAGGATTAGCAAGACACTCAACACAATCATCATCACAACCCGGGAAAACACCCCCCTTTAGCAATCTGGCTTTCACAAAGCTTAAGGGTGTCTTCAGTTCATCAACATCGGCCACCAAATTCAACACTTCTTCCTCGATAACTGCATTAATCCCAGCCTGCCCGTGGTTCGGCATGGTATTTTGCACCACATTGGGAACATCATTAGAAAATTTAATCGCCTTACTGTCAATCATGTCTTGCACCTTATGCTTAAAGGCTTTACAATTGTCAATATTGTGCCCCGGGGCACCCGAATGAAACTCACAGTGGGCATTTGCATCGTACCCAGGTGGAGGTGGACCAGTCAAAGGAGCCATAGTCCTCTTTTGAATCAATTGTAGTTGTAGAAAAGCTTGCAATAACTGGGAGTATGGCATGTGAAGGGCATCAAAATGTCTGTTCACTGCCGCCCGGCCTCTATCTTGGTATTTTCTGTACCCCTGTTGATTTTGTTGCGGTTGTTGTTGTTGTTGTTGTGGTTTTTAAACTGCTGGAATAGTAATGCTGGCAATCTGCTGATGCTGCCGATTCTGACCTCTATTTCTTCCCCGTGAACTGGATACAGAGTTAGTATCTCCCTCTCACCTTTTGTTTCCGAACACCTTCCTGTTCCCCCCAGCTGATGGCATCTCACCAGCATTGATCTTTCCTAACTTAATTCCATTCTCCACCCTCTCTCCGGTGATTATCAAGTCAGAAAAGTTGCCTGACATGTTGTCGATGAGTTTTTCATAATAAACGCTTGGCAAGGTAGAGACAAACATATCCACAAGTTCCCGTTCTACCATTGGTGGTTGTACCCTAGCTGCCAATTCTCGCCATCTTTGAGCATATTCTTTGAAGCATTCATTGCTCTTCTGTGAGAGGTTTTGAAGTTGGACCCTGTTGGGAGCAATGTCACTATTATATTGATAATGTCTCACAAATGCTTCGGCCAGATCTCTCCAACTACGAACATTTGCAGGCTCCAAGCTCATGTACCATTCTAGCGAGGGACCGGATAAACTATCTTGGAAGAAATGCATAAGCAGTTTCTCGTCATCGGAATGCGCAGACATCTTGCGATAATAAGACCTCAGATGAACCCTAGGGCAAGTGGTACCCTTGTACTTATCAAAATTCGGGAGTTTAAACTTTGGTGGCACTATCAAGCCTAGGATCAGCCCCAGGTTAGACATATCCAGCCCCATAGAGTTTTGGCATTCAAGAGACCTCATCTTCTCTTCAATCATCTTAATCCTCCTATCAGCCTCAGAGGGTAATTCAGCAGCTATAACTCTTTGTGAGAAACATCCTTCTGCCTATCCTCATTCCAGGTGTGGTCCATATTATCGTGTATGGCACACGTGGTGTCGAGGCCATAGTCGTTTCCATTACCATTACCACCATTAGCAAAACCAGCATGATTAAAACCTGCCGCATTTCCAGCACCAGCAGCGTGACCATTCCCTCCAGCAGTAGGGATGACTAAGGTTGGAATAGAATTTTATGCACGAGAAGTCTCAATACGAGGAGGGTTAGCAGCAGTCCCACCATGTAACACACCATCACTATTAACTCGTGTAATCAAAGGTTGCACTAAAGTCTGAAGTTGCGCCTGGCCACTAGCAACCCCTTGTATGACCTCCATCAGCTGTGCCATCCGATCTCTCATCTCTTGCATTTCTGCCTGCATCTGATCCATCAGTCTTTTCTGGTTTCTTCTGGTACCGTACCGGTGAGTTGTCAAGTCAGCAATCCTGAAACACTAGTAAACCACAGGAGAAATAAGGTTAATAGTTTCAGTGCACCTGCAAATGCGGGAAAAATGCTAAAATGCAGACATGTATTTATGCACCAGGGACATTTCCCCCTCGATTCTAGTTTCCAGGGAAAACATAACAATGGAGAACCCTACGGACAAACATAGAACGCCAACTCCTCGTATATAAATCAAAGGCCAACAGGCAATGTACAAGCTACAACTGAGTACAATGAGGAAAAGACCTCAACCAACAAACCTGGTGATGGTCAATACAACAAATAAACAGCAAAAAACTACAACAGAAATAAACAAGACGGTCAAGCAGGATGACGTGATCGGAAATCCTCTAACAGCTTCAGTGTCTCAGGATGATCCAGCCTAGCAAGCTGTCCTTGAATAAGCAAATCCTGCTGGCTAACAGTATGTTGTAGGCTATCAATGTGATCTTTCAAAGCTTCTTCCTCGAAACATGCTTCAAGCCTGCGTCTCTTGGAGTCAGCTCTCAACCTGAAATCCTTCAAGTTTGCGATCACTTCATTCAACCTGTACTTACTATCTCGTCTAAGTGATGCTTCTGCTGCAATCTCCCCATCTTTGGCATTAAGTTGCGCCTTCAACTTGTTGATCTGAAGTTTTAACCTGTCTTCGCGCTCCTTGTTGTTAGTGAGCGTGGCATTCCATATTGACTCAAACTTGGAGATCCTCAAGTAAGCCCTATCTAACTCTTCCGTCTTGGTGACAAGAACACTATGGACGGCGTTCAAGTCTCGGCCTGTGCACTCTCTGTCATTAGTTTTCTTAGTCAGATCCGTACCCAGTTTGTTCACAAGCTCAGTCTGTCTCTTGAAGGAATGAACTGCATCGATCTTCTCACTTCGAAGCTGGATGATTTCTTTCTCCAATTCTTCATTTGCTCTTCTCAACTCTTCCTTCTCCAACAATACCTGATTGTATTTCTGGATATCTACGGTAGTGGGATCCTCTATCATGAGAGGATATAGAGGTGCATCTGTAGGATATGGCATCAGAAACTTCACAGCTCTATCATGAATCCAAGTCAGGTAAGGGTCATATGCTCAGCTGTTACTCTTCCCCAAAGCTATTTTCCCTCTCCGATGAATGTTATTCCATGCATGCTCAAGTCTGCCCAGAGCCTCGCCCTCCAATAAACCAGTAAGATATAGAGATTCTTGCATCTCCTCTTCTCTAGGAGGCTCCCTCAATGCATACCCAAACTGTCTCACCAATAAAGAAGGGTTATAGTTGATGCAACCTTTCCTTCCGACCAAAGGGACATTAGGAAAACCTCCACAACTATAAACAATATCTTTACCAAGCAAGTCCCAGTCAAACCAAATAACATTCTCTGCAGATAAACCCATCAACCTTTCTGACCACTCTGAAGTACTGGCATTGGCAACAAACGGACCCATCTTGGGCAGATGACTAATAAACCATGCATACAACAAAGGAACACAACAAGCTACGTTCTTTCCCCTTTGTTTCTCATTCTTGTAGTGCACAGAATGATAAACATCTCCAAGAAGGATGGGCACTGTGTTTCCTGAAGCTAGCATATGGAACGCATCTACATCCACAAAGTCTGGAAGATTAGGAAACATAACAATGCCATATATACAAAGAGCCAGGATGGCGCTAAACACAATCCAACAGCCATCCTTAGTGCACTGCTGAGCTTTCTCAATCAAGCAAGGAAAAGGAAAACCATACATCCCCAGTCTTCGGATCATCTTCCCATCTAACTCTGAAGCCTCAAGATGCAAAATAGCGGCGAGCTCGGCCAGATCAGGCTTAGTATCAACATGGACAAACGACATCTGATTCCGAATGGGTACCCCTAACAACTCAGAATATTCCTCTTGTGTAGGAGCCAGGACATATTCAGGAAAGAAGAAGCATCTCAACTGGGCATCATAAAACTATAGGAGAGCATAAACACCACTAATATCATATTTAGAGGGCTTACGAACATATCTCAATAATCTCCCATAAGACTTCCTGAAATCTTCCATTACTGCTTTTTCACCCAAGGCAATCAGACTCAACAAAGTACTAACATCCGGAGCTGGAAACTTGTAGGCCACTGTACTCTTCAAGGGCTCCATAGCGAGATCACTAGAATCGGGAGGGAAATATGCACCTGCAACACAAATACATGTTAATGAAATGCAGATGAAAATGCAAATGCAAATGCAAACAAGGGATCAAGACTGTTGTGTCGTTGGTCGAGAAAAACCAGAGCTTCGCCTTAACAAGAACAAAGTACCGATAGTAGGACCCAATGATATCAGGAATACATATTCACACTTACAAAGAACTGGGTAATCTGAAAGCCAAGGTTTTCTGCACAACCCAATCCCTCTCACAGGTGTGGACCTATCCACTAACAAGGTTTTGGCATCCTATGCGTTCATCAGCGTCACAGACTTTCTGGAAATGATGATACGTTCACCATTTCTGGTTTTTCATCATCATCTCCTAAAGAGGCCTCACTTAGCTGACTCATAAATGATCGGTTCCCAGAGTCGACAATTCTCAAATCCAAAATCCCAACCGATCGTAAGGATCTAAAGGAAAATCGTCAAAGAGAATCTTGTCCGAGTGTGAATTTCATGGGAAACTGTATCTGCTAAGAAAACAGGCCCCCCACTAGTCTCCACTACTAATACTAGGTTTGTACTCAAGCCCGGGTCCAGCTTATCACTCAATGGAACTTCCCCTCCCCACAGCACAGCAGTAATGATATATGATGCTAAAAATAAATACGAGAAAGTAAATAAAGATAAAGCACATATATACAACACCCAAAGATAAACAAACAAGCGCTAGGATTGACTCGCATAGGGAACTAGAGTCCCCAACAGAGTCGCCAGCTGTCGCAACTGCGAAAAACAACCGGCGGAAAAACAGAAGAGTCGCCACTTTCGTTATTTATCCCAAAGAGAGGGAAAGAAAACGATCGGAAAAACCTGATGAAAAAGGGAAAGACAAGGTCATCGCAACCATGTCTGGATTCGGGAGTCGGTTACGCAAGGGGAAGGTATTAGCACCCCTCACGTCCATCGTACTCGATGGGATCCACGCTTTGTTGTCTATCTAAAAGGGTGTTTACTATCTGAGCTAAAGGCTCAGGGACAGAAGAAAAGGAAGGGGAAGTGACTCGGCAGAGCATCGCCTCACTGTGCCTACGTACTCCCTCGTGCAATGGGAAAGTCAGAGTCAACGTAGTTCGACTAACTACGGCTAAAGAAGGGGGGAGGTTGCTCGCTAAGATGTCGCGTCTTATGCCTACGTACTTTCATTTGGTATGAAAGATCAGAGCAAACGTAGTTCGGGCTAAAAGGACCACAGGTTTGGTTCAAAAGTTTTTAGGCCCGAGTAGGGTTAACAAGGAGTTCTAGCAGTTGGTGTATGCAGCTCGACCATTGGAGACTTAGGCGTTACCATTTGCGGTAGAACTAGAAGTTAACGACACTCTTTTTATGAAAATATTTCCTTGAATAAGAACCCCAAAGGGCGGAAAAGGTTTGAAGTGTTTTTGTGTTTTTTTAGAGAAGAAGTGTTTTGAATTTGAGTGTTTATAATGTATGTTGTACTAAAGTCTAAAACCTAGGATCGAATGCGTCGCATATCGTCCTAAGGACGTATACTAAACACTCTAGGAAATTGAGAGGAGGCCCCTCAATCACCATTTCCCAAGTATAAGGCTCATGGCACAACATTCATTATCCTTATTAAGTATGTTATGATTGTATGAAGATGAGAAGAGAAGAAAGGACACTAATGGGAGACTAATCAATCCTAAAAATTATCATGCAAAGTGGACTTAAAGTTGAGTTTCAAAAGGGGAACTACCTAATGTTATCATTCATGTTTAGAACCCTAGTGTCTATCATAACCTCTCTTGAACAAGATAGGTTAGAAATCCTAAGGGAAGAAAGACAAAAGAAGAAGAAGAAACAACAAAAGAAACATGCAAATGAAAGAATGCACACATTGAATGCACAAGTAGAATGAAAGTGGGAGGAAAAATAGTGTGGGAAGTAGCCTCCACAAGCTCATCTCAACCAAGCATGCATATTAAAAATGCAAAGAAGAAAGAAGAAGAAGAAATGCACAAGAGGCAATCACACAAAGAGAGAAATCACACAAACAAAACAAACATGTCACATATGGAAACCCTAAAAAGAAACACACAAATGAACAAGCAATGAACATAATTTTGACCTAAAAATGAACATACAACAAGTTCAACATGTCTAATATGTGAAAAAAGAAGAGTTGAGAGCTTAATGGATCCACAAAGGTCATTTCCAATTCAAACTAGGTCATCCACTTGTATGAACCTTCCTTGGAGGTAACTTGACTTGCAAGTTACTTCAAAGTTAGGAAAATGGTTCAAAAATTAACAAATAAAATGCACAAGAAAGCTAAACATGTTGGCAAACAGAGGCCAAAAGCTAAAAGCAAATATCCCCTCAAAGCACCATCAAAAGAAAATAATATTCAAGATGTACCACTTTGAAATGGGAGAATCGAGGGTCAAAAGAAAAGCACCAAAAGTCAACCCTAAAGTCAACTATCCAGGGGCAAAATGGTCCTCAAAAATTGTTCAACTCTTCATTGAGATGAGGATCAATTTTCATTCATTGGATCAAAAAGGAATGTGAGAAACAAAATAAAGAACAAACAATGTCACAATTTAACTCATTTAAAAACACCTCCAATGTATAATTATATTTAAAAATGAAAAATAATCTGAAAAATAAAATAAAAATTGTCTAAAAATAATAGACATATCTGTGGAGGCAAATCGCCACATATCACACAAGTCTGCAAGACATTGGTTAATGCAGGTTTCGATGATGACAAATTTCCTGGATAGATTGGAAATTATGAATTCCAGATCTACTAAACCAGATGCAACGTATCACCCACCATATCCTTTTACGCTTGTCTTAAAACTTCTGAAATGAATATACTTTGTGTTGACAAAATGCAATAATGACCAAAGGCATGAAAGACTTCAAACTAATGAATTTTTGCAGGCTTGCAGGACATGGGTCGACCATAGGGTCGGCATATGCATCAGAAAAAGTCTAAACCAGTCAGCGCACAAAGCATGCGTCGACCATAGGGTCAGTGCATGAAGGAACAACATTCCAGCGGGTCAGTGCGTAAAGGCATGAGTCGACCATAGGGTCGGCGCATAATGGAAATAGATTTCAACGGGTCAGCGCACGCCGACTATATGGTCGACGCATACTGATGAATTTTCCAGATTTCCAAAACAGCACAGGCCATGCGTCGATGCACAGACCTATTATGGTCGACCGTTCGCGCGGAAAATCTGTTTTAAAATACTTCCCTCTCATATTTGAAATACTGTTATGTCCAGAATTATGTTGGCACTATATATACTTGTTTAAACACTTGTGTCTACCAACATTTGATATTCTTTTGATTCATGTGTTCAAAAACAAGAAAGAGTGAAATAGGTGTCCAAGATTCATCATCTTCATCTTCAACATCTCACAACATTTCAATTACACACAATCATTTTTGAAATGCATTTGTGAGAGATTCAAGGTGATAAGGTTCGAGGCTTAGATTGGAGAATCAAGCTCGGGTTGAAGATTGTGACAGGTTCTTTCTTGAATAAAACCATTGGGGTTTTACCCTCCAAGATTGGTTCGAATTTTGGGGGTTTTTTTGGACGAGATTCTTCATCAACGGTCAATCGAGCGAAGGTGATTGTGAAGAGGTGGTCTTCACAAGTCTAATAGCGGATTCAGTGATTTTGAATGGAAGATCTCGGGTTCGATTTGGTGCTGTTGAGATCAGCCATAGCCAAAGGTTTGAACAACAACGTGTTATTCAATAAGGTGGCTGGAGTCGGAGGTCCATCAACACAAATCGAAGAACTTGATTCAGCTTGAATCAAGGGGCAAGGAGTGAAGGCAACTTTCAACACATTGAGATTTATGTTGTATATTTGCTGCTCAATCCTTGTATAAACTGTTCATTCAAACAGGTGATATCTATAAAATATATCTCAATTCTAGTTTTAGAATTGAGGGCAGACGTACCCTGAAGCGAGGACGACGGGGGAACTGCCTCACCAAATTACTTGTCTTCTCTATTTTCAGCATTTACGTTATAGCTCAAAATAAGTAATTTTTGTGTAAGCTCTATTGTCAAAATTGTGATATCAATTGAGTAAGAGGTTAAAACTCTGTTTTTGACTCTAAAGTACAACAAGACATTGTACTAGGCTGGTTGGAATCACTTACTCAACATAAATATCACTTGGAGTGTTTTTGCACACCAAGTGTTTGACATATTGCTTGAACCAAAATTATCTTACTTGTGTATCTAGTTTTGGCTTGATTTTGAATCATTGGAACTAGGAATCCTTACAACTGAAGTAAATAATTGATAAGTGGAATTAGTGTTGTGATTCTATTTTTTCAAATTATCATTAATCCAAAGGCTTACGTATATCCGGTTTTCCAATAACCGCTCGTTTTAGACTATATTTTTTCCTCGGCCGCTTCCGCACTTAAAACATTTTTAAAACCAATTTTAAATTGGTAGCGCCGACTCAAATTTTAATTGGGGATCTATTCAACCCCCCCTTCTAGATCCGTGCCATAGTCTAATAATATCAAGGTTTGTAAAAAATATTTTTGTGAATTTTTTAGAACATTGGAGATATTTTTAATGAATTAAACTCAAACAAGAATAAACGAAAAATACTAAAAGAAATAAAAGAAAAAGAAAATGCAAGGAAAAAAACACAGCCAACGGATAAGCCTATCGGTCAACAGATCCAAGGCTCTAGAGCGCGCCACGTAAGCGCTGAGGAGGTTTAAGTGAAACACAACGTTTCACTGGGGATTGGGTGTGGTTTGGTTGACTCTCTCACACGATGAGTCTTAATCTTGTTCATCCATTCCAAAAGTAATCACAGCCAACAATCTACACGAAGCCACGTATGCAAACCCTAGTCAAACTAATTGAAAACACATCTCATGCGTTGGATCAGTGTACCAAGTCAAGGAAGTCATCCAGATCGTGTGGCCAGTGACTCATCTTCTCCAATTCAAACCCTCAGATTAGAGGGAAACCCAGGTGGTGGCCGAAGAAGAATCTGGTCGTCTTCTCCGGCGAGGGGAACAGTGCACAGATGCAAAACTTAACCATACTCAACAAATCTTATATGGAAATTCATTTACAACTCACGAGGATCATGAATCCGTGGCTAGTTTCCATTAATTCCTCACAACAAATTCAAATCAAAGATAAACAGTTCCACTCCTTAAACCCAAAAGTTCTCAAACCTTACTCAATTTTGGTCAGAAATCAACTATAGGTTATGGAGATCACAGATCAAGCAAGAAATAAGCAAAACATCACGAGAACAAGCCATACAAGATCAAAACAGTTTGGAGCTTCATCCAACAATCATCACAAATGCCAGTTCATTTAAGTGATTAATGATCTACATGTTATCTAGGTCTCAAATATGCAAAAATGGCATAGAATCATGGCATAATGAGAGAGATAAGTTGAATTGTAAATACCTAATGGAGAACTTCCACTGAGCCTTCAACTCTTGATGAAACTCAAAGAAAAATGTCCAGAAACGTTCCACAAACTTCAATAAAGCTTTTTCACTCTTCAATTTAGCTTGAAATGGCTTGGATCTCAGAATTCGAATTTTGAATTTCCTTCACTTTTTCAAAATGCTCTAGCTCCAATTCTTCACCCAATTCATGTTCTGATCATTTGTGAATGATAGAAATCTTTTATGTGATGGATTTGAATCATAAGAAAGCCCAATGGCAGCCCCTAGAGCCCAATTGCATATCCATGGAATTTGAGTTTTTTAGCTTCTTCATGTGCACGAAATTCCTTCCAATTTTCCTCCAAAATGATGCGCTTTGCTTGTTGATAGCATGAGGAGTGTGAAGGGCTGAGATTTAATCCTTGTTTGATCTCAAAGGTTGATATTACAAGTGTGACTTAAGCTTGAAGTAAGCTTGAAAATGGCTCATCAAAACACACCAAATTCAAATTCTGAAATTGCCAATGTGCTTAAAACATGTTTTGCACTCAAAATATGTACCTACTTGCACAAAAATGATCCATAATGAATTAATTCCCATTTTCTCATTTTAAGGCCTTTTCCATGAAAATCACTTTAGGAATTCACCATTCCAAGACAAATTCATGACTTATCAATGCTTGGTTAAATAATTGATACCATTTGGAGCATATTTGATGTTGGAAAAATCTCCATTTGAAGTGTGCAAGTTGGTGAAATGGACCTATAATTTTGTGACCTATAATCTCACTTTCCCAAAATACCCCTAACTTGCAAGCCTCATAACTTGAGTTCTACACATCAGATGAAAGACTTCGAGTACTCTTTGGAAATCTAAGACCATGAACTACAACTCTCATGTTCATCAAAAGTTGAGGAGAAACATCCTTCAATGTCAAAAATGGCTTGGAAGTTGGTTGACTTTTGTTAACCAAAATCACATTCATCTGATGACCTGTAACTTGTCTGCGTCATAACTTGAGTTCTATAAATCCAATCAAGGACTTCTAGTACTCAAACGAAAGCTAAGAACATGCTCTACAAGTTTCATGTTGGTCAAAGGTTGAGATGAGACTTGTATCTTAAGATAGATGGTCTTGAAGTTGGGCACTAAACAGGGGATTTTAGACTAAGAACCCTAATTTAGTAACTTCTCACACACTTGATCCTTGATGAATTGATCTTGAAATGATATATTAGACACCTCAACACAACATCCCATAACCATAGAGACTTGGAATTGAGTTTTAATCTCCTTAAATTTCGCAATTAACTGAGGATTTCCCAGATGAAAACCCTAGATGCAACAATCTTGACTGTGGCTTCTTTCACATCACACAACAACTTGAATAAGCTCCAACATGGCTCTCAAAGCACTCAATGAGCTCTCTTAACATCCCATATCCATAATCATGAATTCACAATCCTCTGATGATCTTTGACTGGCCTCCAAGTTAGGAGTTGACCCACATACATCCATCAATCCTTTCACAAGACTATTGCCCACTTCTAGATGACCTGATGACCATTCAAACTTGAGTAACAACCCTTGCTTAGGCTCAACACTCTGAGTAGAATCCTTTTGATATGCACAACCTCTTGATCCCCTGTTCAATGAAAAATTCTATGCAATGCAAATGCTAGAAAGAAATGAAATGAAACATAAACCAAGTTAAGAAAAGGTTGGGCAAATTTTGGGGTGCAACAGCTTGTAATTTTTTCAATTTAATTTCTAAGTGATGAAAGCTGTAAAATGAGGAAAGGTAAATGGAACAACAATATATCATGGTTCCCCTTACAATCTGAGAGTATTCTAATCCCCTTACGCGGTAAGTGATTTTTACTATGGTTAGATCTTATGGACAAGATAATCCTAGTCTTTCTATACAGACTCTAACACAATCACCAAGAACAAACCTCTTGGATTTTCACTAAGTACATTAAGAGAACAATCCTCCCTTAATGACTCTCTTCTTTCCAACAATCTTGGATAACAAGGATTACAATAATAATCTAAATTTTACAAGAGTTTTAAAATGTAGTGTACAATGTATCAATCACTTGAATTGCCTTCTCCTTCAAGCATACAATTCTCCTTATGATATACAAGTGCTCAAGTATGTATGTGGATGAAACATAGAAAATTTTCAATGAAATTATACGTAGAAAGTTTCTGCATAAATTGTGATCTTAGATTGCTTGAGAAATTTGAAAGATGAAGAGAAAATTTGATTTGAATTATAGATGAAAGAGGTAAGTAAGAAAATCTGAAGATTGATGTATTTATAGCCTCTAGACACCTTTCTAAATGAGTGCAGTTGAATGAATAGATGTCATGCTTCAAGAACAATTTTCAAAAATCATTTCAATGAAAAAATGCATGTTTTTCAGCCACTGGTTCAGTGGTAATCGGTTACCCAAAATGGTGTAACCAGTTACACCTCGACCAACGTTACAAAAATTTAAATTTAACACAATTAACACATTACACATATTATGGTAACCGATTACACCCTTTAGAACAACCCACATAATACAACAGGGTGGTAACCAGTTACTAAAAACATGGTAACCGATTACCAGCAGTGCAGGACCAAAAAATTCCTTGGAAAATAATAGTAAGGCACAAGTATTAATGCATAAAAGACTTTGATGATACATGGCATGTATGAATGGATAATGTTGAGCACTTGAATAAACATAGAGAGATTGAAAGCTTTATACCTTTAAAACTCATGATCAATCTAATATGAGTTCTTCAAGACTTGATCTCTATCATTTGAAACTTGACTTGTACTTGATAGTCTTAAACCATTGATTTTTGTCAAACACACTTGCTTGTATATTTGTCTTCATCAAAACGCTTTGAGAAGCTTGTCTTCACAAACTCCCCCTTTTTGATTATGACAACCCTTTCTTGAGAATTTGATCCAATTTTGCTTTCTCTAACAATTGAAACTCCCCCTTGATCCTTGTTTGAGAGACTTTAAAAGAATTTTCTAACTGCACTTTTGTTAGAGAAACAAACATACAACAATATAATGTCTTCTCCCCCTTTGTCATTAACACAAAGGATGGCAAAGACTTAACACTTTATTATCACAAGTTGCATGTACTAATAGAATAACATAGTATACTTCATATAATAATATAGCATACTTTAAGAAATGGAACACATACAAATAGAGCAAGAAAACATACTTCATAACCATAAATTCTCTTAACTTAAACATAGGAAATATAAACACACATAACTTAATGTAATACAATACATTACTTGTCCACATAAACTAGAAATTCATAAGCTAAAAAAGCCACAAACTTAAAATTAGAGAAACAAAGATAAACATAATATCATAAGAATTACATAAACATCTTAGTCACTTTCCGACATCACAACATCTTCCTCTTCATCTCCCTCACTTTCCTCCTCCTCATTAACATTCTGGTTTTGGGGTTGGTTTTGGTTTTGCATGAGTTGTTTGATGGAAGTCATTTCAAGCTTGAGTTCCCAAAAACCATTAAACATGAAAGTTTCAACCAAGAATAATTTATTGTACATAGCCTCATTTGTGTACCCGCCTTCCGGGGCTGGTGGAGTATTGGTAGAAAGATTGTCTTTGCACTTGAAGATTCCATATTTGTCAACAATGATGCTGGTGTTCCTAAGACAAGTTCCCGTATTAATCTCAAATTCCTTAGGACTAATTTTCTTCCTTGGTTCCCTTTTCAAGTCAATACCATAATATTCCAATAACATGGTAATTACCCTAGTATAGGGTAATTCACCACTTAGACTTTGAAGGTGTTACATGTGGTGTATGATGGTGTAAGCCCCATTAATCTTGATCCTATTCTTAAAAGCATAAATTAATTGCATCTCTACATCACCTATTCGAGAGTGGTTAGAGTGCTTTGGCATTAACACATATGCTATCACATAGTGCAACAATGGTTAGAATACTACCACAACAATATTCAACCGTCACACCTCACCGACTCGAAAATTTGTCCGGGCAGACCGACTTGCTATAATACCACTATGTAACACCCTAATTATCCCTACATAATTTATAAATAAAAAAATAAGAGTGATTTAAAACAATCAAGCAATTAGATGTTACCTCCAACTACAACCAGCTCATGTAATACGATATGTAACGCATATGGAATTTAAAACTAATAAAAATTATAAAACAAGTCTAAACTCCAACATTTTATTAGCACCGGAAACATTAAACATCTGATTAGTTTAACTATTCAAAAAATAATCATAACATAATGTAATTAAAAGTAATTATCAGACACAAGAGATTAACACAGTAATCTCCACCAATCATGGGATAAAGAAATTAATGTTCCCCCCCCCCCCCCCCCCCCCCCCCGCGCGTGTTACAGATCATAGCAAACGCCGAATCAAGAAAAGAAATATGAAGAGTAATCCCTTCCACTCACAACCACACCTCTAGTCCAGATTATCTGCATGATGCCCATGTAAAGGCAACATTCAAACAGTAGGGGTGAGAAATCACAACCATATAATGAAACTGCATGATAATATGTAAGCATATGATTATCACATACATAATCACCCCAATATATAATTCGCGGTTCACACAATCCAATGATAATAATATAACATGTATGAAATACAATGAGATTCGTCTCCATTACTCAATGCATGTGGTACAAAATGTGAACTCTCAGGTTCACTCGCTTTTGATCCCCACCATAGGATCATAGCACACTGGAAATCGTTACCATCAACATTAGTAATGCTTCACTGATTTCCACCTGGAACCATTTACTCACACCCAATCCTCACAATAGGATTAAAGCTCACCAAAAGCGGACCACCGTCCAAACACCATGATGCATGATTCATAAATGACATGAAACAACAAGAACATGTATAATGATAATCACCTTAACCAATGTACCACACCAAAATTGGTCACCAAACACCAAACATATACAACAAGCATTCAACAATAACATTATAATAACATAGCAATTAACAACATATGATCCACACATTAATACAACACAACATATACAACACATATCATACAACACCATCACACAAGATTTAAATCATTTCCGCTTACTGAAACTAATTTTAGATTAAAATACATTGCATCAGCTTTGCAACACTTCGAACAACACCTCAAATGAACACCCGAAACTCAAGTTATGAATTATTTAAGTTTGACACAACAGGTGTAACCGATTACACCAAAACAGGTAACCGGTTACAACTTAGTCAAAAATAGTGAGCAGAATTTCCCAGTGTAACCAGTTACACCAAAATTAGTAACCGATTACCCTCCCCCCCCCCCCAAATGCCCATAATACGCTTTTTAGTGACAGTGTAACCGGTTACACCAAAACAAACCAGTTAAACCCTTAAAAAATCAGTTTGTATGCAATCTGAGTTACGAAAACTAGTTCTATAAACTTCCAAAAGCCCCAATTTTTCATAGAAAGTCATATACTCAAGTTTACACTCTAATTCCTAACAATATACAACAACACAATCATTCACCCATCCCGTAATGCATCCAAACACACATCATAATAGCATAATCACACTTTTACATGTTTCATAGCATAGAAAATAAAATTCAATCAAAGAGAAACCAATTCACCCAATCACATGTTATCATACAATCCCTTATACAAGAGGAAGTCTCACCCTTACCTTAGATTATCTCTAGAATTTGCTTCTCCTCTCACTATGGAAGGATGTTCCCTTGATTTCTCTGTGCCATAACCTCTTTCTCCTTTCTCCCAAACTTTTCACGTTCTAACCGTTCTCCCATATTCCCCTCTTTTGTTATTTATTTTTATTATTTCTAATTAAATCTTATTCCAACTAAATAAAATAAATGTTATCTCTACTAAATATTTATTTTAGTAATTCTAAATCAAATATTTATTTCATTATGTCACTATAACCAAAATAATTAAAATGATTATTTAATTATTACTATCACTATTATTTATATAAATAATCCTAATTCAAATAATAGCAACATCCGATACTTCTCCCACCACCCCCATATCTCTAGTTTTGCTCACACACCCCTAACACCTAAAATTATAATCTCTAAGGCTACCACCCTACCCCCAAGGGTCCCTCTAACACATCAAATCATCAAACAACACATAAAATCACACAATTTATTTTATGAAAATTGATTAAATAAATTAGGGTGTTACATTGCTCAATTTGGATTTTAGAAGTATAACCTCTTTTTGCAAAATGTGACAAGTTTCATAACCAAACCAAGAAGACTTCACATCCTTATCATCAACTTTTGAAGCCTATAACATGGTTCGCTTAAGAGCTTCCTTTTTATTTTTCAGTTTCTAAAACTTTGGCTTTTAAGTATGAAAATATTCTTTTATTTGAAGACAACCTTTTAAAAGCTTCTATGGCTTCACCATGTATATTTTCAAAAGTAATTTGTAACTCAAAGTAAGACATTTTATCAATAGTTTCATATTTCTAATGATTTACATCCTTTTTCTTATTATGATGGGTCATGAGGCAAAAAATTAGGTTTTATCACTTTCAATTAAGCTATCTTCATTTGAGGATTCACTATCACTTTCCCAAGTGTGTATGCTCATTTAGGCTTGCTAGAATTCTTGTGTTGACCCTTTCCTTTATCCTTCTTTATTAATGGACAATTGGCTTATAATGACTGATTTTTCCATAATTATAGCATGAACCTTTAGATTTTTCTTTCTTATTCTCATCTTGCTTTGAGGAATTTGATTGCCTTCTATAGTTGATGGGATTCTTGTCGGAGTGTTTCACTCCATTTATCTTGATGTACTTATGGTGCCTTTTAAGAAACAACCCCATTTCTTTATCATCTGAACATTCATCATCACTAGTTCCACTATCATCTAGCTTTTTAGTAGAGGACTTAGAACTAGAAGCCATTAGAGCAATTAACTTCTTGTCACCTCCTTTTCTTTGTTCTCCTCCTTATTAAGCTTCTTATCATATTTCTCCAAGCACATGCGCTCTTGCTCAAGTTCTTTGTTGAATGCCAAATATGACTTAAAATGAACCATTATTCTTGGCATTTTTCAACTCATTTCTTAACTCTTAATTGATTTATTCCATGTTCTTGTGTGATTCTTCAATATAACTGATTTTACCTTTAGATTCCTTGATATACGTGTTATTGTATAGGAATTAGGCTTGATTATCAAATAATAAGGCACAAATGAATGGACAAGGAAGCCAAAGAAATGATTAAGAATCCAGCAAGTTCACAGTGCGAGTTAGAAGTAAAGTCAAGGCGAGCTCGTTGTGCAATCTCAAAGCGAAGCCAAGGCGAGCTAGGAATTTTGGATGGCAGTAGCTAAATGCCCCACTAAACACAGTGTGAGGCCTAGGCGAAGAAGTTCATAGTGTAAACACGAGCTTCGCAGTGCCATTAGAGAGCACAAAGTGTGAGCAAGACAAATTTTGTAAGGATATTTATGTGTTATTTCTTACTTTTTGGGAACATAACCTCATAAACTTATTTTCAAGAAAGAGGCACATTGGCTTAGAGAGAAAAACCCTAAGTTCTTCATTTCTTCATCAAGAAGTGATATTTTACAAGTAGAAGCTGGATTCACATCCTAGACCAATTCTTCATCTTGGATGCACATTCATCTTCGATCTTTCCTTGTGAAGCAAGCTACCATGGTGATGGGTAGTTAAACCCTTTGTATCAAAGGTAAATATAGTCTATCTTAGCTTGTATGTATTTCTTTTGATCTCTTTGTATGTGAACAAGTGGATGATTAATATATGGTGAATGTTTTTGTTCTTAAAGATCTATTTATGATTTTTATCACTCTAGACATAGATTTTACAAAACTTAATTTAAGTTATTCATCTATCAATAAACAAACTCTAGACATAGATTTGTGAGTTGATATTTGCTTTTGGTTAGTAGCCTTTATCCCAACTTTTGGTTGGTACCCTTTGTTTCATTCCAACTTTTGGTTGGTATCCTTCGTTATTCCAACTTTTGGTTAGTACCTCGTTTCTCTTGTATCCCAACTTTTGGTTGGTACCTTATGTTTGTATCCTAAATTTTGGTTGGTACCTCATGTTTTCTATCCCAACTTTTGGTTGGTATTTTGTTATCTTTTGCTATCCCTACTTTTGGTTGGTATCTTGTATCTTTTCACTATCCCAAATTTTGGTTGGTATCTGCTATCTTTAAGTCCACCTTCGATTGGCAACCATTTTACCCTGTACATCTCCACAATTTGCAAATTTATAGTTTCTTTTGGTATTCAAACTCTGTGTACCTTGAATGTCTAAAATTCGTTGCTATCATCCCTTTAGGTCCAAGTTGTTTGAATAAGGGCAGTTGTTGGCCGGATGTTTCGACCAGAGAAGAAGCAACGCATCAATTCGTTGACAGACTCAATAGCCCGTTGAGGAAGAAGGTCGACATCAATAAATAGAAGATTGTGGGGTCGACCCCTGATGGCGTCAGTCAACTGGAACAACTAAGGTGCATGCAAAGGGACGCATGTTTGAGCGGGAAATGGATTTGAAATCCAAAGACATGGGAAATGATAGAAGTAGTGGGTGTTGCACTCTAAAATTTGCCCAACCTTATTCAATTGGTTTATGTTTCATCACCATTAGCATTTGCATGTAGAGTCATGTACATAGACTAACCATCTGCATAGCATAAGCATAGCAAGTCATTCAACAGGGGACCAATCATTACTTTCATCTCTAGAGGCCTAGCAAGAGGTTATCATCATAATTCAACCCTACTCAAGTCATCAGGAAAGAATTTGAAAGCAAAGAGTTCAGCAGAGCAAGCCTTGAGTCTACCTCCTAGCTGAGGATATCTGAGGATCAACAAGAGGGTTATGAGCTGTGGAGTGAAAGCATGGAGAGCATCTAGACCTTATGAGAGACTTATAAAGTCATTTGGAGAAGAAAGCAAGTCATTGATGTGAGCACAAGAGCTACAGTTGAAGGCAGTCAACTAGGGTTTCATCTGGGTCAACCCTAGGTCAACCCTAGGTCAATTGACTGACTTAAGAGGGCATTCAAGTCTATTGGAGAGATGTGGGGATCAACATTTGACATATGAAGAAGGATATGGGGATATGACAAGGAGAATTCAAGAGAAATCAAGGAGAAGAGGAGTTACTAAATTAGGGTTTCTCTGTAAAATCCCCTAGTTTAGGTCAAATTTCCAAGCAAGATAAGTCAAAATGCTAGCTTCAAATGGCTTCTTGGCCAACATGAAACTTGTAGAGGATCTCAAGACCTTTAATTTGAGTGGTGGAAGAACTCAAGGAGATTTATAGAACTCAAGTTATGGTCCTTGCAAGTTATAGGTCATCTGGGGTGTCTGAATTTTTGTCTGTGAAAGTGACTTGACTTCCAAGCTAGTCTTGCCCCTCAAGGAGATTTCAAATGAATTCTTGGTCAACATAAGAATTGTTCCTCATTGTCTTAGCTTTCTAGAATGGTATGGCATGCCTTCATATGATGTGGAGAACTCAACTTATGGTCTTGACAAGCAAAGGGTATTTTGGGCATTTGTGAATTACAGGTCATTTTAACCTATGTCCAAAACTCATACAAGGAGACCTCAAATGGAAAAACTTACAACATCAAACTTGCTCCAAATGGGATTTTAAGTCTAGAAAGAAGGTCACAAGTCATTGGAGAAGCTCATAGCATGGAGTTGCATGATTGGTCAAAATATGAACTAAAAAGGCTTATAAAGTGAATAATTTCAAGTTGGAAAATGGTTTGGGAGATTTACAAGTCCAAATGGAGACTTCCAATATATGATTTTGAATGGAAAAACAATTCTAAGAACAATGGTTCACACACTTTTTTGAGTTTAGAAGGAAAAAATGAAGTTATCCATGGTTGCTTACCTTTTAAGAAACATGATCAAAATGAACCAAAGTTGGAAAGCAAGGGAATGTGCAAGATGGATCTAGAATGTTCATTTGGGGTCTATATATTCATGAAATGTGCATTGATCAAGGGTTGGCCTCATTTGCACCAAGAATTTCACAAATTTCTCACACTTTTTCATAAAAGTTTTATTGCAATTCTCACAAATTCTTCACCAAATCTTCATCATAATCAACCTTCTCATACTGATTCATCATCATATAGTATAATTCAATCAAGAACAAGGTGGTTATCATCCATTTTCGAGCACTTTTTTCAAGAGCATCAAGATTGAAGTTGCAAGTGGATAGCATAATTCTGGCCAAATCTCATCCAAAGCTTGCATACAGAATCAAGTTCATCAAGGATTGATCAAGATCCAAGTCTCAAAAGCCTCAAATCATCAATCTCCATAGCTGTTTGCAAGATTTTGCACAAGGTAAGTTTTCATTCAAACTGCTTGATCCAGTTAGTTAGGCATGATTTTGTTAGTATAGAATTGATCTAGGTGGTTAGGAGATTAAGTTAGAGGAATTTGGAGAGATTTGGTGATGGTTAGTGACAGGTGCCATAAACTGTTAGTGTTCATATCTCTTAGATTAGTGTGTTATAATTGTGGCTTGATAGCATGTGTTGATCTCCATTAGGTGTAGTTTAGTTTAGGCTAAGTCTGGGGAAGATTGGTGATGGTCCATATCAGTGCATTTCAATGGAGGCCGAATGTTGATCCAATCGTGTTTGTTGTTGTGGTGAGTTTCAAGACGAATTGATACCCTAAGCTTGTAGAGGGAGAGATTTGGAGCAGATTTCATGTTTATGGCATGTGGATTAGTGGCGTGTATGATGAGAACGAAGAGGTGGAAGGTAGGTCGTGCATGGCTGCCATGGTGAATTGAAACCCTAAGTTTCAGGCCAATTGAAGAAGATGAAATCGTGGCCTTTCATGTTGAGTATGACCTTTGACTGTGAGAGTGATCCAAGGGCTGGCATTCAATCTGATCATTTGGAGGGAAGTGGAAACTGGCCAAAACGCACCGTTTCATTAATTGAAACGGGCGGGCCTGAGTTGGTTGTTGCTAATTCCACCCCCTATTCTAAGCCCAATATGAATCTGAACATGGATTTGATACTTTTCTCACCCCCCCTGGCGTTTCTATTTCTCTTTAGTTCTGAACTCAAGTTGGGCTTAAGCCAGAAGCGCTAATTGCACCCCTATATGTGGCCCATTCTGGATTTATAACTGGGGCGAATTGATATTCATACCCCTCTCTCTTATTTTTAATTCATTTCATTTTTTTAATTCCTTTTAATTTTTACCATTTTCATAAAATCATAAATAATTCATAAAAAATGCTTTTTAATCCATTCTTTTTACCATATCTTCATTAAAATGTCTAGAATATTATAGGAAAATAAAATTTCATTTTTAGTTTTATTTCATATTTTTTTCATATTTTCTAAATAAATGTCATATTAAATAGTTCATTTCATGCATTATTTTTATGATTTTTGTTCTCTCACATGCTTTGATATTTTTTGATCATTCTTTTCATATTGTTTAGATGAGATATTAGGCTTGTAGAAATATTTTAGTTCCCATTTTTAGAGGTTAATTTTAGGTGATTAATAAATGCTTGAATATCATGAACAAAACTAGGGTTTTTAGGTGACAACTTAGGAAGTTCAATTTTCTCCCTTAGGACTTAGGGTTTGAATAGATTAGTTATGGGACTATAGGGGCTATGGGTAGCTATTAGATCCCTTAGAGAAAAGTTAGGATTCCCCTACTGCTATTATTATTGTCTGTATATCTGCTGTCTGGTGTGGTGTGCCCTCTGGGGTTTATTGATTGTTTGTTTGGGTATTGGGTTTGTCTGGGGCCCTGGGGAAGCTGAAGATTTGTGGAGATGAAGCCATTGAAGATTCAAAGATGGAAGATCAACTGTCAGAGTTGAAGAGGAGTTTCTTGCTATCAGTTGCTGAGGAGACTAGGGTTTAGGAGCTAGGCAGAGCTTTAGATTAGAAATCTTGTTTCTCAAACATGGATTGCCTTGTCTGCATCCATTCTTCTCTGTGATTCAGAGTCTCTCTAATACACTCACCCCCTTCCTTTGGAAGGCTTGGTGACAGTGTCTATGAGATAGAACTCTTGAGAGAAAATGTCTCCTTGTGTTAGAAGCAGTTTGTTCACCACCTTTGGTAGTCAGCTGATTGCTTAACACTCAATTCACTCTTGTGACTAATCCCTCATCCTGGAGGTTTGAGCTTGAAGGAAAGCCCTTGCAGATGGAAGACTGATGATCAAAGCTCTTGTCTGAAGGCCATGAAGATGGAGATTGATGCTTGTTGAAGCCTGTAGCTGATTGGAGGTTGCTTGAAGCCAGTTGTTGATTCAGAGCTGCTGAAGCTGTTTGTTTTTTTGCTGTATTTCATTTGCTGATGTATTGATTGGTTTTCTGAACTGTATTGTTTGCTGTTTACCCTGCTGGGTTGAAAGTGAAGCCTGTTCACTTTCGCCTATTGTTTTCTAGGTTCGAGGTTGAGTGGGACTCCCTTGCCTCGCTTGTGCTGTTGCATCCATGCATTTTACTGCTTTACTGTATATATCTGATATTGTTTCTGTTTCTGCCTATCCCTTAGGATCTCTGTTTCTCTCTGTGCAAGAGAGGAGCATGATAGACACTAGGTCTTAACCCATGCATGATAACATTAGGTTAGTCTGTTTCCCTTCGCAACCGTAGGTTAGAGTTCTGTCTCTTTCTTTCTCAAAACAAACAGAAAAACACATAAAGATTTCAAACACAATAAAAGACACTTCTTTCGTAAAAGAATGTGAACTCATCAAAACGTCATTTTTGTCCGCTTGGACCGCTAATCAGAAAACCTTTTTTCAGAAAGAATAAAATCAACCAAGACAAGCTTGTGTCGTACGTGGCCCGAACTACGTTTGCTCTGATCTTCCATGCTGTGTGGAAGTACGTAGGCATAGGATGCGATATCCTAGCGAGCAACCTTCCCCTCCTTTCCCGTAGGTAGGCGAACTACGTTGACTCTGATTTCTCGTTCCAGGCGGGAATACGTAGGCATAAAGTGCGATACTTTGCCGAGTCATTTTTATTTTCTTTTCTTTTTAACCCTTGACCTATAGTTTAGATAGAATAACAATCCATACCCGAAAACAAGCGTGGATCCCATCGAGTACGATGGACGTGAGGGGTGCTAATACCTTCCCCTTGCGTAACCGACTCCCGAACCCAGGTTTTGGTTGCGATGACCATACCTTTCCCGTGTTGTGCGAGGTTTACTCTGAGCGTTTCCTTTCCCTCCCGTGGGATAAATAACGCACGGTGGCGACTCTTCTGTTCAGCCGGCGCCGATTTTCGCAGTAGCGACAGCTGGCGACTCTGCTGGGGATCCAACGTCCCCTGGCTGCTAAGGACTGCGATGGTTCTTATGCATTTGGGATCCAACGTCCCTTGAGAGAGTCAATCCTAACGCTTGTTTTCCCGTCGAGGATTTTGTATGGAGTATTGTATATTTCTAACCCTGTATTTTTCAGCTTTATATATTGATTATTATTGCTGTATCTGGGGTGTGACGGGTGTTCTGATATTGAGAGATAAGCCGGACCTGGGCTTGAGTGCACCTAGAATTAGAGTAGAAATTAGTGGGCGCCCGCTTGCTTTGCTTGCTTTGGTGTCCCATGAAATCTACACTCAGACGAGGTTCCTCTGGTTGGCCTCCTGCCCCTTCCTTTGGTTGGCGTGGGTTGCTGGTTAGTTGGATTGTCGACTCTGGGGACCGATCATTTGGAAGTTGGCTGAGTGAGGCCTCTTCAGGAATTGATGATGCCACTCCTTCTGGGAATCGTATCATCAACCCTGAAAGTCTGTGACGCCGACGACCGCATAGGATGCCGTACCTTGTGCCAGTTATAGGGCCACCCACCTGTGAGGGGATTCAGGGTTATGCAGGTAACTAGACCTCCAGACTACCGGTTATTTCTTGATCAGAGATCCTGGTTATTTATGGAGAGTTATGAGGTCTGTCAGAGACCATTTGGAGATTTATTCTGAGGTCTGTCAGAGACCATTTGGAGATTTATTCTGAGGTCTGTCAGAGACCATTTGGAGATGTATTCTGAGGTCTGTCAGAGACCAGTTATAGATGGGATTTGAGGTCTATCAGAGACCAGTGAGTTATGGTTTGAGGTCTGTCAGAGACCAGTGTTGGAGTTTTATTTTAGGTCTATCTGAGACCAGGGTTTGGTGACTTCTGGATGGTCTATCTGAGACCTTTCTTGATTGGGTTTAGGCTATTCAGCTGCAGCTCTGGTCCCTGTTGAATGTTACTTGCATTGCATCCCTGCATATCCATTATCATTTGCATTTCACTAACGTGTGTCTGTGCTGCAGGTGCATTTGCATTTCCCTAGTTCTAGTGCCCAGACTTCTGAGTGTTTGATCATGACTAGCCTACGGAGAACAGTTGCTTACAAATTGCCTACGCCTGATATTGTTCCTCTACTGGGGTTGATCTCTCTTGCTGATGAGGGTGTTCGTAGGAGTTTCCGGATGAGCTATGGTAGATTATTGAGATTGGTGTGCAAACCTACAGAGGTAGAGTTGGATGGGCTGTATGCTTTGATGCAATTCTATGACCCTGCTTTGAGGTGTTTTACGTTCTCTGATTTTATTATGGGACCAACTCTGGAGGAATACGCTGAGTATGTTGAGCTGCCCGTGCAGAACCAGGTTCCATTCATTCATTATGATGCCAAACCTAAGCCGGAGGAATTAGCAAAAGCCTTGCATGTTGATGCTTCTGAACTTGTGACTACTGTTTCCCGTGGAGTTCCAGGCTTCTCATTTCAGTTCTTAGTTGGTAAAGCCCAAGAGTACGCTAAGAATGGGTGCTGGGTTGCTTTCAATGCTGTGTTGGCCTTGTGCATTTATGGCATAGTACTATTCCCCAATATACCGGATTTTGTGGATTTCGATGCTTTCTACTTGTTCGCCGCTGGTAATCCTGTACCTACCTTACTCGGAGATCTCTACCACTCGCTGCATTACAAGAATGAGAAGGGAAGAGGGAAGAATGTTCATCTGTGTGTGCCCTTATTGAGTATGTGGTTTGAGAGTCATCTTCCTAAGAGAGGATCTGCTGCAGAGACTACAGTTCCAGTTGGTTGGCCGGAGCGTTTGATGAGGTTATCGTCGGAAGATATGGAGTGGTTTGATAGAGACCTGTTGGGATCGGAGCTCATCTTCAGTTGTTCCGGTTACCCTAATGTGCCATTGATAGGAAGAAAAGGGTGTATCAATTACAACCCTTCTCTATTCATTCGCCAGTTTGGATATGCGCTGAAGAATCCACCTCAAGAGGAGGAAGTACAGGAATCTCTGTACTTCACCGGTGACGTGAAGGGGGAGTTATTAGCCAAGTTGCGACATGCCTGGACGAGTATTAACCACAAAGGGAAGCCGTTGTTAGGAAAGAATGACTGTCAGGCCTATGCATCTTATAGAGCTTGGATTCAAGAGAGGGCTAGTCAGTTGAAGATGCCGTTTCCAGATGCACCAATTCTTGATCCTATTCCGGTAGAAGAACCGACTACTGTTTCTAGAGAAGCATATGAACAGGTTGTGAGGGAGAAAGAAGCCCTGATGAAGATTAACGAAGGGTTAGAGCAAGAGTTAGCCCAGGCACGCAGTGAGAAAAACAAGGCCGTATATGCTTTCCAACAACAGATTGAGCTGGTAAACAGGTTAGGAGCTGAGTTGACCGAGGAAAAGAAGAAGCGTGAACGTCTGGGGCAAGAGTTCAGAAGTTCCCATGACATGCTGGAAGCCAAAAAGAAGGCGCTTGACGCAGCACACCGAGAGATATCTTCTTGCAATAAGACGTGGAACGCTACACTCACCAACAACAAGAAGAGGGAAGATAAGCTGAAGCAGCAAATTTCCGACCTCGAGGAGAAGTTGAAGTCTAGCATCAAGAAATGTGAGGAGGAAGTGATGAACCGGTATAGTGTCCAGCATGCACTGAACAAGGCGATCAAATCCAGAGATGAAGCAGTGTCCCAGAAGCGAAAGTTAGAAGATTGCTTCGGAGAAGCAACATGGGAAGAAACTGCTGAAGACGTACGCCGTGTCCTTAAGAAGAGAAACCAGCTTGTTGAAGGGCTGCTGGATCGACCAAGCCATCCGGAGACCAAGAAGTTGATAGAGGAGTACCAGACTTTTGGGAGGATCTGATCTGATCATTCCATTATTTGTATGCTTTATTTGCATAGTGCTGACCATCACCAGGATTGTTGGTTGAGGTCATGCCATCTTTGTACTCTCAGTGATATTGTACCCTGGGCTTATTGATTCTCTCTGTTATATACGAGGCTTTCTATGATTCAGCTCCGATATTCTTATTGTCAGCACTGTCATTGCACCGGCACCTTCGCACTAGAACTGGGGGAATGAACTTCCCTAATGCACAGACACATTGCATTGCATTCATATTCATCTTGCATAACAGGTAATCTTTGAATGGTGTCTTATCTCCTGCTTTGATTCAGGTACTTAACAGGATTCCAGATCAACATCCGCACCGCTATTCTACACGATCCAACTGTCGGAAAGTCATGGACCAGATTCAGAATGAGATGCAGGATGTACGCGAGAAGCTCGCCCTCTTCATGCAAACCATGGAGGCTATAGCAAAAGGGCAAGAGAATTTGCAGGCCATGGTCCAGCCTCTGTTGGCTCGCAACGCTGGTCATGGTAACGAAGATCATCAGTCTGTCCGGGTTGATACTGCTCATGGAGACGGCACTCCAACGCCGGTGGCTCCGCCTGTCGTCAATGTGAATGCTGCTAACGTCAACAACGCTACCGCTGCTGTGAATGGTAACGTCGGAGTTGGAAATGAAACTGCTGTCCATAACGCTGGGCTGGGTGATGTCAATGTGGGAGATAATCTCGGAGGCAATGGCTTTGTCAACGCTGGGTTCGGATTCAACGATCAGGGATTCGACAATACTGGCAAGTATGGCTTTAATGCTCAAGGCTTTGGGCAAGATGGTTATGGTATGGTCAATCAGGGCTACGGAGGTTTTGGAAACGGAAATGGTACCGGATTTATGGCTGGAGGTCCTGCTGGAGGTGTTCAAGGGTATGGCAACAGAGGCCGAGTTCCGGGGATGAATCAGGTCAGAGCTGGACGTAATAATGCGTATGATGGATACGGGGCTGGAAACGGTATGTGGCAAGAGGATCAACAAGAGGACGCCTTCTCTGGAGGGGGTTTTGAAGGGCCGATGGATGATTCTCAAAAGATTAGAATGCTGGAAGAGCAAATGAAGGGAGTCCTAAACCAGAGTGCTGTGGGTCTGGACATGGCAACTATGGGCTTGGTACCTGGGCTGAGGGTGCCAATCAAGTTCAAAGCGCCTGCGTTCGATAAGTACAAAGGAGATACATGCCCGAAAGTGCATGTACGAGCTTATTACAGAAAGATGTCTGCATACTCCACTGACGAAAGAATGCTCATGCATTTCTTTCAGGATAGCCTATCGGGTCCTTCCTTAGAGTGGTACATGGGGTTGGAGCCCACTGATATCAAAACTTGGAAGCAATTAGCAGAGGCGTTTGTAGCCCATTACAAATATAACAGTGACCTGGCACCCAATCGGGTCCAGTTGGCCGGGCTTTCGCAGAAGAAGGGGGAGAGTTTTAAAGAATACGCGCAAAGGTGGCGCGATATGGCTGCCAGGGTCCGTCCTCCTGTGGAAGATAAAGAAATGAACGACATGTTTGTTGGTACATTCACCGGGCTGTTTCATGATATGTTGTTTCATACGTCTCTGGCAAGTTTCTCAGACCTGATTCTGATGGGTGAAAAGATTGAGCGGAACATTAAGCAAGGAAAGTTCCAAGTCGATGAATCAACTGCATCTGGCAGTAATAAGAAAGCTTATGGTGGGCGCCGTCAGGGCGAAGCTAGCGCGGTATTTGGAGGCCGAGGCCGAGGCCGAGGCAGGGGAAGAAATCAATATCGTCAGCAGCAGCAAGTGTCTAGTGTTACCATCCCGTATCAACAGCAGCCAATTCAGCAACAACAACAGGTTCAGCAGCAACCAATGCCACAGCAGCAGCAGCCTCAGCAGGGGGCACAGCAAGCTCAACGAAGATTTCAGGGTGGTAAGCCGAGAAGGGTGTTCGAGAAGCCTCCCTCTAACTATGCTGATTTATTGCAGACCTTGTTGGGATTGAATCTGGTGGAGAAAAGAACCTTGGCACCGATAACGGGAACTCCCCCGTTCGGCTATGATGCAAATAGGCGCTGCGAGTTTCATTCTGGGGCCCCGGGCCATGATATAGAAGGTTGTCATGCTTTTAAGCACGTTGTGCAGGATCTCTTGGACAACAAGTCTATCAACTTCGGAACGACCGGTGCGAATATAGTCCAGAAACCCATGCCTAATCATGGGGCGAATGCCGTGCTGACTGAGGAAGGTCTGAATCTGATTATGAATGTTGAGGATTTAAAGACGCCGCTGAGCGAAATAAAAAGCCGACTGTTGCAAGGAGGTGTTTACCCGGGTTGTAATGAGTACTGCTTAGATTGTTGGGCCCTGTCTGGGGGGTGTGAGGATTTGAAGAAAGGCATCCAGGCCTTAATTGATGAAGGTGTATTGCAGTTTGATAGAACAGCAACTGATGAGCCGGCAGGGGCAGTAGCGGATAATCGGAGTGATGTTGCTACAGTGACAATTCCTAGGAAGACGATCACTATTTCAGCACCAGCTCAGCGGCCACCGATTACTATAACTAAAGCCGGGCCAATCCCGTATGAGAGCACGAAAGCGGTCCCATGGTCATATGGGCTAGAGGTGTATTGTGACGGGATTAAAATCGATGTTAACAAGCAGTCAGCGGAGGTTGTGGATAATGTTGTGGGCTCAGGAGGCATGACAAGAAGCGGCAGGATCTTTATATCTCCTGAAGTGGAAGCCGAAAGGCTAGCGAAAGGAAAGGGGAAAGCGGTTGAGAATGTTCCGGTTCAAGCAAATGAAAAAGAAGCAGCGTCTAAGGATGTCGAAGAATTCATGCGCTTAATTCGGAAAAGCGATTATAAAATCGTGGAGCATCTGCAGCAAACGCCGTCCAAAATATCTATTCTGTCATTGCTGTTGTGTTCAGAAGCTCACCGAAATGCTTTGCTGAAAGTCCTGGACACTTCTTTTGTACCACAGGATGTCTCCGTAAACCAGCTAGAAGGAGTATTGGCACACGTAAATGCGGGCCACAGTCTGGGCTTTACTGATTTCGACTTGACTCCGAAAGGAAGGGATCATAATATGGCATTACATGTATCTGTTGAGTGCAGAGGGTCGACAATGTCGCACGTATTGGTTGACACCGGGTCGTCTTTGAATGTGCTGCCTAAGAAGGCTATGATGAAGCTGGATGTTCGAGGGATTTTGTGTACACCAAGTGATTTGGTGGTCAGAGCGTTTGACGGCACGCGGAGAACAGTCTTCGGATCAATCACCTTGCCTCTGCAAGTGGGGCCGGAAGTGTTTGCAACGGAGTTTTATATCATGGATATACAGCCTGCGTACAGCTGCTTGCTGGGAAGACCTTGGATTCACGGGGCAGGGGCAGTTACGTCAACCCTGCATCAGAAGTTAAAGTATATGGTCGGAGACAGCGTAGTCACCGTGTGCGGAGAAGAAGACATCCTGGTCAGCCATCTATCTTCGTTTAAATATGTGGAAGTCGACGGGGAGATCCACGAGACGCCATGCCAAGCATTCGAAGGTTTGCGCATAAAGGACAAGAGTCCCGGGCCAAGCAAAGTGCCAGAGATAGCTGTTTCTTCGTATAAAGAAGCCCAAGCGCTAGTAAAGGCAGGAGAAGCCACGGGCTGGGGCAAAGTATTGGACATTCCGGTGAAAATGGACCGGTTCGGACTGGGGTACCGACCGTCGTCATCAACTCCTCCTGTGGGGGCCCCTCATTTCAGAAAGTCAATCACCATCTCTGCCAGTGGAGTATGCCATGAATCTGTCAATGCTGCTTCAGAATCCGATGAAGGGGACAGCGACTGTGATATGGATGCCTGGATTCAGCCAAGCACGCCAGGACAAGGACTATGCAACTGGTCCATTCAGGAGCTTGTTCCTGTGACTTTTAAACAGTAATGCTTTGCTTTATTAATTGTTGAATAATCTGATGTCTTGCCCGGGACATCAGGATTTGCTTAGGGCTGCGTTGTTATAAACATTGCTTTGTTAATCATTAAATAAATGGCGTTTTTTTCATGTGTAAATACTGTAATCCCTGTCTTTCTTGTTTTATTTTTCAATAAAATGGCAACATGGTTATCCGCTTTATACGCATTTTGAAGCACTTAACCCTTTCTTTTGCAGGATAACATTTTCAGATGACATCCTTGAGCCACCTATGACTCGTCCCGACTTCGAGCACCCGGTATTCCAGACCGAAGAAGAGGTTGTCGAAGATAGCGACGTTCCTGAAGAACTGTCTTGGTTGGTGAAGCAAGAGGAAAGAGCCATTCTGCCTCACGACGAGGTTATCGAAATTATCAATTTGGGGTCGGAAGGGGTTGAGAAGAATATTCGTATCGGAGCCGCACTGCAGAGTGATATCAAGCGAAAACTGGTTGAAATGCTCCGAGAGTATAATGATGTATTCGCTTGGTCGTATCAAGATATGCCAGGGCTCGATACAGATATGGTTGTGCATCGTCTGCCACTGAAAGAAGACTGCCCGCCTGTCAAACAAAAACTTCGCAGAACTCGCCCAGATATGGCAATGAAGATTAAAGAGGAGGTTCAGAAACAGTGGGACGCTGGTTTCCTGGCTGTGACGAAGTATCCCTCATGGGTTGCTAACATCGTACCAGTGCCAAAGAAAGATGGCAAGGTTCGAATGTGCGTGGATTATAGAGATTTGAATAAAGCAAGCCCAAAAGACGATTTTCCACTTCCTCACATTGACGTATTAGTTGATAATACTGCTCAGTACTCCGTATTCTCCTTCATGGATGGCTTTTCAGGCTATAATCAAATTAAAATGGCGCCAGAGGATATGGAGAAGACTACTTTCATAACGCCTTGGGGAACATTTTGCTATAAAGTGATGCCCTTTGGTTTGAAAAATGCTGGGGCAACGTATCAGCGTGCGATGACAACTCTCTTTCATGACATGATGCATAAAGAGATTGAAGTTTATGTTGACGATATGATTGCCAAATCCCAGACGGAGGAAGAGCATCTGGTGAATCTGTTGAAGTTGTTTAAAAGACTTAGGAAGTTCAGGCTGAGGCTGAACCCTAACAAATGCACCTTCGGGGTGAGATCGGGTAAGCTCCTGGGGTTCATAGTAAGCGAAAGAGGAATAGAGGTCGATCCTGCTAAAATAAAAGCGATTCAAGAAATGCCGACGCCTAAAACAGAGAAAGAGGTGCGCGGGTTTTTAGGGAGATTGAACTACATTGCCCGGTTCATATCTCACCTGACTGCTACGTGCGAACCATTATTCAAGTTGCTGAAGAAAGATCAAGCTGTAACGTGGAACGAAAATTGTCAAAAGGCGTTCGACAAAATAAAGAAGTATCTGCAGGAGCCTCCTATTTTGATACCCCCAGTGGCAGGGAGACCCTTGATAATGTATTTAAAGGTTCTTGAGGGAAGCATGGGTTGTGTTCTCGGTCAGCACGACGAGACGGGGAGAAAAGAGCATGCAATTTACTATCTGAGTAAGAAATTTACAGACTGTGAATCTCGATATTCAATGCTGGAGAAAACTTGTTGCGCGCTAGCCTGGGCCGCCAAGCGTTTGAGGCAGTACATGCTGAATCATACAACCATGCTCATCTCGAAGATGGATCCGATCAAATATATATTCGAAAAGCAGGCGTTGTCAGGTAGAATTGCCCGGTGGCAGATGATCTTGACTGAATATGATATTCAATACGTCTCGCAAAAGGCAATAAAGGGGAGTGTGTTGTCTGAATATCTGGCGGAGCAGCCTATTGAAGAGTATCAATCGATGAGATTTGATTTTCCTGACGAGGATATCATGTATCTCAAGATGAAGGATTGTGAAGAGCCGTTACCAGACGAAGGACCAGAGCCGGGGTCCAAATGGCAGATGATATTTGACGGAGCTGTGAATGCTTACGGTAGCGGAATAGGAGCAATTATCACTACGCCGCACGGGTCGCACATCCCGTTTACTACCCGATTAACCTTCGCCGTTACCAACAATGAGGCCGAATACGAAGCTTGTATAATGGGGCTTGAAGAAGCCATTGATTTGCGAATCAAACATTTAGACGTATACGGAGACTCAGCTCTGGTGGTGAATCAGATCAAAGGGGAATGGGAGACACGGCAGCCCAATTTGATACATTACATGAATTATGCAAGGAGATTGTTGCCTTTCTTCGACAAAGTTGAATTGCATCACGTGCCACGGGCAGAAAATCAAATGGCTGACGCCCTTGCCACCTTGTCTTCCATGTACAAGGTCAACTTCTGGAACGAAGCTCCCCAGATCACTATCTCTCGGTTAGACAGGCCGGCTTATGTATTTGCTATCGATGAAGCGTCTGATGGCAAACCGTGGTATTTTGATATCCTTAATTTCCTGAAGAATAAAGAGTATCCGGCTGGGGCATCCAGTCAAGATCAGAAAACTCTCAGGAGATTAGCGGGTAATTTCTACTTGAACCCGGATGGCGTCTTGTACAGAAGAAACCACGACTTGGTGTTGTTGCGTTGTGTAGACGAGAAAGAGGCAAAGCTTCTCATGGAGGAAATTCACGAAGGTGCATTCGGTACGCATGCTGGTGGGCACGCTATGACGAGAAAGCTGCTGAGGGCAGGTTACTTTTGGCTGACGATGGAAACTGATTGTTTCAAATTTGCAAGAAAGTGCCACAAGTGCCAAATCTATGCTGACAAAATACATGTGCCTCCGAGTCCTCTAAATGTGATGGCATCTCCATGGCCATTCTCAATGTGGGGAATCGATATGATTGGAAAGATCGAGCCGACGGCTTCTAACGGGCATCGGTTCATACTCGTAGCAATCGATTATTTCACCAAGTGGGTGGAAGCGGCGTCTTACGCAAATGTAACGAAGCAAGTGGTGGCTAGATTCATCAAAAGAGATATCATTTGCCGATACGGAATTCCCGAGCGGATAATCACGGATAATGGTTCTAATCTGAACAACAAAATGATGAAGGAGCTCTGTCAGAATTTCAAGATCGAACATCACAACTCCTCCCCTTACCGACCCAAGATGAATGGCGCTGTCGAAGCGGCCAATAAGAATATCAAGAAGATCGTCCAGAAAATGGTGGTGACGTATAAAGATTGGCATGAAATGCTACCTTTCGCTTTGCACGGTTATCGTACGACGGTACGCACATCAACCGGGGCAACTCCGTTCTCGTTGGTATACGGAATGGAAGCGGTATTACCATTGGAGGTTGAGATCCCTTCTCTGAGGGTATTGCGAGACGTTCAGCTGGACGAGGCAGAATGGGTAACGAACAGATTGAACCAATTGAGTTTGATGGATGAGAAGAGGCTAGCTTCTCTGGCATACGGTCGTTTGTATCAGAGACGAATGAAGAAAGCGTACGACAAGAAAATACTTCCGCGAAGCTTTCAGACGGGCGACCTTGTGCTGAAAAGGATTCTCCCGCCGCAAGCAGATCACAGGGGCAAGTGGACCCCCAATTACGAAGGGCCATACGTTGTCAGTAAGGTCTTTTCAGGAGGAGCTTTATTGTTGTCCACCATGGACGGAGAAGACTTTGCATCACCTGTGAATTCGGACGCAGTTAAAAAATACTTTGCTTAAAATAGACCCGCTGGGCAAAAAAAGAGAGTCCAGGCAAAAATGGGGCATCCTGGCGAACCAAAAACAGAATGAAAGGTTCGGGCAAAAGTTAGGGATAAAATTGAAAAAATGTACACCCGCGAAGTTGAAAACCTACACTGGGCGGCTTCGGCAAAAAGGGGTATCCCGGTGAACTGAAAACCCGTAAAGGGCGGTTCACGCAAAAGTTAGGGATGAGAAAAGCAAATGACTGCGGTCCGAATTTGGTATTCAATGAGCATCAGTGCGGGAGAATATATTTGAGGAATTAGTTATCGGATACAACCTCTTCAGAAGACGGATACCGGGAAAGCATTAGAGTCGGACGAGTCATGGGAGGATCAGTTCGTGATGTTCATCTGCATCCGGTTGCCGACATGTGTACAAGATTTAATTTGTCAATATTTATGCTTCTTGTGAATACTTGCATACCTGTATATTTGCTTGGCGTAGCTTCCTCTTTTCAGGAGTTACATCCCGTGTACAAAAACTCCGCCCATTCAGGGGCCCAATCAATGAAAATGTGTTATTCAGTACTTGATGCCTGTTCTTTACTGTTTTGCGCACGATAAAACGCCTAAGTTTGATGAAGCTAGCATGAGTATAACATCACTGGCCCTTGCCAACAATTGTTAAAGCTTTGAATTAACTGAGTGTAACGTCACTAACCTGAATCGATTGGGATTGCATAGGCTTGTCGTGTCTTGTTTGTGTTGTTGCAGGTTTCATAACCGTACGAGGAAGGTGATCAAAAGATTGCAATAGTGAAAGGCTTGATCCCCACGCAGGTCAGGCATGTTCTTCCTGAAGAAGGATAGAACTCTCCAGCTAGCCGTAGCTTATCCAAAGGACGTGCTCCAGAGAAGTTACTCGTCCTCAGCAGAGTTTGGTGATTCCGGGATCGTAAGGCTGTATTCAGACAGGTTCGTCTCCCCCCGCAGGGTCATGCATTCTCCCCCAGTGGAGTCAGTTAATTTTCCCCAGGAGAATCCAGCCATCCCCAGCGGAGTTCTCTTTTCAGTAAATGTTCTTTCCTTCCAGTGGAACTCGAAGACTAAGACTCTCCCAGGCAGAGTCGATGGTGGTTCCTGTCACTTATTTTGTCAGAGATACCGTGTGATATTAGTTCACTCTCTAGCAGAGGCTCAATCATATCAGGCGCATCTGCTATTCCCCAGCAGAGCTATATTCCCCAGCAGGGGGTTACTTCAACAAGACGTGTGGTTTGAGTTCCCAACTTCCCAGCAGGGTCGACTTCATCCTATCAGCATTTATTTTGCTGGAATAATTTTGTAGCATCAGGCTATCCCCGGCGAGTCGGCATTATCCCTTCCAGCATTTATTTTGCTGAAGTAGTTTCTGTACTCCAGTAGTTCAGGTGGAGAGAGCTCTTGCTCAAATAAATCACCAAACAGTCAAGATCTCGGCAGGAGATATTCAATGATAATGTCAGTTTCGGCGGTATTCCCCACAGAGTTATCGTGATAAAACTCTCTTTGTCTCCAGCAGAGTCATTCACGCAAATGTATCTTACTTTCCCCAGCCAGAGTGGCCAGGATAAGAATCTCCTTATCCCCAAGCAGAGTTTGTTTGTCATCAACGGGTCGCATGAATCAGAATTTCGGAGGCCTCGCCGGTTATCAGAGCAGGCGTCCGGTAGTTGGTTTTCAGACATCCCCAGTAGAGTTCACCTTGAAGTCGCTGTCACGTCAGTGCTGAGCAGTTTGTAGGTAAGGATCATTGAAGAATTAAGTCCTGACGTGGACCATTTACTCCTAGAATGACGGGATTTCTTCAGAAGTGGGCGTCCTAACGTGGACAGGTTTGTTTTACCGGATTGGTAAGATATCTTTATTTGTAATGGTGAAATGTGCGTCCTGACGTGGACAAGTTTGTAGTTCTTTGTGATGACAAGATACAAGAGTCCTGACGCGGACAAATTTATCCTTCTTCGTGTTGTTGGCAAGGTGTAAGTCCTAACGCGGATATTCCCCCAGTGAGTCGAAGGTGTGAGTCCTTACGTGGACAAGTCTTATTTCCTCAGTGAGTCGAAGACGCCTGAGTCCTAACGTGGATAAATCAAGACGAGATCAGTGTCCTAACGCTGGCAGATCAAAGAGATTATTGTTCCTAACATGGAAAGATGTGGTCCTTACGCGGACATATCAACAGAAGTGATTCCTAACGTGGAAATACGGAGATTCCTAACGCGGGAAAGAGGTAGTCCTTACGCGGACGTATCAGAAGATAGTTTCCTTACGTGGAAATGACAGTATTCCTAACGTGGAAAGAAGAGAGTCCTTACGTGGACATATCAAGAGCATTCCTTACGTGGAAGAAAGATGGTTTCCTGGCGTGGAAAGATGAATTTATTCCTTACGTGGAAAGAAGTTGGTGTTCCTACGTGGAAAGATTGAGTCCTTACGCGGACATATTGAGGTAGATTCCTTACGGGGAGATAAGGGCATTCTTTACGTGGAAAAATGAGTCCTGACGCGGACAAATTGAGAAAGAATTGATTCCTAACGTGGAAAGATCGGAGTCCTTACGTGGACATATCGAGAGCCTTCCTTATGTGGAAAAAAAATGGTTTCCTTACGTGGAAAGACGAGTTTATTACTAACGTGGAAAGATTGAGTCCTCACGCGGACATATCAAGATTGATTCCTGACGTGGAAAGAAATGGATCATTCCTGACGTGGAAAGAGAGTTTAGTCCTGACGCGGACAGATCGAAGAAGATATTCCTAACGTAGAAGAAGGAAATTAGTCCTTACGTGGACAGATGCAAGGAAAAATGAGTCCTGACGCGGACAAATCAGAAAGAAGTTGGTATTCCTTACGTGGAAAGATCGGAGTCCTGACGCGGACACGTCAAATGGCATTGGAGTCCTTACATGGACAGATTGATATAGTTTCCTAACGTGGAAAGAAGATTGCTTCCTAACGTGGAAAGATAAAAGCGTTACTCCTAACGTGGATGATGTGATTCCTAACGTGGACAGGTGTTAATCCTAACGTGGAAGGGTGTTATTCCTAACGTGGGCGATTCAGTTTACGGAAATGCAGATGAAGTATCCCCAGCGGAGTTGCCGAGATTTTTTCTGGGTTGACAGTAAGTGGAGTCCTAACGTGGACAGGTTTTAGTTGAGATTTCTTCGTATCGATGACAGACAGAGTCCTAACGTGGACAAGCAAGCAGTCTGGTATGACAAAATCCTCTTCAGGACGATGAAGACAATCCCCAGCACGGTCGTGCGAGATCAGTGGGTTATTGTAACAGTCAGATTCAGCTGACGAATGTCATTCCTCAAGCAGGAGCGCAGTTTATTTCTGCGGTTGGCAAATTTCTGGTTTCACTAGTATTCAACCGTCTCGTACCGCGAATGTCTGAAGGCTCCGGGCTCTTCATCCAATCGGGTCCAAGTCGCTTGAATAGGGGCAGCTGTTGCACTCTAAAATTTGCCCAACCTTATTCAATTGGTTTATGTTTCATCACCATTAGCATTTGCATGTAGAGTCATGTACATAGACTAACCATCTGCATAGCATAAGCATAGCAAGTCATTCAACAGGGGACCAATCATTACTTTCATCTCTAGAGGCCTAGCAAGAGGTTATCATCATAATTCAACCCTACTCAAGTCATCAGGAAAGAATTTGAAAGCAAAGAGTTCAGCAGAGCAAGCCTTGAGTCTACCTCCTAGCTGAGGATATCTGAGGATCAACAAGAGGGTTATGAGCTGTGGAGTGAAAGCATGGAGAGCATCTAGACCTTATGAGAGACTTATAAAGTCATTTGGAGAAGAAAGCAAGTCATTGATGTGAGCACAAGAGCTACAGTTGAAGGCAGTCAACTAGGGTTTCATCTGGGTCAACCCTAGGTCAACCCTAGGTCAATTGACTGACTTAAGAGGGCATTCAAGTCTATTGGAGAGATGTGGGGATCAACATTTGACATATGAAGAAGGATATGGGGATATGACAAGGAGAATTCAAGAGAAATCAAGGAGAAGAGGAGTTACTAAATTAGGGTTTCTCTGTAAAATCCCCTAGTTTAGGTCAAATTTCCAAGCAAGATAAGTCAAAATGCTAGCTTCAAATGGCTTCTTGGCCAACATGAAACTTGTAGAGGATCTCAAGACCTTTAATTTGAGTGGTGGAAGAACTCAAGGAGATTTATAGAACTCAAGTTATGGTCCTTGCAAGTTATAGGTCATCTGGGGTGTCTGAATTTTTGTCTGTGAAAGTGACTTGACTTCCAAGCTAGTCTTGCCCCTCAAGGAGATTTCAAATGAATTCTTGGTCAACATAAGAATTGTTCCTCATTGTCTTAGCTTTCTAGAATGGTATGGCATGCCTTCATATGATGTGGAGAACTCAACTTATGGTCTTGACAAGCAAAGGGTATTTTGGGCATTTGTGAATTACAGGTCATTTTAACCTATGTCCAAAACTCATACAAGGAGACCTCAAATGGAAAAACTTACAACATCAAACTTGCTCCAAATGGGATTTTAAGTCTAGAAAGAAGGTCACAAGTCATTGGAGAAGCTCATAGCATGGAGTTGCATGATTGGTCAAAATATGAACTAAAAAGGCTTATAAAGTGAATAATTTCAAGTTGGAAAATGGTTTGGGAGATTTACAAGTCCAAATGGAGACTTCCAATATATGATTTTGAATGGAAAAACAATTCTAAGAACAATGGTTCACACACTTTTTTGAGTTTAGAAGGAAAAAATGAAGTTATCCATGGTTGCTTACCTTTTAAGAAACATGATCAAAATGAACCAAAGTTGGAAAGCAAGGGAATGTGCAAGATGGATCTAGAATGTTCATTTGGGGTCTATATATTCATGAAATGTGCATTGATCAAGGGTTGGCCTCATTTGCACCAAGAATTTCACAAATTTCTCACACTTTTTCATAAAAGTTTTATTGCAATTCTCACAAATTCTTCACCAAATCTTCATCATAATCAACCTTCTCATACTGATTCATCATCATATAGTATAATTCAATCAAGAACAAGGTGGTTATCATCCATTTTCGAGCACTTTTTTCAAGAGCATCAAGATTGAAGTTGCAAGTGGATAGCATAATTCTGGCCAAATCTCATCCAAAGCTTGCATACAGAATCAAGTTCATCAAGGATTGATCAAGATCCAAGTCTCAAAAGCCTCAAATCATCAATCTCCATAGCTGTTTGCAAGATTTTGCACAAGGTAAGTTTTCATTCAAACTGCTTGATCCAGTTAGTTAGGCATGATTTTGTTAGTATAGAATTGATCTAGGTGGTTAGGAGATTAAGTTAGAGGAATTTGGAGAGATTTGGTGATGGTTAGTGACAGGTGCCATAAACTGTTAGTGTTCATATCTCTTAGATTAGTGTGTTATAATTGTGGCTTGATAGCATGTGTTGATCTCCATTAGGTGTAGTTTAGTTTAGGCTAAGTCTGGGGAAGATTGGTGATGGTCCATATCAGTGCATTTCAATGGAGGCCGAATGTTGATCCAATCGTGTTTGTTGTTGTGGTGAGTTTCAAGACGAATTGATACCCTAAGCTTGTAGAGGGAGAGATTTGGAGCAGATTTCATGTTTATGGCATGTGGATTAGTGGCGTGTATGATGAGAACGAAGAGGTGGAAGGTAGGTCGTGCATGGCTGCCATGGTGAATTGAAACCCTAAGTTTCAGGCCAATTGAAGAAGATGAAATCGTGGCCTTTCATGTTGAGTATGACCTTTGACTGTGAGAGTGATCCAAGGGCTGGCATTCAATCTGATCATTTGGAGGGAAGTGGAAACTGGCCAAAACGCACCGTTTCATTAATTGAAACGGGCGGGCCTGAGTTGGTTGTTGCTAATTCCACCCCCTATTCTAAGCCCAATATGAATCTGAACATGGATTTGATACTTTTCTCACCCCCCCTGGCGTTTCTATTTCTCTTTAGTTCTGAACTCAAGTTGGGCTTAAGCCAGAAGCGCTAATTGCACCCCTATATGTGGCCCATTCTGGATTTATAACTGGGGCGAATTGATATTCATACCCCTCTCTCTTATTTTTAATTCATTTCATTTTTTTAATTCCTTTTAATTTTTACCATTTTCATAAAATCATAAATAATTCATAAAAAATGCTTTTTAATCCATTCTTTTTACCATATCTTCATTAAAATGTCTAGAATATTATAGGAAAATAAAATTTCATTTTTAGTTTTATTTCATATTTTTTTCATATTTTCTAAATAAATGTCATATTAAATAGTTCATTTCATGCATTATTTTTATGATTTTTGTTCTCTCACATGCTTTGATATTTTTTGATCATTCTTTTCATATTGTTTAGATGAGATATTAGGCTTGTAGAAATATTTTAGTTCCCATTTTTAGAGGTTAATTTTAGGTGATTAATAAATGCTTGAATATCATGAACAAAACTAGGGTTTTTAGGTGACAACTTAGGAAGTTCAATTTTCTCCCTTAGGACTTAGGGTTTGAATAGATTAGTTATGGGACTATAGGGGCTATGGGTAGCTATTAGATCCCTTAGAGAAAAGTTAGGATTCCCCTACTGCTATTATTATTGTCTGTATATCTGCTGTCTGGTGTGGTGTGCCCTCTGGGGTTTATTGATTGTTTGTTTGGGTATTGGGTTTGTCTGGGGCCCTGGGGAAGCTGAAGATTTGTGGAGATGAAGCCATTGAAGATTCAAAGATGGAAGATCAACTGTCAGAGTTGAAGAGGAGTTTCTTGCTATCAGTTGCTGAGGAGACTAGGGTTTAGGAGCTAGGCAGAGCTTTAGATTAGAAATCTTGTTTCTCAAACATGGATTGCCTTGTCTGCATCCATTCTTCTCTGTGATTCAGAGTCTCTCTAATACACTCACCCCCTTCCTTTGGAAGGCTTGGTGACAGTGTCTATGAGATAGAACTCTTGAGAGAAAATGTCTCCTTGTGTTAGAAGCAGTTTGTTCACCACCTTTGGTAGTCAGCTGATTGCTTAACACTCAATTCACTCTTGTGACTAATCCCTCATCCTGGAGGTTTGAGCTTGAAGGAAAGCCCTTGCAGATGGAAGACTGATGATCAAAGCTCTTGTCTGAAGGCCATGAAGATGGAGATTGATGCTTGTTGAAGCCTGTAGCTGATTGGAGGTTGCTTGAAGCCAGTTGTTGATTCAGAGCTGCTGAAGCTGTTTGTTTTTTTGCTGTATTTCATTTGCTGATGTATTGATTGGTTTTCTGAACTGTATTGTTTGCTGTTTACCCTGCTGGGTTGAAAGTGAAGCCTGTTCACTTTCGCCTATTGTTTTCTAGGTTCGAGGTTGAGTGGGACTCCCTTGCCTCGCTTGTGCTGTTGCATCCATGCATTTTACTGCTTTACTGTATATATCTGATATTGTTTCTGTTTCTGCCTATCCCTTAGGATCTCTGTTTCTCTCTGTGCAAGAGAGGAGCATGATAGACACTAGGTCTTAACCCATGCATGATAACATTAGGTTAGTCTGTTTCCCTTCGCAACCGTAGGTTAGAGTTCTGTCTCTTTCTTTCTCAAAACAAACAGAAAAACACATAAAGATTTCAAACACAATAAAAGACACTTCTTTCGTAAAAGAATGTGAACTCATCAAAACGTCATTTTTGTCCGCTTGGACCGCTAATCAGAAAACCTTTTTTCAGAAAGAATAAAATCAACCAAGACAAGCTTGTGTCGTACGTGGCCCGAACTACGTTTGCTCTGATCTTCCATGCTGTGTGGAAGTACGTAGGCATAGGATGCGATATCCTAGCAAGCAACCTTCCCCTCCTTTCCCGTAGGTAGGCGAACTACGTTGACTCTGATTTCTCGTTCCAGGCGGGAATACGTAGGCATAAAGTGCGATACTTTGCCGAGTCATTTTTATTTTCTTTTCTTTTTAACCCTTGACCTATAGTTTAGATAGAATAACAATCCATACCCGAAAACAAGCGTGGATCCCATCGAGTACGATGGACGTGAGGGGTGCTAATACCTTCCCCTTGCGTAACCGACTCCCGAACCCAGGTTTTGGTTGCGATGACCATACCTTTCCCGTGTTGTGCGAGGTTTACTCTGAGCGTTTCCTTTCCCTCCCGTGGGATAAATAACGCACGGTGGCGACTCTTCTGTTCAGCCGGCGCCGATTTTCGCAGTAGCGACAGTGGGCAAACACGTGGAATCACCATATGTAACACGGTGGGAGAACTGACTTTAAACAATGTTGCGGATAGCAAGAGTCGCCACCGACTTTTATTTTATCCATAAGGAAAGGTTATAAAAGAACAGGAAAGACCTTAGAGAATATTTTGGGTCCGGGGGGTAGGTTATGAAAAGGGAAGGTGTTAGCACCCTTTTCATCCATGGTTATCCATGGGCTCTTAGGTACTTAAGCTCACTTTTGAATTGTTTTGAAAGTGTAGTGTGTGAATAGAAAATTTTCAGAATAGTTAATAAATAATCCATGTAAGGATGTGTTAAGAACTTGTTTGAAAACTTGTTGAAAATTTGTTTAAGTGTGAAACAGTTTTGAAGTGAGCAAGTATCTAGGAGTAACCTACCCTAATGTTTAAAGGTCTTTCTTATTCTTTATCCTTTCCTTAGTAAGACTATCCCTACTATAATGGAGTAGGTAGTCCTTACTTTGGATGTTAAGGGACATGTGAGGGACAATTGGATTTTTGAAGGCCATTGTGGGGTGTAATAAGCAAACTGGAGGGACTATCATCATTTTTCGAAAGGGACTTGATTCGTAAAGGCAACCATAAGGGACTTTGATGATTTTCTTTTTGAGGGACTTGCTTTATACACCCCACTTAACCATTATTCGTAGGCAACTTGAGGGATATCCTTAGGAAGTGAGACGACGATTAAAATCGACTTACGTGTGTGACGTGTTTATTTTAATTATCTTTATTTAAAAGTGATCTAAATTTATTTTAATATTACATACATGTTGTTACACTCCCTAATTACTAACCATAATAATAATTAAACAACTTTACATCCAAGAAACAATTACAAAATAATAAGCAAAATAATTAAATAGCAAAGATAAATAAAATATAAATAAGCAATAATAAATAATAAAGGGGGTTAATTCTAAGTTTACTCGGCAAGACATCGCATCTTGTGCCTACGTATCCTTACGGGAGTGGAATCAGAGTAACCGTAGTTCCCCTCAATAGGGAGGTTAGAAACTTCTTGACTGTGGTCAAGGTCTCAAGGGGAATAAACGCATCTTAAGGACACGCTTACGTGGAGTGTAGAAACTCCAAATCTCTACGTTGAAATGTTAAGTTGTAATTAGGGTTAGGTTAGGGATTCCGCGGCGGGAAACCCTAAAATGAGCGCGGCGGCTCTTTGACCTAATGCTAGGGGTAAAATTGTAATTTTTCCTGCGGCGAGGCATTTGTGAAAATTAGGGTTTGTAGTTTGTAGTTTTGAGGATTTGAAATTGAATGTGTGAAGTTTTACGGACTATTGGCGCGGCGGCCAAACGGTTAGACCTAACCTTCGGATGTGTGCAATGTGACAGAAATAATGGTAAACGCGTGAGATAATTGAATCATGCAAACAGAGAGATAATGTCATAATTTAAACCATGCAAGCAGAAATTTAAAGGCAGAATTTAAAGAGCGATTGTTAAGTTCGCGAGGTTACATGAGAGGAGCAGATACAATATGATAATGAAATTTGAATTGAACAATAATAAAATAAAATAAATAACGGTTCTAGTTATTATTTTAAAAAAAAGATTTTAGTTATTATTTTAAATTTATCTAAAAAAAAGTTTTTCTTAAAAATAATAGGTTTTCATATTAATTTGGAAAAGATGTTAATGTTATTTATTTTAAAAAACAGATTTTTATATTATAACAAATTTTAATAAATTAATGATAACAATAATAATAATAATGGTAATGATAATGATAATAATGATAATAATAATAAATAATGATAATAATAATAATAATAATAATAATAATAATAATAATAATAATAATAATAATAATAATAATAATAATAATAATAATAAAGCAATAATGAATTTTAAATGTGCCAAATAACCCAACAATGTTGCTAACGCAGAAATGCGCTCATCGCAACCAGATCTAAATCGGACAAAACAAAATTTATCGCAAAGAAAAAGAAATTAAGCAAAAAATAGTATTATTGCTCACACAAAAATGCGATCATCGCAACCAGATCGAACTAACACAAATGTCACGCGTCATGCACACAAATGTGCAAACATCGTATCGACATAATTCGATCAAAAATCTTATATATATAAACTCTAACAATTTAAAAATTATATATATATATAAACGTAACAGTAATAGATAAAGAAAAAGAAATAACGATAATAGATGAAGAAAAAGAAATAACGGTAAAAGATGAAGAAAAAGAAACAACAGTAATAGATGAAGGAAAAGAAATAACGGTAAACGATGAAGAAAAAGAAACAATAGTAATAGATGAAGGAAAAGAAATAACGGTAAACGATGAAGAAAAAGAAACAATAGTAATGGATGAAGAAGAAAACTAAATAACGGCAAACGGCACTCACTCCTCTTAGGTTTTTTTCCTTCTCTCCTCTTTTCCAACAAGGCAACACATGTATATATAGGAAACAAATTAGGGTTAACACCAAATTGTCAATAATGTCCCTAAAGCCCATTTTAAAGCCCAAACTAAATAATTAGTTAAGAAAAAATAAAATTTAAATAATTTAAAATAATTAAAATAAACTTAAAATAAAAACTAATAATCCTATTGATTCCTAAAATAAAAAATATTATAAAAAGAACAAAATTTTTTTCAATATTTTTTATTTTATGATTTTTTGGATATTTTTATGAATAATTTAGAAAAAAGCGAAAAAAATAATATTTTAAAAAATGATTTAATTAAAATACGAAAATAATAATTAAATAATAATAAAAAACTATTTTTGTTATTTTTTTAATGAAAGATAGAAAAATTTAGAGTAAAAATAATAAAAAACAAAAAAAAATGACAAAGGTGAGATTCGAACTCTCAACCTCTCACACTCATAACTCCTTACACATGTCCTCCTGCCAATTGTGCCATTTTTACTTTTTAGAAAAAAAATGCATGCCATATGATATTTACCTGCAAAAAGTCAAACGACTACACAAATTTGTTAGTAATTGATTAAATGCAATGAAATGCGACGACCAATCTTAGGGCAAAATTTGGGGTATTACAGTTATTATGATAATATTTCTCACCCAACCTCTCTTTGATGTTGGCAAAAAAAATCATGAAGTTTGACTTTGGTTTGACCACAGTTGACCTCAGTTTGACCTTTTAACTGCATTGACTGTTTTTGACTTATCTGATCATCTGACTGAGCAAACTTTTGAGAAAAGTCTTGAAACTTGATATGGGGGTTCTTATACACATATAAGATGTTATGAAGCTCACTTGAAGTCTTGGAAGTCCATTTAGCCTGATTAAAGTCAAAACCCTAGTTTTGGATGCACTGCTTAGGAGGTGCATTGTCTGAGGGAATTGTCAACTCTTCTGACCAATTGTGAATTTTGTGAACCTTGTGAACCTTCTTGGAACACAAAGTCTTGTATTGTGAGGGCAAATTTTGGGGTGCAACACCATATTTAACGTGGCAGTTATTTATTTCTCTATTTAAAGCAATGTTTGTGGAACTTCTGAAGGTGCTTTTTGTAAGATTGTAAGGAAAACACTCTGAGTACCAAAGTGTTACGAGAAAAGAGTTTTTCACTCCTACAAGATGTACGATTGCGTCTACTTTTTCCTTTTTATAAGCATTTTATGTCATTAAGTCCAAATGTGTCTTTGCCTTGTTATTTTTATGGTTACTCCTTTTACATAAGTTATTTCTCATTCCTTTGTGCACTTTTCTAAGTTTTCAATCTCACTTACACATGATTCCTAGACCATTACAAATAGACTCCATTCCACCATTCTTCCCATATATCATAAACCAAGTGTTCTGGGACTCGTTTGACCGGTCCTGCAAGTAAACCTTCGTTAGGAAGTCAGAGGCTGTTCGCGCGAAAACTGCGCGTGAACAAATTGGCATGCCCAGTGGGACCCGAATGGTTGGGGTGCATCCATTTGCAGAGTGATAAGATGGTGATGCCACGTCCAAACGAAGAAGCATCTTAGGAAGGAAATTGTGTCTGCGGTGTCGACGGCTCAAGGTGGACCTGTCATGAAGCCGCGTCGACCAAAACCTAGGCCTATGGTGACAGGGGCTAGGGGGCAATATATGCCTAGTTTCACTATGCCAACCCCCAGGGCCTTTGGGATGCCGACCGAGTTTATGTCGAGCCTACACCACAATGGCCCGCTGTTTGGGGAAGGCAGTCTTGAAGTGATAACCCTAAAGCAGTCTTGAAGTGATAAATCTGACCTCAGGAGGATAGAGCAATCAATAGCTCTAAAGCAGTCTTGAAGTAATAATGGCTTCAGGAGGATAGAGCAATCAATAGCTCTAAAGCAGTCTTGAAGTAATAGAATGGCTTCAGTAGGATAGAGCAATCAACAGCTCTAAAGCAGTCTTGAAATAATAATGTGATATGTCTTCAGGAGGATAGAGCAATCAATAGCTCTAAAGCAGTCTTGAAGTAATGATTTCAGGAGGATAGAGCAATGGATAGCTCTAAAGCAGTCTTGAAATAATAATGTAATTTCAGGAGGATAGAGCAATGGATAACTCTAAAGCAGTCTTGAAATAATTAGATGGCTTCAGGAGGATAGAGCAATGAATAGCTCTAAAGCAGTCTTGAAGTAGTAATATGACCTCATGAGGATAGAGCAATGAATAGCTCTAAAGCAGTCTTGAAGTAATAGGATGATTTCAGGAGGATAGAGCAATCAGTAGCTCTAAAGCAGTCTTGAAGTCATGAGAGGCTATCAGGAGGATAAAATAACCCTGAGGTTACAGTAAAGCAGTCCCAAAGTAATAAGAAGCTCATCAGGAGGATAAAGTAACCCTGAGGTTACAATAAAGCAGTCCCAAAGATCATAAGCTTGTTTGTTGGATAATTAACCTGAAAACAAGGTAGCATTCTGTATAACAACATTAGTTTATGCTTTATGTATGCATGTATGACATGATGCACTTAGGTAATGTACTATAGACATATATGTTATGGTATGATGTAAATGATGTATGTATGCTATGACACTGCTGGAAGTGTCTGGATATCCTTGTATAACAACTGCTGGCCAAGGAAAATAAATCCCGATTCGTTGTTGAAGAATATATAACCCTCCGTCTGCTGGGGATAACAAGGTATAGATAACCTCCCGTTGTTGGGGATAACAAGGTATAGATAACCTCCCGTTGTTGGGGATAACAAGGTATAGATAACCTCCCGTTGTTGGGGATAGTAGGGTATAGATAACCTTCGTTTTCGTTTGATAGTAGGATAAGTATAACATCCCGTCTTCGTTCATCGTGCCCTTATTGGAAAGTAATTTCCCGTATATCCGTATGAGGATAAAAGAGATGGATATAAATTCCAGGGGAGATTAGACTTTGTGAAAATGGATTAGTCCTACTGATGGTTTGTAACTGTCTTGTAAAGATGAACCGGCGAAGCTTCGTTGAAATCCTTCCCTCGTTCGTCCTTAGTAAATACTATTACTGCATTTTCATGCATTTCTGGTAAACATCAATCATATTAGAAGCATACATGCGTTTCTGGTAAACATCAATCATATTCAAAGGCATACATACATTCAAACACAACCAATGGACGTTTCGCTTATGTAAATAGGGTAAAAGTGAATCTGGATTCAAAAGATGGAATTTATTTATATCAAAAGTGACCCATACACGGGTAAGTTTGTACAAGGAGACATAAACCCTAGTAAGAGAATTTTGTCATGAAGCTTTACAAAAAGAATCAGCTATGTGGGAAATAATCCTATTGAGTTTCAATTCTACTATTGCCACTCAAGTATCTCATCTTCTTGCTGTTGAGACGGAAACGATTGGATTGAGCTTTATCTGTTTGAGCTTGAGTAAGTAGTACAACTGGTTGCAGTTTCATGAGTGATCCAAACGAGACATAGTCATACGCTTTAATCCCTAACTTTTGCCTGGATTGCCCTTTCAGGTTTTCAACCCACCGGGATACCCTTTTTTGCCCAAGCCGCCTTTTCAGGTTTTCGACTTGCCGGGTGTACATCTTTTTATATATATATCCCTAATTTTTGCCCAAACCCTTTTGGTTTGCCGGGATGCCCTTATTTTTGCCTAGGCCTGTCAACCTAGCGGGTCTCTTTTTATGCGTAGTATTTTTTAACTATGTCTGCGTTTACAGGTTGTGGGAAGTCTTCACCATCCATTGTAGTCAGTATCATGGCACCTCCTGAGAACACTGTCTTGACTACAAATGGTCCCTCATATGTTGGAGTCCACTTGCCCCTAGGATCACCCTGTGGTAATATGATACGCTTGATTACCAAGTCACCAGCCTGATATACCTTTGGCTTAACCTTCTTGTTAAAAGCTTTGATCATCCGTTTCTGGTACATCTGGCCATGACAAACTGCTGCTAACCTTTTCTCATCAATCAAATTTATCTGGTCAAGTCGAGTCTGAATCCACTCATCTTCATCCAAGCCTGCATCCTTCATAATTCTCAAGGAGGGGATCTGAACTTCAATAGGCAGAACTGCTTCCATACCATAGACTAAGGAGAATGGGGTTGCCCCTGTTGAAGTACGTATTGTAGTACGATAACCATGCAGAGCAAATGGTAACATCTCGTGCCAATCCTTGTAAGTAACAGTCATCTTCTGTACAATCTTCTTAATGTTCTTATTAGCAGCTTCAACTGCCCCATTCATCTTTGGACGATACGGAGAAGAGTTGTGATGCTTAATCTTGAACTGCGTACAGAGATCAGTAATCATAGTGTTGTTCAGATTAGAGCCATTGTCAGTGATAATCCTTTCAGGGGAACTAATCACAACACCAACACCATTACCATGTGCATTGGGGGCACCATCAAAAACCATAGTCCATCGGGATCCTTGTTCAGGTCCGTCATATTGTCCAGGTTCTTTGGTAACAGACATAATGTCTTCATCAGGGAACTCAAAATTCATTGACTGGTAATCATCTACTGCTTGATGAGCCAAATGATCAGCAACAACACTCCCCTTAATGGCCTTCTGAGTAGTATACTGTATATCATATTCCGTCAAGATCATTTGCCATCTTGCAATTCTTCCGGAGAGAGCAGGTTTCTCAAATATGTACTTGATTGGATCCATCTTCGAAATCAACAAGGTAGTATGGGTCAACATATACTGTCTTAGTCGGCGAGCAGCCCATGCCAAAGCGCAGCAAGTTTTCTCGAGCAGTGAGTATCTTGTTTCACAGTCGGTAAACTTTTTGCTAAGGTAGTATATTGCCTGCTCTTTTCGACCAGACTCGTCATGTTGCCCCAGTACACACCCCATTGAGTTGTCTAATACTGTTAAATACATAATCAAGGGTCTTCCATCAACTGGTGGCATTAAAATTGGAGGTTCTAGCAAATATCTCTTGATTTCATCAAAGGCAGTCTGACACTCATCATTCCATTCCATCACCTGATCTTTCTTCAACAACTTGAAGATTGGCTCACAGAAGGTAGTTAATTGGGAAATAAATCTTGCAATGTAGTTCAATCGTCCCAAGAAACCTCTAACCTCCTTCTCAGTACGGGGAGCTGGCATCTCTCGTATAGCTTTCACTTTTGCAGGATCCACTTCAATACCTTTTCCACTGACAATGAAACCCAGGAGCTTTCCAGATCTAACTCCAAAAGTACACTTGTTTGGATTTAATCTCAACCTGTATTTCTTCAACCTCTCAAACAACTTGTGCAGATGATCAAGATGTTGTTCTTCATTCTGAGACCTGGCTATCATATCATCCACATATACCTCTATCTCATGATGAATCATATCATGAAACAAAGCCACCATAGCACGCTGATATGTTGCCCCTGCATTCTTCAAACCAAATGGCATTACCTTATAGCAAAAGGTGCCCCACTGTGTCACAAATGTAGTCTTCTCCATATCTTCAGGTGCCATCTTGATTTGATTGTAACCAGAGAAACCATCCATAAAAGAGAATACCTTATGCTGAGCAGTGTTGTCTACCAGAATGTCAATATGAGGAAGCGGAAAGTCATCTTTAGGGCTAGCCTTGTTCAGCTCTCTGTAGTCTACACACATACGTACCTTACCATCTTTCTTAGGAACTGGTACCACATTTGCAACCCACTGAGGATAAGAAGTTACGGCCAAGAACCCTGCATTGAACTGTTTCATTACCTCTGCTTTGATCTTTTCTGACATTTCAGGACGCATACGACGAACCTTCTGCTTCTTTGGACGACAATCTTCTTTCACTGGCAAACGGTGAACCATAATGTCTATATCCAACCCTGGCATATCTTCATAAGACCAAGCAAAGATCTCCACATAGTCACGTAGCATCTGAATCAACCTGCTCTTGACACTGTCCTCTAAATCAGCCCCTATTTTGACCTCTTTTCTGTTTTCTTCAGTTCCCAGATTCACAACTTCGACTGGCTCTTCATGTGGCTGTATAGCTTTCTCTTCTTGTTGTAACAACCTAGCAAGCTCTACAGGTATTTCACAATCGTCCTCGTTTCCGTCTTCAGTTTGATAGATCGGATTCTCGAAATTGTAATTGGCAATAGTAGAACTGTTATCAACTGGATCCAGAGTGGATGAGGATCTGCATTTTAGTGACGTGGGTGTGTGTAAGAACACATAGCTGATAAAGCAAAAATAAAAGAAAAAGAAAGACAAGGAACACAATATTTACGAAAACGAAACGTCCACTGATTTTATTGAATGAAGTATGCAAATGAAATGACAACCCGTAACAAGCACACCATTGTGCCCCGGGTAAGGCACATGGCTTGAAAGTTTTAATTGTTCCAGAAATTATAAATTTAAAAACATAACACAGTAATAGTATTTACTCCTGACTAAAGGAGATAGGGATAACATCTTCAGCTGTCCAATTATTGAGTCCAGCACCCACAGTAGGAAAAATCCATGCCTCCAAGTTGTAGTCTTCATCTTGATCTCCCACAGCATTGATAACCCCTTGATTGGTGATACGAACAGCACGGGCACGACGGACAGCCTTCTGGGACTCTGCAGTGAAACCCAAACCAAACTTGTCAGACTTGTATGGAATATCAGGAAGCTGACCCCAAATAGTACAACCACCTTCTTCCACCACAGCTTTTGCATCATTGAGGGAGGCCATTGCCATTGTTGGAGGGTTTCTGATGACCACAGGAACCTTCTTCACAGCAGGAGGAGTCACACAATCCTTAACAGCCCAGGGAACCACTTCAAATGACTGACATGGAGTTTCAATGTATTCACCTTCTACTTCCAGATACTTGAAAGTGTTTACATGGCTGACAAAGTATTCTTCCTCTCCAAAGACAGTAACAACTTTTCCATTCACCGGATATCTCAACTTTTGATGTAATGTGGAGGTCACAGCACCTGCCCCATGGATCCAGGGACGACCAAGCAGACATGAGTACGAAGGACGAATATCCATCACATAGAATGTAGCAGTAAACACCTGAGAGCCAACCTTGATTGGAAGATCAATTTCCCCATGCACTACTCTTCTAGAACCATCAAAAGCCTTTACCACAATATTACTGGGCTTCAATACCGTATCTTCAGGACTCAGCTTGTTCAGGACTTCCTTAGGCAACACATTCAGAGAAGAACCATTGTCTATCAGCACATGAGACAGGGTAGTGCCCCTGCATTCAATTGAAATATGCAAGGCCCTGTTATGATCCCTCTTGGCAGGGGTCAAGTCAGCATCAGAAAATCCTAACCCGTTGTCATAGGTCAGGTGCGCAACACAATTCTCAAACTGGTCCACAGAAATTGCACTGGGTACATGAGCCATCTTTAGAAACTTGATCAATGACTTGGCATGAGCCTCAGAACATAATAACAGGGAGAGCATAGAAATCTTTGAGGGAGTATGCCCCAGATGATCAACAATATCATAATCACTCTTGCGAATGATTTTCAATACTTCTTCCATCTGCTTAGAGAGGTCATCAGCAGCTGGCACATCAGTAGATACAGGCTCAATAACAGGACCCTTGCCCCGAGCATCAGTGGTGAAAGTAACAGCAGGAGTAACTGCACTCTTAGAAGCAACTGGAGGAGAGAAGACTCTTCCACTACGAGTGATCTTGCTAGATCCAGCAATATTATCAATGTCAACAGGCATATCAGGTAAAGGCTCCTGCTTGACACCATGGATGTAAACATCAGACCCATAGTGCCAAGGCACAGCTTTGTCAGATGTATAAGGAATAGGATCAGGAGTGGTAATGATTAGAGGAGCTACTCTGGCTTCAGCAACAACTTTCACAGGACCTTCAGCAGTAATCTTGATTGGGCCCTGATGAGTGATTTTAATGGGACCCTTTGAAGTGATTCTTAGTGGTACTTTGTCGACCATGTCAACCTCTTCAATCTTCTTACCCTGAGTCAGATGATCCACCATACTTTCTACAGATGCTGGTCTTCTTTCAAACACTATAGTATATTTATCCATGAGACGTTGAATCCCATCTCTCAAAATGAAGCAACTATCCGGCTTATAGGTACAATATAGACAATCTTCATGACAACCTGGAAAGATCCCAGCTTGTACTAACCTCTTTTTGATAACAGACAATGGTGTGCTCAACTCCATAACTGAATAGACATGCAGATCTTCATCAATATCTTCATCAATGGCGTTGACAGTCTTCTCGTGATTTGGCATTGGAGCTGTAATCACATTTGGAGTACCTGGTGGATCAAACTCAATTTCTCCAGCATCAATCATATCCTGAATTTTGTTCTTCAAGACCCAGCAGTTATTAGTATCATGTCCTGGACAGTTTGAATGATATGCACATCGCGCATTGGGATTGTACTTGGGAGAGGTAACATTGGGATTCTGAGGGGCCTCCCTCAGGGTAATAAGTTCAGCTTTCAACAAATGTTGCAATGCCTGAGCCATTGACATGTTGATCTTCGTGAATTGTCTTCTAGCCCTCTGTTGGTTGCCCTGAGGCTGCTCTGTTGTTGCAGGAGTTGGATTTGAAATATGAACTGCACTAACAGACTGATGCCTTCTGTTACGATCAGGCTGACCATACACAGCATTAGATTCTTTCTTCCCAGTGGGAGGCTTCTTTGCAGCACCTGGTGAAGAAGTGCCCACTTGGATCTTACCACTCTTGATACCATTCTCTACTCGCTCTCCTGTCATGATCAACTCAGTGAAGCTAGATGATGAGCTTCCAATGAGATGACTGTAAAACGGACCATTCAGCGTACACATGAACATATCAACCAACTCCCTATCAGTCAAAGGGGGTTGAACTCTTCCAGCTAAGTCTCTCCACTTCTGAGCATACTCCTTAAAGCTTTCTTTGGCACCCATAGACATGCTTTGAAGCTGCATGCGAGTGGGGGCTAAGTCAGCATTGTATTGATACTGCTTGTAGAAAGCTTCAGCAAGGTCATTCCAATCTCTGATGTTGACACTCTCCAACTGATAATACCACTCTAGCTGAGCTCCAGATAAACTCTCTTGAAAGAAATGGATCCACAACTTTTTATCAGCAGTGTGGGGTTGAATTCTTCTGACATAAGACCTCAGATGCAATTTGGGACAAGAGACCCCATCATAGACAACAAATGTAGGAACTTTGAACCCAATGGGTATGACCACCCCAGATATCAAGCTCAAATCCTCAAAATCCAGCCCAGATGATTTCTGTAATTCCATAGCATCCATTCTATCCACCAGCATCTTGAATTTGTCTTCGTTAGGCTCATGGTAGTAGTTAGCCTCAGAAACAGAGTCCCCCATAGTGTTGTGGAGACTGCCTCTCTCCTGCTCAGATTCTTCAGATTCATAGTCTTCAACCTGTTCCTTGGTCTTGGCAGGACCTTTGAACCTTCTTCCCATGTTGAGCAACCCAGCAGACCTTCTAGCCTTCTTAGTCTTCTTGGCCAGCAGTGTCTTCAATTCATCCTGCCCCTTAGATAGGTTCAGGATCAGCTCTTGGAACTGTGCATTCTGTGCCTGGAGATCCTTAACTGATTGTTCAAGAGCCATTGCTGAAATAAACAGCGAGAAGATGAGAAACCTGTGCACAATTATAAACCTGTGATGCAATGATATGGGAATGCATATGCAATGTTTTCAAGGACCGCAGGATTTAAATTTGCTTAAACAATCAAGAAAGTAACTTTTTATTAGTAATAACTTGTTTTGCCTTTTAGGCTTACAAAAAATGAAAACGAAATAAGTACAAAAGATGGGGTTTTAAGTCTCCCATGGACGTTTCCTCTTTGTGTTGAGGTATGAGTTGAGGTTTCGTTCCTCATGAAGTAGCTTTGTTAGCTCTAGGATCCTTGCTTGGCTTGCTTTGTAATGAGCCTCGAAAGCATCCCTTTGCTCTTTCAGTTGGATCCATGATCTCTGCAAGTCTTCCATATCAGTAGGCATGTCTGGGTGAAGGATGGTATAAGCTGTGTCTCCTTCAGCAACAGGTTCCATGGTAACTGGTAGGATGGCAGGATATGGCATCATGAGTGTCTGAGCACGAAATCGTACCCATCTGAGATAAGCCTCCATAGGAATGGTGTACTTAGGCTCCAGTGTCTTGCTGTCAATCCTGTTTACCTTTCCCCAAGCTCGTATGAATCTCTGACGGTAACCCTGAAGATCGTTGTCGTAGTCAAACACGATGCCCTGAATCAACATGTCATGTGGACCATCGCTTCGGGCGTAACCAAACTGTCGTAAAGCTAGAGATGGGTTGTAGGTGATGCCTCCTCTTATGCCCAGAAGTGGCACATTAGGAAACTCCCCACAACGGTCAATGATGGTGACATTCTCCATAGATCTGGAGCACCAATGGATGTCTGAGTGAGAAAGTGACATGATCCTCTTGGACCATCTGAACCCTTGCTCATTCTTCATTACTGAGCGAGGAAGGTGAGAAATAAACCACCTAGAAAGTAAAGGTATGCAGCACATCAAAGTTCCTCTTGCCCTTGTAGTACGGGTGTGAAGAGAATGTAGGATGTCTCCAAGTAAGGTAGGCACTGGATTGTGACTCAGGAATATGTTGATGGCATGAACGTCTATGAACTGATCAGGATTGGGGAACAACACTAAGCCATAAATCAATAAGGCTAAGATCTCCTCAAAAGCATCGTAGCTCATAGCCTTCAAGAACATTTGAGCTTTATCCACTAATACCTTGGCAAGAATACCTTTAACTCCACTTCTCGTCTCTAGAACAATGTCAGACTTCTTCAGATGTAGAGCTGCAGCAATAACTTCTGGTTTAAGCTCCTTCTCTAAGCCTGTGAATGGCTTCTGATCAAGAACAGGTATACCCAGAAGTTTAGAGAACTCCTCCATGGTTGGAACCAGCTGATAATCAGGAAATGTAAAGCAATGATGCTTAGGGTCAAAGAACTGAAACAGCACACTCATCATGTCTTCACTGAACCCTGAAGTAACTAGATCCAATAAGTGACCATGTCTCTTGTTGAACTGGGAATGATCAGGCACTAGGGAAACCAACTCCTTGAGCTTAGCAGGTATCCCTACAAAGTTGATCCTGATGGTGTTTCTACGAGCAGAAGCCATGACCTGCAACAAAGAACAAAGATAAATCCTTTGGTCCTTGAAATGGTTAGGGAAAATGATATGCTTATGATGCATGATGATGTCATGATGTCATGTTCAATCACAAACATGTGGCACACACAAACAAGTCACACCATAGCCCTAGGTTTAAAGGCTTGCATGAGGTTCAAAGGCAAGTACCCTCCCCTGAAGTTAGATGGTTCATCCTGTCCTACAAAAGTAACCAGGTTCTAAGGGATCTCAATATCATTGATCCTTCACAAGGGTGGTTGTTCAGAAGGCAACTTACTTGCCAACCAAAACCCTCCAAGTTTAAGATCTCAATGAGTGTAGTATCGAGTGTCAACCAACTTCAGTCTGCACCAAAGCCGGTTACCTCACTACTTTCTAAAGGCCAAGATGAGTTAACTAGGGTTCTAAAAGTCAGTTAGTGCATTGACAACATATGGCAGCCTCAATATTATCCTCAACTTGACTTAAGGAATATAAGCACCAACCAAGAAGTCGCACTAACTATGGCCACCAGATCAACCGTATCGATATACGTCGTACAGTTTCCTTGGTCTATTGCCATTTACCTAAGGTACACTAGATCCGGGTTAGGACCTTTCACACATAAGAGCACCCCAACAATATAATAATAAAGCAAACAAGGCAAACAATTTAAAGTGATCTTAATTCCTAAGGGTACCCCTCTTAAATAAATCCCCAGCAGAGTCGCCAGTTCTGTAACACGGTGGGAGAACTGACTTTAAACAATGTTGCGGATAGCAAGAGTCGCCACCGACTTTTATTTTATCCATAAGGAAAGGTTATAAAAGAACAGGAAAAACCTTAGAGAATATTTTGGGTCCGGGGGGTAGGTTATGAAAAGGGAAGGTGTTAGCACCCTTTTCATCCATGGTTATCCATGGGCTCTTAGGTACTTAAGCTCACTTTTGAATTGTTTTGAAAGTGTAGTGTGTGAATAGAAAATTTTCAGAATAGTTAATAAATAATCCATGTAAGGATGTGTTAAGAACTTGTTTGAAAACTTGTTGAAAATTTGTTTAAGTGTGAAACAGTTTTGAAGTGAGCAAGTATCTAGGAGTAACCTACCCTAATGTTTAAAGGTCTTTCTTATTCTTTATCCTTTCCTTAGTAAGACTATCCCTACTATAATGGAGTAGGTAGTCCTTACTTTGGATGTTAAGGGACATGTGAGGGACAATTGGATTTTTGAAGGCCATTGTGGGGTGTAATAAGCAAACTGGAGGGACTATCATCATTTTTCGAAAGGGACTTGATTCGTAAAGGCAACCATAAGGGACTTTGATGATTTTCTTTTTGAGGGACTTGCTTTATACACCCCACTTAACCATTATTCGTAGGCAACTTGAGGGATATCCTTAGGAAGTGAGACGGCGATTAAAATCGACTTACGTGTGTGACGTGTTTATTTTAATTATCTTTATTTAAAAGTGATCTAAATTTATTTTAATATTACATACATGTTGTTACACTCCCTAATTACTAACCATAATAATAATTAAACAACTTTACATCCAAGAAACAATTACAAAATAATAAGCAAAATAATTAAATAGCAAAGATAAATAAAATATAAATAAGCAATAATAAATAATAAAGGGGGTTAATTCTAAGTTTACTCGGCAAGACATCGCATCTTGTGCCTACGTATCCTTACGGGAGTGGAATCAGAGTAACCGTAGTTCCCCTCAATAGGGAGGTTAGAAACTTCTTGACTGTGGTCAAGGTCTCAAGGGGAATAAACGCATCTTAAGGACACGCTTACGTGGAGTGTAGAAACTCCAAATCTCTACGTTGAAATGTTAAGTTGTAATTAGGGTTAGGTTAGGGATTCCGCGGCGGGAAACCCTAAAATGAGCGCGGCGGCTCTTTGACCTAATGCTAGGGGTAAAATTGTAATTTTGCCTGCGGCGAGGCATTTGTGAAAATTAGGGTTTGTAGTTTGTAGTTTTGAGGATTTGAAATTGAATGTGTGAAGTTTTACGGACTATTGGCGCGGCGGCCAAACGGTTAGACCTAACCTTCGGATGTGTGCAATGTGACAGAAATAATGGTAAACGCGTGAGATAATTGAATCATACAAACAGAGAGATAATGTCATAATTTAAACCATGCAAGCAGAAATTTAAAGGCAGAATTTAAAGAGCGATTGTTAAGTTCGCGAGGTTACATGAGAGGAGCAGATACAATATGATAATGAAATTTGAATTGAACAATAATAAAATAAAATAAATAACGGTTCTAGTTATTATTTTAAAAAAAAGATTTTAGTTATTATTTTAAATTTATCTAAAAAAAAGTTTTTCTTAAAAATAATAGGTTTTCATATTAATTTGGAAAAGATGTTAATGTTATTTATTTTAAAAAACAGATTTTTATATTATAACAAATTTTAATAAATTAATGATAACAATAATAATAATAATGGTAATAATAATGATAATAATGATAATAATAATAAATAATGATAATAATAATAATAATAATAATAATAATAATAATAATAATAATAATAATAATAATAATAAAGCAATAATGAATTTTAAATGTGCCAAATAACCCAACAATGTTGCTAACGCAGAAATGCGCTCATCGCAACCAGATCTAAATCGGACGAAACAAAATTTATCGCAAAGAAAAAGAAATTAAGCAAAAAATAGTATTATTGCTCACACAAAAATGCGATCATCGCAACCAGATCGAACTAACACAAATGTCACGCGTCATGCACACAAATGTGCAAACATCGTATCGACATAATTCGATCAAAAATCTTATATATATAAACTCTAACAATTTAAAAATTATATATATATAAACGTAACAGTAATAGATAAAGAAAAAGAAATAACGATAATAGATGAAGAAAAAGAAATAACGGTAAAAGATGAAGAAAAAGAAACAACAGTAATAGATGAAGGAAAAGAAATAACGGTAAACGATGAAGAAAAAGAAACAATAGTAATAGATGAAGGAAAAGAAATAACGGTAAACGATGAAGAAAAAGAAACAATAGTAATGGATGAAGAAGAAAACTAAATAACGGCAAACGGCACTCACTCCTCTTAGGTTTTTTTCCTTCTCTCCTCTTTTCCAACAAGGCAACACATGTATATATAGGGAACAAATTAGGGTTAACACCAAATTGTCAATAATGTCCCTAAAGCCCATTTTAAAGCCCAAACTAAATAATTAGTTAAGAAAAAATAAAATTTAAATAATTTAAAATAATTAAAATAAACTTAAAATAAAAACTAATAATCCTATTGATTCCTAAAATAAAAAATATTATATAAAGAACAAAATTTTTTTCAATATTTTTTATTTTATGATTTTTTGGATATTTTTATGAATAATTTAGAAAAAAGTGAAAAAAATAATATTTTAAAAAATGATTTAATTAAAATACGAACCTATTGATTCCTAAAATAAAAAATATTATAAAAAGAACAAAATTTTTTTCAATATTTTTTATTTTATGATTTTTTGGATATTTTTATGAATAATTTAGAAAAAAGTGAAAAAAATAATATTTTAAAAAATGATTTAATTAAAATACGAAAATAATAATTAAATAATAATAAAAAACTATTTTTGTTATTTTTTTAATGAAAGATAGAAAAATTTAGAGTAAAAATAATAAAAAACAAAAAAAAATGACAAAGGTGAGATTCGAACTCTCAACCTCTCACACTCATAACTCCTTACACATGTCCTCCTGCCAATTGTGCCATTTTTACTTTTTAGAAAAAAAATGCATGCCATATGATATTTACCTGCAAAAAGTCAAACGACTACACAAATTTGTTAGTAATTGATTAAATGCAATGAAATGCGACGACCAATCTTAGGGCAAAATTTGGGGTATTACAGTTATTATGATAATATTTCTCACCCAACCTCTCTTTGATGTTGGCAAAAAAAATCATGAAGTTTGACTTTGGTTTGACCACAGTTGACCTCAGTTTGACCTTTTAACTGCATTGACTGTTTTTGACTTATCTGATCATCTGACTGAGCAAACGTTTGAGAAAAGTCTTGAAACTTGATATGGGGGTTCTTATACACATATAAGATGTTATGAAGCTCACTTGAAGTCTTGGAAGTCCATTTAGCCTGATTAAAGTCAAAACCCTAGTTTTGGATGCACTGCTTAGGAGGTGCATTGTCTGAGGGAATTGTCAACTCTTCTGACCAATTGTGAATTTTGTGAACCTTGTGAACCTTCTTGGAACACAAAGTCTTGTATTGTGAGGGCAAATTTTGGGGTGCAACACCATATTTAACGTGGCAGTTATTTATTTCTCTATTTAAAGCAATGTTTGTGGAACTTCTGAAGGTGCTTTTTGTAAGATTGTAAGGAAAACACTCTGAGTACCAAAGTGTTACGAGAAAAGAGTTTTTCACTCCTACAAGATGTACGATTGCGTCTACTTTTTCCTTTTTATAAGCATTTTATGTCATTAAGTCCAAATGTGTCTTTGCCTTGTTATTTTTATGGTTACTCCTTTTACATAAGTTATTTCTCATTCCTTTGTGCACTTTTCTAAGTTTTCAATCTCACTTACACATGATTCCTAGACCATTACAAATAGACTCCATTCCACCATTCTTCCCATATATCATAAACCAAGTGTTCTGGGACTCGTTTGACCGGTCCTGCAAGTAAACCTTCGTTAGGAAGTCAGAGGCTGTTCGCGCGAAAACTGCGCGTGAACAAATTGGCATGCCCAGTGGGACCCGAATGGTTGGGGTGCATCCATTTGCAGAGTGATAAGATGGTGATGCCACGTCCAAACGAAGAAGCATCTTAGGAAGGAAATTGTGTCTGCGGTGTCGACGGCTCAAGGTGGACCTGTCATGAAGCCGCGTCGACCAAAACCTAGGCCTATGGTGACAGGGGCTAGGGGGCAATATATGCCTAGTTTCACTATGCCAACCCCCAGGGCCTTTGGGATGCCGACCGAGTTTATGTCGAGCCTACACCACAATGGCCCGCTGTTTGGGGAAGGCTCTTCGTCAACATTCTCCTCATATCAGGGATTAAGGACTTCAACGAGCCAAGTCACGAGGCCCCCAGGTTTTAGCATTCCATCACTTTCATTCCTAACTTTTACGACAAGTTTTGTCGTTTTCGTGAGGCAACAAATGGACGAAAGTAACCACGAAATAGTCCACATGCCGACTCAGCAAATGGGCACCATATTAAGGCCATTAATGCACTAGTCGACTCAGATTTTCCAACAACTGGCGATTCAGATGACGCAGATAGGTGATTTTTTGGGTGCTCCTAGGGTCACATGTCGACAGACGCCTCCACCTCGACCAAAGACGCCAGTTCGACAAGACGAAATGGTTGACGAAACAATTAACCAACAGCCCCACGAGGCTGAACAGGCACCTAGGATGGCCCAAAGGCCTCCGGTTGTTTTAGTTCATAGAAACCAGGATCTCGACTAGATGGTTAGGAAAATCCGACACGAAGTCATGGCTAGTGAACCCAACTTAGAAGCCATGGTGGAATGAATCATGGTTCGCAATGGGGAAAATCCAGGCCTTCGATGGCCAACGTATACGTCCCCACTACTAGACTTTGTCCTAGAAAACAAAATTGCCCAGAGGGTGGAAAATTCCAAAGTTTACTAAATTTACCGGAGAGACTGAGGAGTCCATCGTTGAGCATGTTGCCAGATACCAAACTGAAGCTGGCTACATAGTAAACAACGAAGATCTAAAATTAAAATACTTCCCTAGTTTCCTCACCAAGAATGTATTTCACTTGGTTCACCACTTTACCCCCACAGTCCGTCCATACCTGGGCGCAATTGGAAAGATTGTTCCATGAACAGTTTTACATGGGACAATCGAAAATTAGTCTGAAAGGGTTAGCCAACGTCAAGCGAAAAACTACAGAGTCCGTAGACCAATATCTTAACAAGTTTAGATTGTTGAAAGCGCGATGCTTCACGCAAGTCCTTGAGCATGAACTAGCCGAAGTAGCAGCTGGTGGCCTAGATTATTCTATTAGAAAAAATTAGACACGCAATACCTCAGAGACATGGCTCAACTAGCAGATAGAGTCCGTCAGGTCGAGCGTCTAAAAAATGAGAAAACCCAGGCCACCAGATATCGCAAAAAGGAGAAAGTTTCGTATATGGCCACTGACGAATACTCATCTACTGATGAGGAACTTGTCGAGAGTAACATGGTCAATGTGGCTGAACTAAAGCCATGACCCCCATACACATGCAGATCACTAAAACCGTCAAATGGAAAAAATCATGTCAAAACTGAAAAAATAGACAAATATGTAACAAAAATGTATACTTTTGATGTATCTAAGTGTGACGAAATATTTGATTTGCTGGTTAAAGATGGTCAGATTATTGTCCCTCCTGGGGAAAAAGATCCCCCATTAGAATAAAAGGAAAAAGGGAATTTTGTAAATTTCATAATTTCCTTGGTCATAAGACATCTCAATGTGTCCTTTTCAGGGATTTGGTGCAGAAAGCTTTAAAGGAAGGTCGTCTTTAATTCGGCGAAAGGCCCAAAATGCAAGTGGACACGGATCCTCTGAAAGTCGAAGAGGCTTTGGATTCTGAGCTATACGACTGCATGATGGTGGAGGCTACTGAAGGTCTCAATGAGCGCCAAACGACTGAAATGGTTGAGTGCATGATGACCGAGACTATTGATGGTTCTGACAAGAAGACTGGAGAGAAGCTCGAGGCAATTTACCCTCAAGCTGGCGAGAGTCTGACTGATTTCTAGAAGAAATGTAGGGTGAGCGGGTCGAAGGTTGTGTTATGCCCGAAGTGCAACTTCGTGTTCGAAGAAAAGGCAGCTGAGAATATGAAGCAACGAAAGTGGCACTGCCAGAGGGAAAGCCACAGGTCTCTCGGTTCGTGTTCGACAAAGACGGTGCCCCTCGATGAAACAAAGAATATAGAAAGTTGTTTCAATCGGCGCGCCCCAAAATGTTTGTGTCACCCTCAAACACCCCACAAGACAAGTGGATGGCGCTAGTAAGCCAACAAGGAAGCAAACGTCCAAAGTGGAAGGCTTTGGATTTGGAGAAGAGGGCAAAAGCCCCGGACAGGGATGTGAGCCCAGAGGTTATAGGGTTTCTCCCAACTACAAAGGAAAAAATCCCATGACAAGGACCCAGTGGAGGAGATATCAACAAAATAAGAAGGCAGCAAGAGAAGCTTCGACTTCAACTCTGAAACCTATGGGACCCGCTGGCCTAAAACGGTAGCACCCACAAACGAAGTGGGTCGAAAAAGGGAAAATTGTGACGAACCAGCCAATGGTCGTGACGGTCGAGACTTCGGGAGAAAAGGGGGTGGTGTCAACCTAGAGTTCGAAGTACACATCTGAGGGTGAAAACAAGAAAGAGCCGGAGTACTCTCCTCAGTCAGATGAAGAAGAACCAGAGTACACTCCTCAATCGGAAGAGGAATATGACCTTTTACCGGAAGACGACTTCGACGAAGATATGTATGACGACACCAATGATGATACCTATGGTGAAGATTTTATTGTGAACGGCGACATCGTTTCAATATTTCTGGAAGAGTATGATAAGGTGTCGGGAGTCTCTGAAACGGAGGAGGACTTCTTGGCGGAAAAGGCTACTGCGGACAAGCCTCTATGCTACTACGTGATGAACAACAGGGTGGTGGAAGAATGAACAACTATGTTCGAAAGACCCAGTCTTGGGATGATGTACCACTTGAAACCATTATTCATAAAATCAAAGATCAACAGGGTAGCCATCAACAAGGTGTTTGTAGATGGAGGGACAACCGTCAATCTAATGCCTCACTTGTTGTTCACAAAGATTGAGAAAACTAAAGTTGATCTTTGTTAACACAACATGGTTCTATCCAACTACGAAGGGAAAACCAACAACATTTTGGGGGTGGTCTAAGTTGACCTAGCAGTGGGTACCACTACCCGGTCGATGCTATTCATGGTCATAAACTCAAAGGCAAACTCCAACCTCCTGTTGGGTCGAGAATAGATCCATGGGATAGGGGCAGTACCTTCGACACGCCATCAAAGGTTGAGCATTTGGTGGAAGGACGTCGTCGTTAAAAACATCGAAGCTGACCAAAGTTATTACAGAATGGATGAAACAAAGGGTACCAAGAAATCCTTTGATCAACACCTAGAAAATGTGGCACCTTGTGAGGATGGGTTGGGATCTTACACCTCTGTCCACATGGGTCGCGTCTTGAACTTGGATTCCGACTACAGGTTCGTTTGCGATGTTGTTGACGCTACAATGACACCCACAAAAGAACTTCCACCTACAGGGTGGCCCACAACTGATGAAAATGACTAGTGAGTCAGAGAGTTTGACTCGGATTTCGGCTTATCTGGCTGAAAACAAACAAAAGTCTACGCTAGAAGCAAGAAAGAAGCAGAACATGTCTGGAGACGCCGACAACAATATGTAAATGATTGGCCAACAAGACCAAACAACAGCTTCGGAAAGCCGGAGGCTCGATTTCATTTATGACAACGAGCCTTTGGGGTTTGAGAAAATCCCATCAATCAAACTGCAAAGGTTCCAGGCCTAAGACCCACTCGAAGAAGTCGACTTGGGAGGCGGGGCAACAAAAAAACCCACGTACATAAGCACTAAGGTTGGGTCAGAGATGAAGTTCAAATTGATTGATGTATTGAAGGAATACAAAGATTGCTTCGCCTGGGATTACGATGAGATTCCTGGACTAAGTCGGAGTGTGGTTGAACACCGACTTCCGATTCAACCAGGAAAAAGACCAATAAAGCATCAGCCACGACGTTATGCTCCAGAAATCACTTTAAAGATCAAGCTGGAGATTGAGAGATTGCTTAAAAGCCAGTTCATAAGGACTGCAAGGTACGTCGTATGGTTGGAAAACATAGTCCCAGTTATTAATAAAAATGGGACTCTGAGGGTTTGTATAGACTTTATGGATCTAAACAATGCTACCCCTAAGAATAAATACTCCATGTCGGTGGCAGAAATGTTGGTCGATTCGGCAGTAGGTTTTGAGTATTTAAGTATGCTTGATGGGTAATCTGGTTACAACCAGATCCTCATAAACGAAGATGATGTACCCAAAATAGAGTTTTGATGCCCAGGGGTCTTGGGAACCTATGCATGGGTGGTAATGGCATTCGGTTTAAAAAACGTCGGAGCAACTTATCAAAGAGCTATGAATGCTATATTTCACGACTTCATTGAAAAAATTTATACAGGTATACATTGACGACATTGAGCATACCTCCTGATAGGTTCATTGATCTCTTGAGACAACTCTTGCAAATGCATGCGATAAGGAGCAATGTCTAGGTTGTAATCGTACTGCTTCAGAAAAGCTCTGGCTAAATCCATCCATGACTGAATCTGATTCCTCTCTAACTGCATATACCACCTCAAAGATGCCCCAGTCAGACTGTCTTGAAAGCAATGGATCATCAACTTATCATCTCGCGCAAACGCAGTCATTCTTCGACAGAACATCATCAAATGCAGCTTTGGACAGCTATCTCCCGTGTACTTCTCAAATTTCGGCACTTTGAACTTGTAAGGCAACACCAGGTCAGGAACCAAACACATGCCTACAGCATCCAGGTTGACAGCATCTTTGGCTTTCAAAGCTTTCATTTGCTCTTCCAACACTCGGACTCTTCTACCTTCGTCAAGGGCTCTTGGATCTACCATCCCAGCTGCTGGAATATCTCTTCGGTAATTCATCACAGGGAAAGCAACACCTCGATTGTTGACAGGAGGAGGACGCTCATTCTGGGCAACAAACTGCTCCTGTTGATCTCGGTTCTCAACAGAAGGCTGTACAACTTGGTCTGCAGCAACGTTGTTCACTTGCGGGAAATCTTCCATGGAATCATACAGAGGGTTGGACGCCATGGTGAACCCTATCAAGGTGTTAGGAGACTGGAAATTGCCCTCAGACATGGCTACCAATAATCTTCAGCTGACTTCGACACTTGATTCTGCTCAAATCTACTCAACCCCTGGGTAGGTCTTCTGACAATCAACAGCTGCTCAATCCAAACTCCGGGTAATCACCTTCAGGAAATAAAGGCTGGATCAGAACTCTGGCTAGCTGGAGGATGATATGCAATGCAACACTGATATGCATATGATATGCAAAATGCAGCAAACAATGGGACCACAGCCCCCACACAAAATCTGAATACTGCTGCGCTGCTGACGGAGACGTTCTCTGAAAAGAAGACCAGAATAACGGGTAGGTTGAAAGTCAAGTTTCCTGCACAAAAAACCCCCCCCACTCACAGGTATGGACCTATATCTGACAAGGTACGGCATCCTATGCGGTCGTCAGCGTCACAGACTTTCAGAACTGACGATACGATTCCCAGAAGGAGTGGCATCATCAAGTCCTGAAGAGGCCTCACTCAGCTAACTTCCAAATGATCGGTTCCCAGAGTCGACAATCCAACTAACCAGCAACCCACGCCAACCAAAGGAAGGGACAGGAGGCCAACCAGCAGAACCTCGTCTGAGTGTAGATTTCATGGGACACCAAAGCAAGTCAAAGCAAGCGGGCACCCACTAATTTCTACTCTAAGTCTAAGGTGCACTCCAAGCCCAGGTCCGGCTTATCTCTCAATATCATAGAACACCCGTAACACCCCAACAGTAACAGATAATATCGATAAATAGGCCCCAAACAAGCGCTAGGATTGACTCTCTCTTAGGGGACGTTGGATCCCACATGCATAAGAACCATCGCAGTTCTTAGCAGCCAGGGGACGTTGGGTCCCCAGCAGAGTCGCCAGCTGTCGCTACTGCGAAAATCGGCGCCGGCTGACAGAAGAGTCGCCACCGTGCGTTATTTATCCCTCAGAGCGGGAAAGGAAACGCTCGAAGTAAACCTCGCAAAAAACGGGGAAAAGGTATGGTCATCACAACCATAGCCTGGGTTCGGGAGTCGGTTACGCAAGGGGAAGGTATTAGCACCCCTCACGTCCGTCGTACTCGACGGGATCCACGCTTGCTTGGGTTGTCTACTGGATGCAAAACAATCTATCTACGGCTGCTAAATCTAAACGGAAGGGAATTGACTCGATAGAGCATCGCACTCTATGCCTACGTATTCTCAGGAGAGAAAGTCAGAGTCAACGTAGTTCGGGACTACAGGGAAAATTGGCTCGCCAAGACCTCGCGTCTTGTGCCTACGTACTTCCACTGGATGGAAGATCAGAGCCTTGCGTAGTTCAGACTAACTACGGCTAAACAAACATTCTCACACAGCAGTGAGAAAAACAACTGGTTTCACAGGGTCGGGAACCTATGGTCACAACTATGGCTGAGTCTCAAATGCACTTGGGCAAGAGAGAAAAGGTTACTCAATTAGTCGTCAGCGGGAGAGTCTCGATCGCACAGCCGCGAGAGAACAAAAGTTAGTCGTTAGTGTGCTCGCTAGGATATCGCATCCTATGCCTACATATCTTCGTCTGGAACGAAGAATCAGAGCAGCTGTAGTTCAGCTACTATCGGACCACAGCTCAAATCTCGTTTTATTCATCTCTGAAAAATGATTACAATGGGTGCATACTGAAAAATAAATCTCCTAGGAAACGCTATCCTATTCTATCTTGAAAAGTCGAATGAAAATAGCCCCCTAACAAATGGGCCTCTAATTCTATCCCTAAAAGTCGAAAAATAAAGTCTAAGAAAATATCCTAAAAGAAAATGCTTTTAAAAATATTAAACCTACTTTTTAATATTTTTTTCTCTTTTTTCTCCTTTTCTCTTCTCAACATATTTTTTCTTCATATTTTTCTTTCTCTTTTTCTTTTTTGAACATTTTCTCAAATATATTTCTTTTCTCTTTTTTTTCTATTATTTCTTCTTTATTATTATTTTTTTTCAATATTTCAAATATACTTCTTTTTTTTCTTTTTCTATTTTTTCCACTATATTTCTTTTTCTCTTTTTCTATTTTTTCTTATGATATTTCTTTTCAATTCTTTTTCACAATTTCTAAAAAAAAAGGAATAATAAAAAAATACAAAGAAAGGGGACTGGGGAGTGTATTGGTATAAGGGGAGTATAACAGAAAAAATGAAATAAAAAAAACTGTGCTGATTGGGCCCATCCCAACTTTCTTCAAAAAAAACGCAGGGGGTGTGTTGGTCAATATGGGGCGTTGCTGAAGAAATGAGCTTTATTGGGCTTGAGCCCAGAACCTGTCCAAAAACGGAGGGAAGTGTGCCAAAAAAGTTGTAACTGGGCCTTGGCCCAACCTCTTCTTCCTTCTCCTTTCTGAAGAACCGAAAAACCCTAATCTCCTTCTCTAACCTCTTCCGCCACCGCCGCCATTGACGTCTCCTCTCCACCTTCTCCATTCTCACCTCCGTCTCCTTCATCCAGACAACCTTCTTATCATCACATCTTGAACCCGAAAAAACAATATGAATATTATGCTCAACAACGAACACTCAATCAACGCAACCTTACTCACAGCTTGAAGATCTCAGAAGAAACTCTAAAAAAGGGGCGATGGTCTATGTTCTTGATAAAAACCTGATGATGTTGGAGGATTGAAATAGTGATGAAGGTTGATGAAATGGAGGTGGTAGGTTGAAGGAGCAATCTGGAAACGCGTTGAAGGTGTTCTTGATCTGAGAACAAATACTGTTGATGAATTCTGGAGAACAACAAGCAAAAATCTGGAAAAACGCCGAAGATTGATGAAGTTCTTCTTGAAAGTTTGTTGGACGAAAACCTAGATTTGAACATTGGATGAAGATCTGGGATCTTGCTCGTGTTTGATGAAGCTCTGTTAATGGCTGATGTTTGTTGATCTTTGGACGAAGATGAGTCACTTTCTGGAAACGATGCACCTTGCGATCTTGATGAAGGTGGTTGAAGAGAGCTTCTGGGAACTGGATGAGTTCTGTTGATGGATTCTGGAGTTCATTGATGTGTGCAGATGATGATGATGTTCATCGTTCTGATGAGTTTTTGGGAGAGATTGATGAAGTTTCTGGTGTTTTTCTGGAGATCGTGGATGGTTGGATGTTGGTTCAGGCGCGGCGATGAAGGATTCTGGTAGGATTAATGGTGGTTTCTGGGCGTTCTTTCTGGGTTTGATGGTGGAGGACGATGGAAGAAGATGAAGATCATAGGTTTTCTGGATTTTTGGGGCTCCGGCGACGGTTGGGGGTGGCCGCCGGCCATGCAGGCCGGCCGGCGAGGCTTTACCGGTGAAGGGTGGCGTGATACCACGTGGTGAGTGACGGTGGAGGCTCTCTGCATGTAGCCCACGTGTGGTGAAAGGTGGCTGAGAGAGAGGAGGTTGAGTGGGGGTACGTGGCGGTACGTGAAGATGAAGCGTGGGACCCTCCCTCTCGCTACACGTGGCTGCGTCTGAGTATTTAAAGCTGAGTATTTGCTGGCACTTTCTGGAATCTTCCAGAGAATTCTGGCTTGTGCTGGAAAATGGTGAAGCTTGCTGAATACGCTGGATTTTTCTGGACCTATTGGACTCATTTTTTGGACAATTCTGCACTAATTGGGCTGCAAAAATAGGACAATAAGGCCCACACGAAATGGACAAAGAAAACTGCACAAATACTGAAAAACAAAACTTTTAAAAAATGCTAATTAACTAAACTAATAAACCCCTAATCACACATTAAATCCAATTAATCCCTAATTAATAATATTCTAAAATCTATATTAAATCTAAAAAAGACTATTATTTCTATTAAAATCTATAACAGAAAATGAAAAGAAAAATCTATATATTTCTAAAAAATGAATATTAAAACTATTTAAAATCTATTAATTTCTACATTACTCTTTATTGTTTAAAAATATTAAACTCCACCTAATATGCTCTAAAAAAATGCCATTAAATTCTATTAATATTCTAAAACTATATTACCCTATATTATTTAAAAGACAATCTATATTATCCTATTTATATTCTAAAATGATTAAAAAAGCTAGTTATTTCTATAAAATTCTATATATGATTTAAAAAGAATTAAAAATATCAAAAATCCTATTAAATCCTAAAAAATGATTTAAAAGCTAATTAAACCCTAAAAAATCCTATAAAATCCAGAAAAATCACCATAATTCCCAGAGGGACAAAATAAGCACCGAACGATACAAAAATAATCGGTAAAAATAAACGGGCACCGAAATATCCCAAAAATCGATTCTACTGATCAAAAACACCTGAAACACGAGACGAGAGCTGCGATCCCTGATAAAATCAATACAAATGAAAAATGCAATGTATGCGATATGCAGATGCGAATGCGGTTATGCGTCGAAACATCGAGCCAAATGCGAGACCCGGTTGGTCAAATTTTGGGGTGCAACAGCTGCCCCTATTCAAGCGGCTTCGACCTGAATGGGTGAAGAGCGCTCAGCCTTCAAACATTCAAGGTAGATGACGGTTGAATACAAATGGAACCCTGAAATTTGCCAACCGCAAGAATATACTGCAAAGCTGCTTGAGGAATAGCTTCCAATAACTGAAGTTTGGTTATCACGGCAACACCTGGTCAATTTTCTGATAAAATTTTCTTCTCTTTTTCAACACCTGTGTGACGCCACAAGTATCGAAATAATGCTTCATAAAGCAAACACCTTGATTCCCATTTCTCTCATGGGATCAAGTCTGGTCAACTCACAGTTCATTGCGAACTTGAGGACAATTCTCCTGGGGAATTCTGAATGGAACTGCCTGGCACCTGTTTTGACAAAGGGGGCAGCTTCAGAAGTCTGATATATGTCAATCTTTGTTGTTGTTGTTGTTGTTGTTGTTTTTTTCCGATGCTGACGTAACAACCAAATGAAGAATCACTCCGCTGGGGAAGACGAGAAACTGAACCACACAACTCTGCAGGTGAACAAATGCGAAATCCAATAGGTAACCATCTTGGTCTATGTTTCGACATGCGTATGCTTGAAATGATGCAATGTCCTATATGACATGTAAATGCTATGCGTTTTGTTTGAAAATGCGAGGCCCAGACGGCGTGGATATGCTATATGCTTGATAGATGCAATGACTATATATGCAAATGCTAATGCAGGCTCGAGCTGCCAGAGAACATCAGGTCTGAAAACCACTTGGCAAAATAAATGCTGGAAACGAGAAATCAAATCCTCTGGGGACAACTGCCCTGCTGGAGAAATGAAAAGGCAACCCTGCTTGACAACTTCACTGGGGAAAGACAGACAACTCTGCTCGGGGATGCTTTCTTCAAACCATTGGCAATTGATTGCGCTCTGCGGGGATTGACCCAAACTGGGATTGATTACGCGCAGCACACTGCTGGAAATGCTCCTACTATCAAGGATATCACTCTTAATCTGCTGAAGATACTCCTGATCCTACTCTGATACGGGGTAAAAGACAATCTCGACTCTTCCGGGGATAATAAGCAACTTTCATCTGCTGAAGAGTAGCAATTCTGATTTAACAACATCCACAAGGAATTCAAACATTTCTTGGAACACTGGCATCCGTCGAGCTTCGTATCGGGAAACATGTCAACATGCGGGTCATTGGGAAATACTGTGTCAGATACCTTTAGGTTTTTTGTTTGCTGGTTTAGAATAAACATGGATTATGTACACAGTGGAAGTATGAGAAATACTAGACGAGAACTAGCATTCAAAGGTAGACTATCAGGCGAGAACTGATAGGGAAATAGGTTAGGAAAATTGATTTTTTATGTTTTTGAACTAGACGGGCTGACTGGATAACAGACTAAGAACAAGACAACCAGGCGAGAACTGATTGAAGGCTGACGTACACCAGGCGAGAACTGGTATAACACTTAGGGTAAAACACACGAGGACTGATTATGCGATGACATGTACCAGGCGAGAACTGATACAACACTTGAAGAAACGGTGACCAAACGAGAATTGGTTACCAATAAACTGCACCAGGACGGGAACTGCTGCTTACAATAAACTGCACCAGGACGGGAACTGATGCTTACGGAAGGTGGGCCAGACGAGAACTGGTTACCGGTTTGCCAGGCGAGAACTGGACTTTGGAAACGACTGGTTACTGACACGCAACAGGTTTAAACTGCAGGATAATGATCCAACGACAACAAGACCTTCTTATTTGAAAGGTTCAGGTTTTGATAAGGGTATTGACATGATTCCCCGATACTCAACTCTGGCTGGGGATAAACAAGCGGGCTTGAATGACTTGCCCCTGGTACACTCAGCTGGGGGATAAAAGACTATCTTGCACAACTTGCCCCAGTACAATTCTTGGGAGTACTTGCTCTGAACAGCTTGCTACAAGACGACTTCGAGAATACTTGCCCCGGCATCTGCATGACAAAAGAATTCAATCTCCAATTAAACACCTAACAACCCAGTTGATTTCAACATTTTCTGCGATGACTTGCCCCTGAATGAGCGTTCTAGCGACTTAACCCGATCTGATTATCCATTGGAAGCATCTGCTTTCAAATCTTAGCGCTCTGCATAATTGCCCCTGATTGGGTCTTGAGAAGACTCCTTCTGATCAACTGCTTCTCAAGCCAACTGCCCCTGCTCAACTGGAACTTCGGGACTTGTCCTCATACCGACTGATACTGAACTTACTGGAAGTCAATGCCCCTGATTCACAAGGCTTCACAACATACACCATTCTGGTTCAGACTGCTGAATTACTCAATCCTGCTCGATTATTTTCTGCTGGAATTTCTTTCATGCCAACTACTAACCTGCAATTAGAATTGTCTATTTACGAATGGTAATCTTAATGCAATGGTTATGCAGATTTTGAAAAATTTGAGCTGTCACTCATTTACATGCATGTGATTGAGTGACGAATGAACCAAAGTTCAAACGTAGTGCTTACGTGGTCAGTGAAAATACAACAAGGATGTGACTAGCAAGTCAAGAAGGAGTCAGGTTACTCGACCTTATCGTAATGCGCTTCAGATTTACCCTACCTCAATTAGGTCTTTTGAGGGTTGTATCGTGGTCGGGTTCACGGTTCGTGAAACAAGGGATATTTGGCTCAAATTTGATTGGTACCCACCCCTTCTACGTGATGATCTCCGATCCTAAGGTTCAGTTAACCTGGCACAAGCGCTCGCCTCTTCGAGAAGTATGTTGAATGGTAAGAACCACAACTAAGGAATTCACAAGCTTTTCTTCTAGAGTGATAGTTACTCCTTCTTCGCTTTCGGTGTCTGTGTACACGACTTTGTGATTTGCTGGGGAAAATTTTCTTTTTAATCCCTTCTTTCTCATTCTTTTGATTCCCTAACTTTTGCCTGGACTGACTCATTTTGAGTTCTTTTCGATTTTTCTCGATTTCTTTTGAAGTCCAGCGGGATGCCCTGCTTTTTGCCTAAGTATTAGCTTTCCAGCTTTTCTTTCTTTTTACTTAGCGGGCTTTCTTTCTTTCTTTCTTTTGGAACAAAGTCGTGCGACACTGGTTGTCTTGATTGCTCCGAAAGGATTGTAACTGTCTCACTCCTGATTGGTGAGATTTGACCTCTTGAAAGGTATAAACTGGTTGGTCCTCGACAGACAACGCTTCTCTGTAAGACTTGAATGCTCGGTCAAGCTAACTGACAACTACCCTGCCCCGGGTTAAGATGTGAGGGTTTACAAGTCCGAAAAAACTTCTACTTCCTGGCTCGAAGTGGTTAACAAGGGACTAACTCCTTATATCTCCAGTGTTTGGGGGATTTGAAACAATGCCTTGTACGTCATCGGTACGGTCTTATCTGAAAGCATGCAATCATTGGTTATGAGTTTCAGTTTCGTCATCCTCCCCCCTAACTTTGCTAGTCACAGCGAAAAAATGGAGTGAATAAGAATGCAAGTGTCAGTGCAATGCAATAAATGAGCGACAGCGACATGATTAATTCAAAAAAATGCATAGTCACTTTATTATTATCACCATTCAAAACATACAATGTTAAAAGCAGGTAGTAACTAACAGAAAAGGAAACTACAGATGCAAATGATGTAAAACTTGAGAACTGCCAATGCTGAGGCGCCTGCCTGTCTGAACCACTGGCTTTTGCTGGGGAACACCCTTCTGAGTCTACGAGCTTAAACAGCTGAGCGGTTAGGGATGAACAAACAGAAACCCTTCTCGAAAGGAAATGCGATCCTGATCAATCAACTGCTGTACCTTTGCCTGAAATGCTTTACAATCTTCGGTTGAATGCCCCGGTGAGCCACCATGATAACCACACTGAACGTGGGGATTGTACCCAGGAGGGTAAGGTTCTGGAACTGGCTTAAGAGCTTTAGGATCCACCAAAGACTTCTGAATCAAAGACGGTAGCAACTGGCTATACGGCATAGGCACTGGGTGAAAAGGAGCTTTCCTTCGTTCCAAGTTGCTGCGAGGTCTGTTCTGATTCTGACGCTGATTCTGATAACCTCGGCCACGAGTTCGCTGATTTGCAATGGAAGCGACATAAGATTCCTGATAGAGTGCCCCAGGCACGGCTGTCTGTTCAGTATAACAAGCCACGGGAGGTACTGATCTCTGATAAGATGATGAACCAACAAAATTCACTGATTCGCTTCGAGGATATTCAATCTTTGGCATGACTGAGTTGATCACAACTTCTTCTTCACTCTGATAGTCACAAGGGTATTCAGTTTCACCAGCTTGATCATATGAAGTAATCTGAATTTTCCCCATTCTTATGGAGTACTCAAGGCGTTCTCCTAATGCTACCACGTCAGAGAAACTTGCCGGAACTCCGAGCAATCTTTTGAAGTACGGATATTGTAGGGAATCTACAAACATGCTTGCCAGCTCTTTGTCTAACAGCGGGGGACGCACTCTAGCAGCAAATTCTCTCCATCTCTGAGCATACCTCCTGATAGGTTCATTGATCTCTTGAGACAACTCTTGCAAATGCATGCGATAAGGAGCAATGTCTAGGTTGTAATCGTACTGCTTCAGAAAAGCTCTGGCTAAATCCATCCATGACTGAATCTGATTCCTCTCTAACTGCATATACCACCTCAAAGATGCCCCAGTCAGACTGTCTTGAAAGCAATGGATCATCAACTTATCATCTCGCGCAAACGCAGTCATTCTTCGACAGAACATCATCAAATGCAGCTTTGGACAGCTATCTCCCGTGTACTTCTCAAATTTCGGCACTTTGAACTTGTAAGGCAACACCAGGTCAGGAACCAAACACATGCCTACAGCATCCAGGTTGACAGCATCTTTGGCTTTCAAAGCTTTCATTTGCTCTTCCAACACTCGGACTCTTCTACCTTCGTCAAGGGCTCTTGGATCTACCATCCCAGCTGCTGGAATATCTCTTCGGTAATTCATCACAGGGAAAGCAACACCTTGATTGTTGACAGGAGGAGGACGCTCATTCTGGGCAACAAATTGCTCCTGTTGATCTCGGTTCTCAACAGAAGGCTGTACAACTTGGTCTGCAGCAACGTTGTTCACTTGCGGGAAATCTTCCATGGAATCATACAGAGGGTTGGACGCCATGGTGAACCCTGTCAAGGTGTTAGGAGACTGGAAATTGCCCTCAGACATGGCTACCAATAATCTTCAGCTGACTTCGACACTTGATTCTGCTCAAATCTACTCAACCCCTGGGTAGGTCTTCTGACAATCAACAGCTGCTCAATCCAAACTCCGGGTAATCACCTTCAGGAAATAAAGGCTGGATCAGAACTCTGGCTAGCTGGAGGATGATATGCAATGCAACACTGATATGCATATGATATGCAAAATGCAGCAAACAATGGGACCACAGCCCCCACACAAAATCTGAATACTGTTGCGCTGCTGACGGAGACGTTCTCTGAAAAGAAGACCAGAATAACGGGTAGGTTGAAAGTCAAGTTTCCTGCACAAAAAACCCCCCCCACTCACAGGTATGGACCTATATCTGACAAGGTACGGCATCCTATGCGGTCGTCAGCGTCACAGACTTTCAGAACTGACGATACGATTCCCAGAAGGAGTGGCATCATCAAGTCCTGAAGAGGCCTCACTCAGCTAACTTCCAAATGATCGGTTCCCAGAGTCGACAATCCAACTAACCAGCAACCCACGCCAACCAAAGGAAGGGACAGGAGGCCAACCAGCAGAACCTCGTCTGAGTGTAGATTTCATGGGACACCAAAGCAAGTCAAAGCAAGCGGGCACCCACTAATTTCTACTCTAAGTCTAAGGTGCACTCCAAGCCCAGGTCCGGCTTATCTCTCAATATCATAGAACACCCGTAACACCCCAACAGTAACAGATAATATCGATAAATAGGCCCCAAACAAGCGCTAGGATTGACTCTCTCTTAGGGGACGTTGGATCCCACATGCATAAGAACCATCGCAGTTCTTAGCAGCCAGGGGACGTTGGGTCCCCAGCAGAGTCGCCAGCTGTCGCTACTGCGAAAATCGGCGCCGGCTGACAGAAGAGTCGCCACCGTGCGTTATTTATCCCTCAGAGCGGGAAAGGAAACGCTCGAAGTAAACCTCGCAAAAAACGGGGAAAAGGTATGGTCATCACAACCATAGCCTGGGTTCGGGAGTCGGTTACGCAAGGGGAAGGTATTAGCACCCCTCACGTCCGTCGTACTCGACGGGATCCACGCTTGCTTGGGTTGTCTACTGGATGCAAAACAATCTATCTACGGCTGCTAAATCTAAACGGAAGGGAATTGACTCGATAGAGCATCGCACTCTATGCCTACGTATTCTCAGGAGAGAAAGTCAGAGTCAACGTAGTTCGGGACTACAGGGAAAATTGGCTCGCCAAGACCTCGCGTCTTGTGCCTACGTACTTCCACTGGATGGAAGATCAGAGCCTTGCGTAGTTCAGACTAACTACGGCTAAACAAACATTCTCACACAGCAGTGAGAAAAACAACTGGTTTCACAGGGTCGGGAACCTATGGTCACAACTATGGCTGAGTCTCAAATGCACTTGGGCAAGAGAGAAAAGGTTACTCAATTAGTCGTCAGCGGGAGAGTCTCGATCGCACAGCCGCGAGAGAACAAAAGTTAGTCGTTAGTGTGCTCGCTAGGATATCGCATCCTATGCCTACATATCTTCGTCTGGAACGAAGAATCAGAGCAGCTGTAGTTCAGCTACTATCGGACCACAGCTCAAATCTCGTTTTATTCATCTCTGAAAAATGATTACAATGGGTGCATACTGAAAAATAAATCTCCTAGGAAACGCTATCCTATTCTATCTTGAAAAGTCGAATGAAAATAGCCCCCTAACAAATGGGCCTCTAATTCTATCCCTAAAAGTCGAAAAATAAAGTCTAAGAAAATATCCTAAAAGAAAATGCTTTTAAAAATATTAAACCTACTTTTTAATATTTTTTCTCTTTTTTCTCCTTTTCTCTTCTCAACATATTTTTTCTTCATATTTTTCTTTCTCTTTTTCTTTTTTGAACATTTTCTCAAATATATTTCTTTTCTCTTTTTTTTCTATTATTTCTTCTTTATTATTATTTTTTTTCAATATTTCAAATATACTTCTTTTTTTTCTTTTTCTATTTTTTCCACTATATTTCTTTTTCTCTTTTTCTATTTTTTCTTATGATATTTCTTTTCAATTCTTTTTCACAATTTCTAAAAAAAAAGGAATAATAAAAAAATACAAAGAAAGGGGACTGGGGAGTGTATTGGTATAAGGGGAGTATAACAGAAAAAATGAAATAAAAAAAACTGTGCTGATTGGGCCCAGCCCAACTTTCTTCAAAAAAAACGCAGGGGGTGTGTTGGTCAATATGGGGCGTTGCTGAAGAAATGAGCTTTATTGGGCTTGAGCCCAGAACCTGTCCAAAAACGGAGGGAAGTGTGCCAAAAAAGTTGTAACTGGGCCTTGGCCCAACCTCTTCTTCCTTCTCCTTTCTGAAGAACCGAAAAACCCTAATCTCCTTCTCTAACCTCTTCCGCCACCGCCGCCATTGACGTCTCCTCTCCACCTTCTCCATTCTCACCTCCGTCTCCTTCATCCAGACAACCTTCTTATCATCACATCTTGAACCCGAAAAAACAATATGAATATTATGCTCAACAACGAACACTCAATCAACGCAACCTTACTCACAGCTTGAAGATCTCAGAAGAAACTCTAAAAAAGGGGCGATGGTCTATGTTCTTGATAAAAACCTGATGATGTTGGAGGATTGAAATAGTGATGAAGGTTGATGAAATGGAGGTGGTAGGTTGAAGGAGCAATCTGGAAACGCGTTGAAGGTGTTCTTGATCTGAGAACAAATACTGTTGATGAATTCTGGAGAACAACAAGCAAAAATCTGGAAAAACGCCGAAGATTGATGAAGTTCTTCTTGAAAGTTTGTTGGACGAAAACCTAGATTTGAACATTGGATGAAGATCTGGGATCTTGCTCGTGTTTGATGAAGCTTTGTTAATGGCTGATGTTTGTTGATCTTTGGACGAAGATGAGTCACTTTCTGGAAACGATGCACCTTGCGATCTTGATGAAGGTGGTTGAAGAGAGCTTCTGGGAACTGGATGAGTTCTGTTGATGGATTCTGGAGTTCATTGATGTGTGCAGATGATGATGATGTTCATCGTTCTGATGAGTTTTTGGGAGAGATTGATGAAGTTTCTGGTGTTTTTCTGGAGATCGTGGATGGTTGGATGTTGGTTCAGGCGCGGCGATGAAGGATTCTGGTAGGATTAATGGTGGTTTCTGGGCGTTCTTTCTGGGTTTGATGGTGGAGGACGATGGAAGAAGATGAAGATCATAGGTTTTCTGGATTTTTGGGGCTCCGGCGACGGTTGGGGGTGGCCGCCGGCCATGCAGGCCGGCCGGCGAGGCTTTACCGGTGAAGGGTGGCGTGATACCACGTGGTGAGTGACGGTGGAGGCTCTCTGCATGTAGCCCACGTGTGGTGAAAGGTGGCTGAGAGAGAGGAGGTTGAGTGGGGGTACGTGGCGGTACGTGAAGATGAAGCGTGGGACCCTCCCTCTCGCTACACGTGGCTGCGTCTGAGTATTTAAAGCTGAGTATTTGCTGGCACTTTCTGGAATCTTCCAGAGAATTCTGGCTTGTGCTGGAAAATGGTGAAGCTTGCTGAATACGCTGGATTTTTCTGGACCTATTGGACTCATTTTTTGGACAATTCTGCACTAATTGGGCTGCAAAAATAGGACAATAAGGCCCACACGAAATGGACAAAGAAAACTGCACAAATACTGAAAAACAAAACTTTTAAAAAATGCTAATTAACTAAACTAATAAACCCCTAATCACACATTAAATCCAATTAATCCCTAATTAATAATATTCTAAAATCTATATTAAATCTAAAAAAGACTATTATTTCTATTAAAATCTATAACAGAAAATGAAAAGAAAAATCTATATATTTCTAAAAAATGAATATTAAAACTATTTAAAATCTATTAATTTCTACATTACTCTTTATTGTTTAAAAATATTAAACTCCACCTAATATGCTCTAAAAAAATGCCATTAAATTCTATTAATATTCTAAAACTATATTACCCTATATTATTTAAAAGACAATCTATATTATCCTATTTATATTCTAAAATGATTAAAAAAGCTAGTTATTTCTATAAAATTCTATATATGATTTAAAAAGAATTAAAAATATCAAAAATCCTATTAAATCCTAAAAAATGATTTAAAAGCTAATTAAACCCTAAAAAATCCTATAAAATCCAGAAAAATCACCATAATTCCCAGAGGGACAAAATAAGCACCGAACGATACAAAAATAATCGGTAAAAATAAACGGGCACCGAAATATCCCAAAAATCGATTCTACTGATCAAAAACACCTGAAACACGAGACGGGAGCTGCGATCCCTGATAAAATCAATACAAATGAAAAATGCAATGTATGCGATATGCAGATGCGAATGCGGTTATGCGTCGAAACATCGAGCCAAATGCGAGACCCGGTTGGTCAAATTTTGGGGTGCAACACCAGGATAGAGAATCAAGAGGCTAACGATTTAGCACAAATTGCCTTTGGGTACAAACTGTCGGCGGAAAAACTGGGAGACTTCATTGAAGTTAAGGAGAAGGTGGTGTTTAAGGTACCGCCATTGGCATCCGGCTTGTCATAAGTCAACAAAATAGATAGCCCGACGGGGAAAGTGGTCACCAGTATGGGAAGCTACGAGATTTTTGCCATCAGCGATCTGTCACCATCAGACTGGAGGAAGTCAATCGTCGAGTATTTGGAAAATCCAGTAGGGACGATTGATAGAAAGACTAAGTATCAAGCCTTAAGCTACGCCTTGATGGGGAATGAGTTATGAAAAAAGACGCCGGAGGGGTGCTTCTCAGATGCTTAGGGAACGCAGATGCATATTTAGCAATTTCAGAAGTCCATAGTGGAACATGCGGAGCTCACCAAGCTGGCCATAAAATGAAGTGGCTTTTATTTCAACAGGGAATGTATTGGCCAAGTATGCTCAAGGATTGCATAGAATTTTCAAAAGGGTACCAAGATTGTCAAAGACACGCAAACATCCAACACATGCCAGCTAACGAGTCACACTCCATTGTCAAGCTGTGGCCTTTTCGTGGGTGGGCATTAGACATTATAGGGGAGATTCGACCAACCTCGTCAAAACAGCAGAAATTCATCCTTGTAGGGATAGATTATTTCACAAAGTGGGTAGAGGTTGTGCCTTTGGTAAAAGTGGACCAAGACACTGTAATCGAATTCATCCAAAACCACATTCTATACAGTTTTGGGGTTTCTGAAACCATCGCAATGGACCAAGGCTCTGTATTCGTTGGCCGAAAGGTGCAAGAATTTGCAAAGGAGATATGGTTTAAATTAATCACTTCAACACCTTATTATGCTCAGGCGAACAGACAAGTCGAAGCGTCCAACAAGGTGTTAATTGGGCTCATTAAGAAACACTTCACTGGAAAGCCCAAGAACTGGCATAAGATGTTGGATCACATTCTGTGGGCCTGTCGAACGTCTCCTAAGGAGTCGACCAGTTCGACTCCCTTTCGTCTGACTTTCGGTCATGATGTTGTTTTGCCAACAGAAATTTGTCTACATTCCATAAGAATACAGCGCCAGCAGGAGATCCTATCGGAGCAATATTGGAGCATGATTCTAGACGAAATGGTAGACTTAGACGAAGAAAGAATGGTCGCATTAGACAGGTTGTTACACCAAAAGGCACGCGTGGCTAGGGCATACAATAAGAAGGTCAAGGAAAAGACCTTTGTAGATAATGAATACGTATGGAAAACAACCTTGCCAATAGATCGACGAGATCAAAGGTTAGGAAAGTCGTCACCAAATTGGGAGGGGCCATTCCAGATAACCCAAACATTCAAAAACAATGCATATGAGATTGGAGAAATTGGTAAAGACCAACGAATCATAAGGATAAATGGGAAATATTTGAAAATATATAGACCTATGTTACAAGAAGTTCGAATCCAAAATAATATTCATTAGTAAATGGCCTACGGTGGTGGAAGGCCAACACAATTACAAAACGTCTCCAACATGGAGTTACAACCAAAGTATTAATGAAGTTTAAAACAATATAGATTATGCAGGAAACTTGGCTTTGAAGCTTTCAAAAAGGGTCCTTTCATGATCCACCCTGTGTTCCAAAAGGAACTTCCTCCGCCGCATTTGATCAATGGTCTTTCTGAGTGCAAGGGCATCTTTGACATGAGATATCCCTTGGGATACTTCCTGATCGATTGCCTCCTGAGTTGGCTGAGATTCATCGGAATCCAAAGAAGCCTTCTGATTCTCAACCTCAGTAATCTTCCTCTCCAGCTCTGCCATTTGGGCTCTGTAGTTAGATATTTGATGGTTGAGGGCTTGACGTTTGTCAGAACATTCCTTCTTCATGGCTTCAAAATCTTCGAGTTTTTTCTCACAAACAGAACTGAGATACCACACACATTTCATTTCGTTGATCTTCCCCCTGATTTGGGTGTCGATCTGCTTACACATCGACAGGTCTTTCTCTAACTGAGTGAAGAAGGCCTCAAACTCAATAAAGTATTTTTCCATAGGGGGAGACACGTTAAAAAGGGAAAGCTCGTCCAGGATCTTAAAAACATTGTAGGCCACAACCGACTCTTCTGCCACCGCGTCTAGAAATTCGTCCTCATCCATCTCTGGGTTAAGGGTTGTCATCGAACCAGCAGGGGTGTCGTCCACGGTCGACTGACAAAGTTCGAGAAGAGCCTTCAAGGATTTTGCTGAATTGAAGTTCTTTATAGCCCAAATTTCTGCTAGGGTAGGTATTCTTTCAACAGAAGGACCACCTTCGTTTGAACCTCGAGGGTCGGAGAGCCTTCAACATCGGCTGGGATGATCACCAGATGGTATTTATCACTAGTGGCCACATTTTTTCTATCAGTCTCAGCTGCGTGAATAACAAAGTTGGTTTGCACTGCTAGATTTTCCTCTGTCGACGCTCCCTAGAATTCGTCAACCTTTTGAGGGATAAACAGAGGTGTCGGATCAGTAGGATGGCCAACAGTCGATGCAGCCTGATCATCATCTACATTAGCAGTCGTGTCGACCGCATTGTCCTGCATAGTGCAATATAGATAAGATACCCATGTAGAAAAGGAAAATGCATAATGTTTAGAGAGGGGAAAAAAAATACCTCAGCAGTGTCTTGTGCTAAAGATATTTTGGTGGCTACAGTAGGGAAAACCTCAGTCAAGTTTTCAGGAACAACAGGCCTCACAGTCGAGGTAACCGTTCTCAAATGAGTCCTCTTTATAGAATCTTTTTTCTTTTTGACCAAAGGGGTGGCAAGAGGAGAGTTCGACGGATCAGATCGAAAGACCCGGGATTGGGCACTCTCGTCAGAAACACCGCCTTCAGTGGTTGGTGGTTTTTCAGTAACCTAGACGAACAACAGTGAGTGGACAAGAATAGACAAAATCAAATAAGCCACCAAGAAAGCAAGTAATACCTGAGGATTGAGATTTTTTGTTTCTTCGCCACCCTGGTAGAGGTCAATGCTATAGGAGGTTCCCTCTTTCGACTCTGAAAGGGGACAGACAAAGTAAGATGGTGACAGTTTAAAAGACAGAAGGAGAGTAAAAAATGTACCTTTTTAGGATCTTCGGAGACACCATCTTTTGCATGGTTGTCAACAGGAATAGAGATTGTTTTGCTAGGGGCTTCATCTTCTAGAGCTGCAAAAGCGTCAACTACATTCTCCAGGAAGAGGTCACAGTCGAAAATTTGGTCTTGGTATTCAGACCACCAAACGTTGAAAGCTTCGGTAGTATAGAAAGACGGCTGATAAGAGAAAACTAGAAGCTCAAGGTGTTGGGTCGACCTAGAAAATTTAAGACAACTCTTGTGACCTACCAGATTCAACCATCGACCAGCTCATACAATATCAGAGGTGTGCTTCACCAAAGACTTCGGCAGTATCTGGCTTAAACTAAATTGGCGTGCCACCAAGTTGGGTTGATAATTCATAAAGCCAAATCCATTATTCTCCATTTGGATTTGAAGCGACAATATGGTAGGAGTTGGGAATGCCCGCCATACTGAATTCGACATGGCTGTTGTCTGAGGCGAAGCACCAGGGAAGGGGTTTCTAAACCACGATGGACCAAATCGCCGGTGCACAAAAGAGGCAATGCCGGGAACAAAGACATTTGCTTCAACAAACATAGTGAGGTATTTTGTAAAGAGAGTTTTGTTGGGGGTTTCCTGTGTGGTCATCAAGGCAAGTTGAACGCCTTCGACTAGATGATCCGCGTCAAGGCACTGCATGGTGGCAGACACAGTATATCCCATCTGATCCTCAAAAGTGGCATTGAGCCAGTGCTGTAACAACCATATGGCCCTGAGACTTGTTGACCCTCGTGTATCTGGATGGCCGACAGGCCAAGAGAGTGGTAGAGGGAGGACAACATCAATTTACCCAAGGAGACTTGTTGACCCTCGTGTATCTGGATGGCCAAGTTAATATAACTCTTGGCTATTTGTAGTGAGCCTGGGAAGAAGAGATAGTAAGACAACCAAAGAGTCAGGAAGGCAATATGTTCTTCGTCTGACACCTCAACAGAACCTTTGTCATGGTGATCCTCTATGTAGTTCTGAAAGCCAGCTCTGTCAAAGTCAAAAGTGGCGTCCGTCTCCAAATTGGGTCGAACGTCTCACCCAGAGGGAAGAGACCTGTAATGGTTGCCATGTCGAAAAGAGTTGTCGTTAGCATGCCACAAGATAATTGGAAGGTGTTGGTCGAACCTTCCCAGGAAAATGTTGCAGCTAGCAAGAGACATGGGTTGACTCTGTGGGCATTTTGAGACAACTGGATGGTGTCAAAGATGCTAGCCTTTTTCCACTGATCTTGACGTCTGTTCTGGACTTTGTTCAGCCATGAAAGGTAATCCTTATTACCTGGGATGGGCATCGACCGAAAGGCACGAGATTTTAGGGCCATGAACTTCAATTCGAGGGTTCCTTCTTTCTGAAAGGCTGGGGGAATGGTAGGCAAAAAACAAGGAAAAATGCTTGTAGCTCCTCATGGCTAGGTTTATTGGCAGGATATGGCCCATGGAAGGCATGTAGTTTTTCGGTGACAGCGAATGAGATAACCATCTGACGCCTCCATGTTGCCACTACTTTTTCGTCAGCCGGTGCAGGATTGGGAAGAGGTTTGAGAGCATCAGCCTCAGAAAGAACGAAGGCTATGGGGTTATTTCCAATAGTATGGGTTTTAGAGATATTAGAAGCCAATGGGGGAACTTTAGAAGGTTGAAGACAAGAGAGTTCTTCTAGTAAATAGAAATAAGATTAGAGTAGAGAAAGAGAAACAGAAGGGCGAGAGTGCATTATAGACAACATTGCATGCAAGTGAAGAGTGCAATATTTATAGACAACAATTCTGAAAGTTAGTGGGGGTTGTTTAAAGACCCATGACGTTGGGATGTGACCACCATGATTAGTCATGTATTGGAAAGCGTGGAGTAGAAAGGCGCCATCAACATTTCATACTATATATGACGCGTGGCAGAATCAACAGAAAGTAATGATGATTTTATGGCCTCACACCCAAACTCAGTCGAAATTCCATGAGAGCCAAAATGCTCAGTTTCTTGGTCAACAGAGCTTCCCGTCGAAACTGGGTTTTAAAGGGGCATCTTGTTGGACGAAAGTTTCGACCAGAGAAGAAGCAACACAATAATTAGTCGACAGGCTCAATAGCCCGTTGAGGAAGAAGGTCAACATCAAAAGACAGAAGATTGTGGGGTCGATCCCTGATGGCATCAGTCGACTGGGACAGCTAAGGTCCATGCAAAGGGACGTATGTTTGAGCGGGAAATGGATTTGAAATCCAAAGACATGGAAAGTGATAGAAGTTGTGGGCAAACACGTGGCATCACCAGATTTAACGTGGTAGTTATTTATTTCTCTATTTAAAGCAATGTTTGTGGAAGTTCTGAAGGCGCTTTTTGTAAGATTGTAAGGAAAACACTCTGAGTACCAAAGCGTTACGAGAAAAGAGTTTTTCACTCCTACAAGATGTATGATTGCATTTACTTTTTGCTTTTTATAAGCAATTTATGTCATTAAGTCCAAATGTGTCTTTGCCTTGTTATTTTTATGTTTACTCCTTTTACATAAGTTATTTCTCATTCCTTTGCGCACTTTTCTAAGTTTTCAGTCTCACTTACACATAATTCCCAGCCTATTATAAATAGGCTTCATTCCACCATTCTTCTTATACATCCCAAACCAAGTGTTCTGGGACTCGTTTGACCGGTCCCGCAAGTAAACCTGCGTTAGGAGGTCAGAGGTTGTTCGCGCGACAACTGCGTGCGAACAGCAGCTGTAACACCCCAAAATTTTCCCTCCCTTTTTATAAACTTAACTAACTTTTGTTGCATGTTCAATTGCATATTCATTAGGTCATAATTCATAATCATACTTTGCATGGATCTTCTAAGAGATGGGATCAGGAGTTTCTCTGAATCAGTCAGGAAATCAGGGTTATCAGGGATGATGGTATAGCTTCAAGTCAAGTGTGGTTATTCGGTCATGATCAAGGTCATATGGGAGTTTGACCTCATCTTGGTCAAACTGTCAAAAGTTTGCTTCAAGTGCAAGCTATATGTGCTAGTAGTTTATTTCTTAGCCAGTGTGCATCCAAGGTCAAATTGTTGTATGTGGAACTCATCAGGTTATCAAGTAGTGGTTCAAGTGAGGTTTGGTCTAGAAGATCAGGTTTATCATGATCCATCAGTTCAGATTATGCTCCTCTGTGGATTTATTTTCCCATAGATTCTTTCAGACGGATTCAAAGTGATTCAGAGCTTGTTTTTTATCAGAGATTCAGAAATCTGTTTTCAAGTCAAATTTGGTAGTTATTCAGTTTGATGCATTAGTGGATTTCAGTGGCGATTATTCAAGGTGTTGGAATTAAAAGCTAGAGTTGATGGCTTTTGTGTTCATTTTGGGGTTGGTGTAATGTAGTTATCCACTTTTAGAGCCATTTTTATTTATCCATGTCAATTCATATGTACATATAACATTTATTTTGTTAGCCATCCTTTTTTATCCATCTTTAATTCAAATTGTCCAAATCCATAATCGATATTTAACCCCCTTTTCTCATACCCATTTTCATTTGTAAATCCAATTACACAATTCATTCATTCCATTCAATATCCATTTCAATATAATTTCCAATCTAATCCATTTCTCAACTTCCTTTTTAATTTTTATCCTTATATCCTTTTTTGTTTATTCTTTTTAAAACCCATTATCCATTTATACCAATTTCCATTTGTGTCCATTTAAAAAAAATAAATTCACAAGAAAAGCTCATATGAAGAATCTAATACATTCACAAAAAAATTTTGGCATTGAAATCCATACAACAAAAAACCATATTCAATCCATAAAGCCCATGTCACATTTACACAATGTCCATATTTTTTTCTTTTTTGATAAAATGCAGTACAACAAAACAATGTAAAAAAAACGAGTAATTCTCAGTCACTTCTTGTGCAGGCTTTCACACAACCATTCATACAAGTTTGTACTTGCAAAAGGCATGAGTCACACAAAACAACTTACCATTACACAAATCGTGTAACACCCCACTTTCCCATTTCATAAATAAAATACAATTATTTCAAAATAACATCAAAGTTTTCCCCCAAAAGTGGGATATCACATCAAATAGTTCAACATAACTCTTCATTATATGATTTTCAAAATAAAGCAGCGGAAAATTATCATTATCCATCGTTCACGGCCATCCGCCAAAATACACAAAAGTATTCATTAACAAGTTCACCAAACATGATACGTCACAGGAATAAACAAATTTATCATAAAACAAATAAAATCCCAAATCCCGTGCTACATATCATAGCATCCTAAGACTTGACTCGCACACCACTATCCAAACTAGCTATGTACCTGGATTATTTGTACTTCCGAAGAAGCACATACCACAACAACAACAAAGGGGTGAGAAAACATGATCAAAATTATCGGTAATAAGATACATGAATAAAAGGTAGTAAATATACAAATCATCACCCCACCAACATCAATCACGACCTACTGTCCAACATCAACATAACATACACTAATGCAATAATGCAACTCAACACCATGCATGCGGTACTGACTCATTGGTTCATTCAATCGAACCTCGGATAGATCACTTACGCTCCTCTTGAGAAATGATATATCCCCACCATTATCCACAAGGGAGTACAGATGGATCACCTACGCTCCTCCTGAGAAATGATCCATCCCACCATTCTCCACAAGGGAGTACGGGTGAATCACTTACGCCCCTCCTGAGAAATGATTCAACCCCACCATTCTCCACAAGGGAGTACGGATGAATCACCTACGCTCCTCCTGAGAAATGATTCATCCCACCAAAACACCATGATATGCACGACACCAAATGCACAACACACAAACTCAAGCATACTAAGTGCACACGATCCTCCTGATCACATCACCATACATTATATATACATATATATACACACCAATCAATTATGTTAATTAAAATGAATAATAGGGAAATCACATTCGAACACCAAATATATGCTCCTCACCATTCACACCATTCCTATACTCAACATGGCCAAAAGGGATCCTACAAAACATCAACATTGGATGGAACCACAAAAATAAAACAAGTTGATGTCATGCTCGCTGGCCCACTCGCCTAGCGAGGCCTCAGCGAACTCTCGCTGCCTCACTCGCCTAGCGAACCTGCTAGTGAAGGCAAACATTGGCTACTGGAAGTGTTTGCTACCTAGCTTCCCTAGCGACTCCCTAGTGAATGCTCGCTACTAGCTCGCCTAGCGGAGGGGCTAGCGAGCGTCTGCGATTTCACAAAACCCTCACTGTCCAGAAATGTCATCTTGCTCAAGTCCAATCCTATCATTCTCTATCTATCTGCTATCCTTTTATTACTGCAACTATTATACACCATTCTAACCATTTTCCCCTTAGATTTCCTCTCCAGAACCAATTTTCCTGCACACTGCTAATACCTCAGAAGGTACACAGAACCTCACCCAAAATCATAACAACAATGTATGCACCAAATTAATCAATATCATACACCAAATTCACCAATATCAACAACAACAACAACAACAACAACAGGCATACCAACATGCAAATCATATTCATAAAATCCCTATGGGGTTAAGGAATCCCCTCTACCAAAAATTCATGCAAAATACCAATCCCAATCAGTTTCTCCCCCTTACCTCGATTAATTGCTTAGATTGTTGAAGAATCCCCAAGAATCTGACAACCCTGGCCTTCTTTTCTTCCCTTGTTCTTTCTCTTCAATCTTTCTCCCAAATTGGTTTATCATGTTTTCTTCCCCTTCTCCCCAAAATCCCCTTTTCTTACTTATTCCATTAATAATAATAATAATAATAATAATAATAATACAATTACAATATTAATATTATTTATTAAATTATTATCATTATTCATTATATTATATTAATATTAACTCTATGGCTTATTAAAATAATCCTTATCAATTAAGGGCACCCACCAACGCGCTTAGACACACTCCCCACACAAGGACACACCAAAAAGACCAAATAATTAAAATGGGTGTTACAACTCTCCCCCACTTTAATTATTTTCGTCCTCGAAAATTACCTGATGGAAACAATTCCGGATACGCTTCCCGCATCCTGCTTTCCAATTCCCAGGTCACACTGCCTCCTGCAGCACCTCCCCAAGCCACTTTCACCAAGGATATCTCCTTCCCTCGGAGTTGTTTCTCATTCAACAATTCGCACTAGAAGTGCCTCAGCAATCAAATTATCTCTCACTTGCACACCATCCAATTGAATCAAAGTACCTCCTCGGCTTAGACACATGAACACATCCTGCAATTTCCACAAACGATAGCAGTAAAACAGTCTAACATGCTATTTTTCCCACGCTTCCGCTGCGCCACTCTGATACAGATAAATAAAACATAATGTGTGCTTCCGAGACTTCAAAGCTCAACCAACCCCAGTTACCATCATGATCCAACATACAAGCTCTCACCAAATCCTCTACATACTAGATAGTTCTCTCTATCTGTTCATCCGTCCACAGATGCTAGACAGAGTTCAACTTCAATATGGCACTCAAAGCGTCTGCAACTCTCCCAAAATCTCATCGAAAACTCAGATTCCCATCTGACACAATATTCGACGGTATCTCATACTACTTCACAACTTTTTCACTATACATCTTAGCTACCTCCAGTATAGAATGATTCATCCTCATTGGTAAGAAATGAGTTAATCTTTTCAATCCATTCTTAACTACTCAAATCAAATCATATCCCTTCAAATTCTTCGGAAAACCCGACACAAAATCCATGGGAACACTATTCTATTCCACTCATAAATATTCAACAGTCGCATCAGGCCCAATAGTCCCCGCTGTTCCAACTTCGAATTTCCACAAGTCTAATCAGCATACACAACCTCAACCATCTCTCTCTCCACCTATGGCCACCAAAACAATCTCCCACATTCGGTCACATCTCCGTAGCACCTAAATGGGTACTCAATCCACCTTAATGTCCTTCTTCCAGGGTACTCTTATCCAACCCACAATACTGGAGCACAAACTCTATCACGACACCTCATGGCACCATTTCCATCAATCTGAAAATCAGCTCTTCGACTCAATTCATTAAATTCAATCAGTCTACTAGCTCAAATTAGAATTCCAACTCCTCGACTCTCATCAAGATTACCCATAGTCAGCCTCAACATACAAAGCTTAACTCTATAAGAAGTCTTTTCACAGACCATACTCATATCTCGAATTTTCTTAATCAGTACTCCTTTACCATCATCATCGGTATATACCCAAAAATTCTCCAACTCGATGCGTCAGCTACCACGTTGTCTCGCCCGAATGGAAATTCAACCCAAAACCATACTCCTCCAGAAGTCCCAATTATTTCTTCTGTCTCATCTCCAACTCTTTCAAATCAAACAAATACCTTAAGCTCTTAAGATCACCAATCATCTCACATCTCAACTAAACAATTAAGGCCTCCAAACTCCGGCACAAACACACGACAGCAACCAACCCTAAACCACCTGTTAGATAATTCTTCTTACGTACTTTAAGTTGCCTTAAAGCATAACTAAAACTCGCTGATGTTGCGCTTAACATATCTCCCAATCATATCAAAAAAGCATCACAAAACACAATAAATAGCTATGTTGGATTCGGTAAAACCAACACACGAATTGTTGACAGCTCTCCCAAACTCCTCGAACTTTCTTCACCGAGGCATATCACTACTTCTTCTCCACCCAGATAACTCAAGTTCTCGATGCTCAACATAATCCTCTATACTCTTTGAATATACCAAAGTATCATCGTTTAACACAACCATTGAATCGCTTATTTAAGTATGGAAGATGCCATGCCAAACGGATACTCAATTTGTGAGCTATGGCGGAAACACGAACCGCACCTTCCGCACTTACCACAACATCCAAACACATTCCATCAATAAATATCTTAATCCCCTGCTGCTACTTCGCCATCACCTATAGCATTGTAAAAACTTCCAACGCTTCGAACTGTGCATCATTCCGGGTTACGGTTCTCCCGTTACGTCAAAAATACGACAACATTTTCAAACTTGAAAGGCCCTTCAACACACCTTCAACTCTTGAAATGTTTAAAGGTCTAATTATAGCAATATCGTATTCCACATTCTTACTTTCTTTAATATTCACCAGGAGTCACTATCCACCCTTTACATACTCGGCCTCACAATCTATTACTGTAGCACATCCACCAGACACGAGTTTCAAAACTACTCACTCAAATTAATTCCTTGACCACCCCAACAGACATGCAATACGGAGCTCTCAATATCGGGCTAGTTTCTGAAACTAAGTCGATCACAACTCCACTTCGCGTCCTGGTTCTATATCACTATCTTGTCAGGATAACTTTCAGACGACCACACTTAATCGGTAACCCGCCAATTTCTCTACTTTCATCAACACTCAAAATTCCCCTCAAAATTAAACATGTCAACACTGCCCTATGCCAACTCGCCAAAACAACTCTTAAGCATTTGGCTTAACTCCAAATAATTCACTGTACACACCATCTAAGCTTGCAAGACACATTTATTCCCTCCAACATGATCCCGTCAAACTATAATAGCGTTTAACAACACACTGAGCCATCACTCCACACTTGAAGCATCTTGGAGAAGCACAACTTTCTCCCCCACATATTTCAATCCCACTCCTGCAGTCTCCAGTCTCTGGCAACTGTTGTCCCACCAAGCCACAGTTTCTCCCTCCAGTATGTGAGTACCAAACCTCACTTTTTGCTCGTCACTATAACCCATTGTCCTGAAAATTTTCTCAAGTGCCTTCAGCCATTTTTGTGCAGCTTCAGGATCTAGAATTCCTCCTTCAAATGCCGGTGGCTTGTTATTCCGAAACTGTGCCAAATCGCTAAATTGCGCACTCGCAGCTTGGTTCTAATTAGCAACCACCTGCGTCATTGCTTGCATAGCGGCAACCAAAGCAGCATCATTCCTTCCTGCCATACTCCTCGACAATAACAACACTAGGTTAAAAGGTACACAACCTCTATCCTAAGGACAGACTCAACTACTACACTGGCCGGACGGACCGACCTGCTTTGATACCAATTGTAACACCCCACTTTCCCATTTCATAAATAAAATACAATTATTTCAAAATAACATCAGAGTTATCCCCCAAAAGTGGGATATCACATCAAATAGTTCAATATAACTCTTCATTATATGATTTTCAAAATAAAGCAGCAGAAAATTATCATTATCCATCGTTCACGGCCATCCGCCAAAATACACAAAAGTATTCATTAACAAGTTCACCAAACATGATACGTCACAGGAATAAACAAATTTATCGTAAAATAAATAAAATCCCAAATCCTGTGCTATATATCAGAGCATCCTAAGACTCGACTCGCACACCACTATCCAAGCTAGCTATATACCTGGATTATTTGTACTTCCGAAGAAGCACAGACCACAAAAACAACAAAGGGGTGAGAAAACATGATCAAAATTATTGATAATAAGATACATGAATAAAAGGTAGTAAATATACAAATCATCACCCCACCAACATCAATCACGACCTACTGTCCAACATCAATATAACATACACTAATGCAAGAATGCAACTCAACACCATGCATGTGGTACTGACTCATTGGTTCATTCAATCAAACCCCAAATAGATCACTTACACTCCTCCTGAGAAATGATCTATCCCCACCATTCTCCATAAGGGAGTACGGATGGATCACCTATGCTCCTTCTGAGAAATAATCCATCCCACCATTCTCCACAAGGGAGTACGGGTGAATCACTTACGCTCCTCCTGAGAAATGATTCAACCCCACCATTCTCCACAAGGGAGTACGGATGAATCACCTACGCTCCTCCTGAGAAATGATTCATCCCACCAAAACACCATGATATGCACGACACCAAATGCACAACACACAAAATCACGCACACTAAGTGCACACGATCCTCCTGATCACATCACCATACATTATATATACATATATATACACACCAATCAATTATGTCAATTAAAATGAATAATAGGGAAATCACATTCGAACACCAAATATACGCTCCTCACCATTCACACCATTCCTATACTCAACATGGCCAAAAGGGATCCTACAAAACATCAACATTGGATGGAACCACAAAAATAAAACAAGTTGTTGTCATGCCCTCTGGCCCACTCGCCTAGCGAGGCCTCAGCGAACTCTCGCTGCCTCACTCGCCTAACGAACCTGCTAGCGAAGGCAGACAGTGGCTACTGGAATTTTTCATTATATCTTGCTCAATATATCTTGCTATTTATGCATTTTTTTATTATATGCCTCTTTTTATTTGATTCTATCTTGTGGTTAATCGTTTCCATGTTTGGTTTTGTTGTCACTTGTTATCTCCTTCTTGATGCCTGATGACTTCCCTTGATGCCTTGATTTTGTGTCTGCTTGATTGACATGATTCTTCTTTGAACTTCTTTTACTTGAGTTTTATTTTGTGATTGATTATTATGGTGTTTACTTGTGCTTTTTCACATGATCCCTTAGGATTCCTAGTTCCACTTAATTTCTAATTAAGTTGGGAATAAGAGAGACCTTAGGCTTTCAATCATTTGCATGATAACAATTAAGATAGTCCCTCTTTGAACTCAACTTTAGGTCCATCATTTGTATGATAACATTAGGTAGACTTCCTTTTTATCTCAATCTTAGGACCATTTTGTATGACAACATTAGGATCCAGTTTCCCTTAGTTGTTTTCTTTTCAACCTTTAGGTCCTTTCTCTTCTCATCTCAAAACAATTCCAATACACTTAATAAAGGCGGTGAACATTATGTGCCACGAGCCTTAAGCATATGGTGAATGATGAGTGAGGATTTTTTCCTTACTTATCTAGAGTATTTAGTGTACGTCCCGTCTGGGGGAACCATTGGGTCCTATATCATAGTATTTAGTGCAACCTGAATCTTAAATACAATTAATTCACTTCTCTAAAACTCATGAACAAACTTTAAACTTTTTCATCCTTTGGGATTGTTCTGTCAAGCTCATTTTTAGAAAAGAGCACGTTATTTCCGTTCTACCGCAAATAGGCATCGACCCTAACTACTGGAACGCGAACTTAATGTTGCTCATAAAAAAAACACTTAACCAGCCTGTGGTTTAGTTTGTCGAACTACGTTTGCTCTAATTTCTCATACCAGATGAGAATACGTAGGCACAAGATGGCGATGTCTTGGCAAACACCTTTTTCCCTTTTTATTCGTAGTTACTTAAACTACGTTTACTCTGATTTCTTATACCATATGAGAATCATAAGCATAAGACAACAATGTCTTGGCGAGCACCCTTTTCCCTTTTCCACCCGTAGTTACCTGAACTATATTTTCTGTGATTTCTCATACCAGATGAGAATACATAGGCACAAGATGGAGAAGTCTTGGCGAGCAACCTTCCCTTTTTCACCCGTAGCTTTTCGAACTACGTTGACTCTGACTTTCCCATTGCATGAGATAATATGTAGACATAGGGTGACGATGTCCTATCGAGTCTCCTTTTTCTTTTCCACTTCTCGTCTCTGTTTAGCAGCAGGCTTTAGATAACACACCTTTGATTAGACAATAAGTATGGATCCCGTTGAGTACAACGAACATGAGGGGTGTTAATACCATCCCCTTGCGTAATCGACTCCCAAACCCAAGATTTAGTTGTGATGACCTTTTCTTCTCCTTTATTTTAGGTTTTCTTTGAATGTTTTCTTTCTCTCCTTCTGGATAAATAACGTTCGATGGTGACTCTTTTGTTTGTTTCCGTCAGTTGTTTTTTTACAGATGCGACAAACACCACTCTAGACAAGACGATATTGAGAGGATACATGATTATACTAATCAGAAACGAATTCACATGCTTGATTGATAGAATATATACAAGTTAGATTGATAAAATTTATCTTTGATATGCTTTGTTAAATAACCATCTTTTAGAATTTAATCTTTGCTACTAAACTTGTGACAAACTTATGACAAAACAAACAACTTTTGAAAACCCTACTTAAAATTCTTTGAACTATAGAACGGCAAGTGATATCACTACAATCCATATGGAGACAATTTTCAAAACCCCCTATATATTCATAATTCTAACAAAATGTCACTATTGCCGGGGATTGTTGATTGATATTGTAAGCATTGCAATAGTTTATATTGTTTTAAGCTTTGTATTATTATCTCTTACCTCAGTTTATATTCCTTGTGCTTGTTAATTTGTTTGGTTAGTATTTCAGAACTCTATTTATGCGAGAAAGTGTGTCCGCATACCAACTTCTATTTGATCCTGAGATTGATAGAACTGTACAAAGACTTAATAGAAAAACCAGAAGACGAAGGTAACTGGCTAAAGAAACAAGGGAGCATGAAGAAACTTCTTTAAGTAATCCACCAACTACACCCATTGTTATGCCAATCTTGGCAGAAGTATCACCTCCACTTCCTCCTAGAGGTCCATGCACTAATAGTTCGCGACACAACGCTCAGTTTTCTCGCAATGCAAACAACATAAGGCACGTGCAGATGAAAACGAGAATTCTTCAACTCTTACATTCAAATCTATTTATCGGGTTAGATCATGAAGACCCGTTCACTCATCTTACAAAATTCTATGAAATTGCAGGAGCAACGGGAGCATCGGAAGCAGAAAAAGAATCATTGTTCAAGAGACTATTTCCACACTCATTGATAGGGAAAGTTAAGGAATGGCATCTTGATCAATCTATTCTTATGATGACGGATTGGAATTTGTTGGAGGAGAAGTTTCTTGGAAGATTTTTTCCTCACAATAGATTCATGAAGGCTAAGACGGTAATTTCCGTATTCGCTCAAGGTGGTAATGAATCTCTCAATGAAGCTTGGGAGAGGTTCAAATCTATGTTTTGGGAATGTAAAGGCCATGGGTTTGATGATCTAACACAACTACATATATTCCGGAATAGACTCCAACCGATTCATAAAACTCTCTTAGATGCTACCTCAGGTGGATCTTTAATGTCAAAGAGTTAACATAACCGTGGTACACCTCAAAGGAAGTCGGGAGTGCTTGAATTGGGCACAAAGGACGCTATTCTTGCGCAAAACAAGTTGCTTTCACAACAAGCAGTGTTATTGAAACAAAAAATGTAAAAAATTCCATAATAAATCAAAGAGATGCGTGAAGTTCCCAACAAAAATCAAAAAGTTGCAAGTTGTGAATTTTGCAAGGGAGGCCATCCTAACGGGTATTGTTCTTCGGTTGTAGAAGAAGCAAATTACATGGGAAACCAAAATCAAAACCAAGGCTATTAACCGAAACAACCTCTGTATCAACAAGGCAACCAAGGTTACCAACCAAGAGGTAATAACCAAGGTTATCAACAAGGATGGAGGCAAGATGACGACACTTCAAAATTGTCAAAACCTATACCAAAACTACACTCAACCTCCACAAGCTCAAGGTGGAACCTAAAAATTGGAAGATACATTCACTTAACTTATGCAAATTTTGATTTCCAACCAAAAGAGCACTGGTGCTTCTATTAGGAACCTTGAGACATAAATTGGGCAATTGTCTAAGCAATTAGCCGACCAAATCAATGGGACTTTTCTTGCAAATACTTAAGTGAATGATATATTGTAAAGTTATATTTACTGGAAGTGGTAGGGGGATTTGAAGGCTCTAAAGATTTGACTAAAATTTTGGTAAAACATAATGTTGCACAAGATGTTTCAACAAGAAGAAATCTGTTGTGTACGCCATGTTAGTCAAGATGTCCTAACATTGTGGACTCGACATCCTGATCTGGTGCAACAGATTTGTTATAGATCAGGTCTAAGATTTAAGGAGTAATCAGAACATGGGTCAAGGGAAGAGTAAATAGAGACTTCAAAGCCCATGGACAATTGAAGGCTATAAAAGGAAGACCAAGACCTAGGGTAGAAGAAGATTTCTTATTAAGACTTTTGTAAAGTAGAAAATAAGGGTTTAGGGTTTTGAGAGTCGTGTACTTTCTTGTGTTTTAAGTCACCCTTTGTATCGATTGATACATTGGGGTAGACATAGTTTTATAGATTCAGAAAACTGTAGGTAATGAATTGTGTATTGTTATTGGATGAAGATTTTAAGAAAATCCATGCATTTTTGTTAGTCAAGAGTTTTGACTGAATATCGTATTGGAAGGAATATCTTCCAATTGAACAGTTTGTTGCAGTTGCTGGAGATTGTAATTGTTAGATATCACTGAGGTGAATTAGGAATTGAGATGGGGTTCTCTTATCTAGATGGTGATTTCTAGATAGAATTGTATTGGGTATTGATTAAGTGAGGAGTTATAAACAGGGGAGCTTACCTCTAAATTAATACTGCTAATAGTGAATTCATTCCTGGCTTGGTAGCCCTCAAATATAGGTGATTTTCACCAAAATGGGTCGTCATATTCTGTGTTATTATTATTCTACTATGCTATATTCAGTCTATATCTATACTTTGAAGTACATGTTTTGACAGATCTTGAAACATATTTCATGACACTGTTTTGACCTTGAAGGTTCAGAGTGTTCTTGATTTTAAGAGAACAAAATGTTTATGTCCTTGTTCAGTTTTCAGCAGAGATCAATGTCTCAACATCTCTTAGGACATATGTGATTTGCTTGCCAGAATTTCAAGATAGATATGGGCATTGGTGAAAAAGTTGTGCAAGAGGAGGTTGTAGTTGAAAAGAAAAATGAAATTGTTGAAGAAGAGGATGTAAAAAAATGTGGATGATGTTTTAGTTGAAGAAGTTGAAAATAAAATGAGAGAAGAGATAAAGAAGAGTAGAAAAGTGAAAGAGCATGTAAGTGACATTCAAAGTAAAAAAGTTACTATATTTGCATGCTCCTACAAAAAAGATAATGAGAGGCATTACGCTAGGTTCTTGGATATTTTTAGCCATTTGCAAATAAATATTCCATTTTCAGAAGCTTTTGAACAAATGCCCAAGTATGCCAAATTCATGAAATACACACATAAAAAAAAGAGATTTACGGACAAAGAAACCATTCCGCTTAATGCTACTTGTATCGCTATCATCCAAAGTGTTCTTCCGCAGAAAAAAGTTGATCCGAGAAGAATGGCTTTACCTATAACTATGGGTAATAATTTTAATTGTAAAGCTTTGGTTGATATGGGTGCTAACATAAAATTGATTCCATTTTCCGTGTTAAAAAGACTGGAAACATGGAAATAAAATCAAATAACATGACTTTGCAATTGGCAGATAAGTTAAGGGCTCGTCCTCATGGTGTTGTGGAGAATGTGTTATTAAAAGTCGATAAGTTCTTATTTCTGGTTAATTTTGTTGTCATGGGTATGGAGGAGGATAAGGATACGCCTATAATTATTGGTCGACCCTTTATGAAAACCGCAAAAAATGTTGATCGACATTGATAAAGACATTATGAAGATGAGGACTCAAGATGATGAGGTGTGTTTCACACTTTTTAAAGGTACGGCGTATTACAATAAAGTGGAAGGTGGTTATCATATGGATAAGAAAGATGAAGATGCAAGGGTTGCAACAATCAGAAATAAATATGAAGATGCTAAAGAGGCAATGATGAGATCTTATTGGGATTTTTCATTTATGAGAAAAATTGGCAGAAAAACTGGTCATGAGAATGGTTGAAGACCTTTCTGTGTTAAGAGTTTGATCTGGTTTCTAAAAGCTTCTTTGTGCGCTCCATGGTTTCATCTTCGAACCATCGAGCTCAAACGGTGTTAAACAAAGCACTAGTTGGGAGGCACCCCAACATTGTAAGTATTCTTTCATCTTTATTGCAATTTTTTGTTGTTAGTGTAGTTTAAGAAAGTTTTATGGTGGAACATGAGTAGAAAACCATAATTTTAAAAATTAGGTCATCTTCGCTTACAGCTCGTAATGCAAGCTGAGGAGAGTGTTCATTTGGAGTTCGCAATGCAAACTTGTGCGAATCTGAACAGATTTACACTTTTCTGCCACATCACTTTTGTTTTTAAGTTATTTGTTTTTTTGTGTTTGTTGGGCCATTTGTGTGTGGCCCAGTTGTTGTTCAAATTTTGTAGGGTGAACCCACATTTCCCTCTCATTCGTTACTTCCAAACACTTTTATCTCACTCTCACATTCCAAGCAAAAGCACATCTCATTCTCTTTGTCTCCCAAGAACCAAGAAGAAAAATTGTTTCTTCAATTTTTGTCCCTCTCTACCATCCTTGATAAGTTAAGGTTTTTCATATTCTTTCCATCTTTTCAAATTGCATTGTAATTAGAAAGCAAGTTGTGGTTAGGGTTTGGCTTAAACTTGAGGAGAACTTGATTGCTAGGAATTTTTGGTTACTTGATTGAATTGCATGCTTTAAAATTTGTATTATTTATGAACTTTACAAATATCTAGTTGGGACATGTTCTTGTGTAGTTTACATGTTTAGGTTATCTCATAACTTTAATTTTACATGTATTGATACTTTATATAATGTTGTGGAGATACCTAATTATTTATGCTTTTATGAAACTACCTGGAGCTTGAAAACATTGAATGAATTTCATTGTTGTTGTAGCAGGCAGAACCTGGAAAACAAAATTTTGTAGGGTTCGCCTTGAGCTCGCAGTGCGAGCTCGCTTTAAGCTCACATTGCAAACTCAATGCGAACATGAGAGAAACATTTTTTTTGTGTTTTCTTGTTTCATGCTTAATTGTAACTCCTTTTTTCCTACTTTGCCTTGCTTGCTAATGTTGTTTCATGCTTTTGTTGGTTTGGTTTTGTGTAGTGCAGATGGCACCTAAGACAACCGCTTCTAAAAAACAAAAGAGTCTCCTCCTCCTGTTAAACACAACAACATGCTTACGACACCGATCACTTTAGGGGTCAAAAGCAAGCATCAAGGTATCTTAACCTTGAAAATAGAAGATTTCATTCAGAGAAAAGCTTTAGCATTAACCCCAAGGGTCCCTTCCGGGCGGCAACCTTAGTTTGGCATAGTAAGAAGTGGGACAAGTTGATTCATCCTATTGATAGATTCAATGTGAATGTTGTGAGGGAGTTCTATGCAAACTCCCTCTCGTATGACAATGAGTTTTTCACTTGGACAACACAGGTGAACGGAAGGGAGATTAGACTTGACAAGAATATGATTAATGAGGTGTTGAGCAAACCTCTTACTCTCGGGGATGAAGAGATTGTTGAGTACCATAGATATTTGAGTTTACATAGGAAAGTGAGGGAGATGACAGGAGCTTTATTGAGGGAAGGTAAGTCTGTTGAGTTGAACCCATATGGGGTTCCAATCCGTTACAAGAGAGAGGACATGTGTCCTTTGGCACAGCTGGTGCTACTTTTGGTTTTACATAATATAAAGCCAAGGATGCATTCCTCTACTGTTTCAATTAATATAGCACATCTGGTGCATAGCATCCTGATTGACACACGGATATATGTAACACGCATCATCACATATGAGATGCGGGCGGTGATTGAGAATGGCATAAAACCAGGGGCAAAAGCTAGTTGCCCCTTGGTTTTCCCTTGCTTTATCATGTCTTTATGTGTGCACGGGCATGGACGATTACCACCCTGTCGTTACATAACATTGACTGCTCCTATTGATGATGCCTATGTTTCCAAAAACTGCAAGCCAAAGGGACAAAGAGGTAGAACTACAAAAGGTGCAAGTGCAGTTACGAGTTCTAGTTTTAGGGTTGCGAACTTCCAAGGCTTTGATCTAAATCAGAGGGAAGTTTACAACTATAATTGAGACTATATGCAAGAAAATCAATGGGCTATGATTTCTATTCATGATTATATGCAGCTTATGTAGTTACAATACCATGAGCATACAATTTATCACTCTATCATATCTAGGGAGCAATTCCTAACACATGCTGGTTGGCCTGAGGCCAGGCCATTTTCTAGAAAGGAGGTGTGTATGTCTGACGCTGAAGACGCTGAGGACGAGGATGAGGATGATGATGGTGATATTGATGCTGAGAAGACAGAGTCTGATACTGATGCGGATTAGTTTCTGATGATTGTTTTTTAGCATGATCTTAAGCTTACTTCCTTGTGTTTCGACAAAATGAAGTTTTATGTTAAGCTTTTGATCATTGCTTTATATTTTGATATTTTTGTATTTTGTTTTGTTGTTATACACTATCCATGTTAGTTGGATTATTTTGATGATGTATTATGTACCACTTTTGGGTACTTTTATTGGTGTTCTACACCATGACAATTTGTCTTATGAGTTGAATTCTTCAGTTTATGAATGTTCAATTTTAGTTTTTTTGGGTTGTTTAGTTGTTTTGATTTTATGCTTCTTCCTTGATGATGAGTGATGAGAACTTCTAGATCGGTTACTCTTTTGCAAAAAGGTATCCAATGAAGAATCTATCAAGATTGAATGGTGATGATATGATTTTTAATGTGATGAATGCAGGCAAGGTACATGGTTACTGCTTTCTATAATGTTAGAATGATTAAGAGTTTTGTGCTTTGTACAAACGTGTATTCTTGTTTCATGTTACAACTCATTTGAATGCTTGAGTCACTTAGGTCCAAAAGCAACAAATTGTGAGAAACCTCCATTGTTTACTAAATGCTTGGATGACTGATAACTTTGTTTAACTCATTCAATTCATGCTTAATCTTTTGGTTATTGTGATTTTGTGCAAGCATTAGAAAGGATCAAGGAATTTTTTTATATTGAGCACAACCATATCTAAAGGTAACTTACCTGTGAGTAGTGAGAATTTGTTAACCCCATTGAGCCTAATAAATTAGATCCCATTTTAGTGATGAACTTGGTTTACGTACATAAATTGAAAGTTTTGTTCATCGTTGAATTTTGTGGGATTTTAAAAAAAAATTTTGAAACCTTTAAACATTGTTCTAAATTTATTTTCTTGCCATAAAAAGCAAGGAGCGTTCACTTGAGGTTTGATTGTATTCAAGTTGGGGAGAATGAAAGAAAAATGGTAGGTTGCTAAATTTTTGAAAATTTTCAAACAAGCAAAGAAAAATTGTGAATATGAATGTGAAAAAGAAAAGAAAACATGCTTGTCTGAAAGAAAAAAAATAGAGAATGCAAATAATTATGCAAAAGGAAGCTTGAAAAGGATGAACAATAGAGAAAAAAGATTTGTGAATGAAGTTGTGATGTGTAAATAACTTGTATAGTGAATGTCTCTTTTGCATTGGCAATTTCGATTCAATGGCCTTTAGAAATGATCCTTTGTTGTGAAACCCGACCAAGATAAAACCTTACAAGCCCTTAGTAATCTTTTGCTTCCATAATTTCTTATATTATTGATTGATGAATGTATGAATTGAATTGTTGTTAGCACTATTTTTCAGTTGTGTAATTGTCCTGCGGTTGCAAATGCGCAATTTCCTTCATCCATTAATTTAATAGGAGTGTTAGAGTGATTCAAGTATGAGAGTTTAGTTGTTATTTGAAACATTACATGATATTTATTTGAAGAAATAAATTATTTATCATTTTTGTTTCTAGGAAGTAGTGAACATTGCTTGTGCATTCTTATGTTGAATTTGAATCACAAATCTTTTCTTGGTTGAATTTTATGCTTGAGCAAACCCTTTTGTTTTAATGAGGGGCATACTTTGCTTGAGGACAATAAACAATCTAATTGGGGAGAGTTTGTTGAATTCCAAATATGAGTTAAAATGAACCATTATTCTTGGCATTTCTTAACTCATTTCTTAAGTCTTAATTCATTTATTCCATGTTCTTGTGTGATTCTTCAATATAATTGATTTTACCTTTGGATTCCTTGATATATGTGTTATTGTGTAGGAATTAGGCTTGATTATCAAAGAACAAAGCACAAATGAATGGACAAGGAAGTCAAATAAATGATTAATAATCCAGCAAGTTCGCAGTGCGAGCCTGACGCGAATTCAATGCAAGCTCGTAGTGTGAGCTCAAAGTGAGGCCAAGGCAAGCTGGGAATTTTGGATGGCAGTAGCTAAATGCCCCATTGAACACAATGCGAGGCCTGGGCGAAGAAGTTCACAGTGCGAAGTCATAGAATCCTCAGGGGCGATTTAACTGTTCAGAGGTACTTCATGTGTCTATAAGTGAAGTTCGCAGTGCAAATAGAGAGCTCGTAGTGCGAGCGAGACAGATTTTGTAAAGATATTTATGTACTATTTCTTAATTTTTGGGAATATAACCTCATAACCTTATTTTTCTGAAAGAGACACATTGGCTTAGAGAGAAAAACCCTAAGTTCTTCATTTCTTCATCAAGAAGTGATATTTTATAAGTAGAAGCTGGATTCGCATCCTAGATCAATTCTTCATCTTGGATGCACATTGATATTCTATATTCCTTGTGAAGCAAACTACCATGTTTATGGGTAGCTAAATCGTTTATACCAAAGGTAGATGTGGTGTATCTTAACTTGTATGTATTTCTTTTAATCTCTTTGTATGTGAACAAGTGGATGATTAATATATGGTGAATGGTTTTGCTCTTAAAGATCTATTTATGATTTGTATTACTCTAGACATAGATTTTACAAAACTTGATCTAAGATATTCATCTATCAATAAACAAACTCTAGACATAGATTTGTAAGTTGATATTTACTTTGAGTTGATCTTAAAGATGATTGTATTTGTTGTTAGCAAGAGACATCATCTAATGAAGGATACAATAATACTCAAGACACCGCTTTAGACATAGACGATATTGAAAAGATACGTGATTATATTAATTGGAAACTAATTCACATGCTTGATTGATATAATATATACAAGTTAGGTTGATGAAATCTATCTTTGATATGCTTTGTTAAACAACCATATTTTAGAATTTAACCTTTGCTACTAAACTTGTGAAAAACTTATGATCCAAAATAACCATCTTTTGAAAACCTACTTAAAACTCTTTGAACTATAGAATGACAAATGATGTCCATACAATCCATGTGGAGACAATTTTCAAAACCCCCCTATATTCACAACTCTAACATTATTCAAAACTACCAAACAAAGTAGTAATGTGTAATGTTAAGAGGTTGTTAGCTTCCTTGATTATGGTGACCTTAGTTTTCCATTCCATATTAAGACATCTCAAAATTTTGTTAGTAATACTTTTATTGAAAACAAGTTTATCGAGTGCATTCAAACAGTTTACAAGATGAGTAAACCTTTTTTGCATATCGACAATGGTTTCACAATGCTTCATATGAAAGAGTTTAAACTCTTTGTTCAAAGTATTAATTTTAGCTTGTTTTTATTCATTTGTGCCCTGATGGGCAACTTGCAATGAGTCTGAGATAGCTTTAACGGTTGCGCAATGAGAAACGCAGTAATATTCGTCAACCTCTAAAGCGGATATTAGAATATTCCTTGATTTCCAATCACATAAACATTTTTTAGCATCATCCATGTTCCATTGTGCTTCTGGTTTAGAATATCCATTGCTTTTATAATAAGTGATATTGAAGCACAAGATAAACTGGTGCTCGTGATATCACTTGGTAGACGAGGGCAACGATCTAGAGGGGATGTATATATCGCAAATAAAATTTTCTTCGATTAAAAATCTGTATTAAAAATTATTTACTACGGCAAGCGAAAGCAATTTCAGACTGACACTCGTCTATCCCGAACCATTGTCGGAAGAATCAGATATGTGTATTTAACCGTAACAAAATGTATTGCAATGATGAGAAACAAATCAATATGTTTTCTAAAATATTGTTTCAACATTTTGTCATGCTTTGATAATTAATTTCTAATGAAATAAGAATTAAAAACTAACTCAGACAATTTGTCAATCACTTGGTTTGCAATAAACACCAATCTAGTTTTCTGTTGTGTTTATCATATGAAACACCAATTGCAATTATTTAGATTGCAATTATCTTACTAGAAAAAACAATTTGAAATATTTTAACACAAACAAGAGATATTATAAACACAAATGGAAATGAGATATTCAATTAATCTTTGCAAATGTTATATACAAGAGAAAAAGTAGAAATCCAAACCCCAAAACCCTAAGTTTGATATTGGTCATATCTTTTTCTCTTCCCTTAATCTTAGGAGAGATCAAGTGACCCAAGATTTCTAATTTGATCCTCCAGTTACCGCTATTCCTTTGATAGAACCTCGTTCTTCAAAGGTTTCACTCGGCTGAATCCTCGTTGCTAAATCTTGTGAAAAATCCCCAAAATCACCCTTGACCTTGAAGAGAAAACCTCAACTGATTTTATCAATGAAACCCCCCAAAGAATTCTCGATCCAATTGGATTATAACAATCCTAAATTGGACCTTATCAATCTTGATCTAGATGTCACCCAATAAAAACGATTATGTGTAATTATTGTGTGCATAGAAAAAGATTGAGGATGATGAATAATCCTAAAATGATAGTGAACTCACAAAAAGATTGTAAAGAATACAATAACACAATAAGTTATAAAACAATCTTCATCTTCATATCATTCAATCACAACAACATATAACATTTCCAACAACATAAAAGCAATCTCAATATCACTCAATCACAACAACGCAAATGGCACACTAATGTTAAACACAACATACTAATATTCACGCAACATTCTCACATAACAATATGCTGAATGCACATATCTACAACAACATTCTCACATATATACAACCTAGATTCACACAACATACTAGAGGTTCATACACGCACTACAGAGGAATATGGTTCAATCACAACAATGTAACATTTAACAACACCAAAACCTAAAACTCAACAAGAATGGTGATAAAGGTGAAGAAATAAATAAAGTACCATAAATTGAAGAGAAAAAAAAGTCCTACATGTATGCTCGCGCTCACTTTCGCCGAAGATGAAGAAATAGATAAAGTAAATTAGCTTTGTGTAAATTGAAGAAGAAGACGTTCCAAGAAATGAAAGAGAGGTAAGAAAATGAAGTTTGGAAGTCTGTTTCACTATGCTTTTGTCTGTTCATTATTAGGGCACTTGTGTTCTGAAGAAAATAAACTAAATCTGATATATTTTTATTGTAATAAAACACATTTCACCACGGTTGATAACACCAACCGTAGTAAAACATATTAATTTTAGGTGACATATAACCACGGTTGACATATACCATCGTGGCGAAACTATTTTTAATTTTATTTTAATAAGGAATTAATGGACACGCTACTTGTTGTATAGAAAAAATAGAAAAATATTAATGTCGGGATTCAAAACCTGTAAATCTTAACATATCGTCGCAGTTATTATTATGGATAGCAATGATATGTCTTTTTATTTTAAAAAAATGCAGGCGTCTAATTAAGAATTATTACTTTGATTGATTAATTAATCGAGATAATAATATGTTATGATGGATATATTTTACAACAATGTTATTCCTACACCATTCTTTACACCTATACTGTATTCACTGTTCACAAATACGATGAACAGTTACGTAATAATGTCGTGAATAGAGCATGAACAATGAATGTGAACACTACATGCGCGTGAACAATGTCCATGAACAGTGACTTTTAATAGTAAAATAAAGTTCGTTAATAAAATATAAAAAGTTGGTTAATAAATGGATGAAATTAGTCAATAAACGGTCAAATATTAATAGTAATTTTTAATAGTGAAACAAAGCTAATTAATGTAAAATAAAAAGTTGGTTAATAAAGTGATGAAGTTGGTTAATAATCGCTAAGATTTTAAAATAATTTTTAGTAAAAAAAATATTTGGTTAATAAAATGTAAGATCTTGATTGATGAAATTATGAAGTTAGTTAATTACACAATTTTATATCAGTGTTTTTTAATCTAAAATAAATAAATAAGTAAATAATAATAATATTTATTTTAAAAAAAAAATATTTATTATATTACTATTTCATTGTTTATCGTATTAGTAAAAAATAAAGTACGGGATAAAAATTATTTTTCTATATCTTATAGTAGTGATAATTAAATTTCATTACGTAAATATCTTTTATATCTAGCAATCATGTAAGAATTGTAGGATATTAATAATCATAGAATAAGTTACACAAATAATCAATTTAAATTTTATTTAAAACCTGTATATTGTTTAGGTGGCCCCTGTACGATGGGAGTTATTGGTTCAGTTTTTTTAATAAAATTAAAAATCCTTTCAATCAGACAAAGAACACAGTTGAAAAAACTATAAAGAATTATTTTTTATGGGAAATTTATAGAGAACTAATAGGTATTATTCGTATAGACTTGATAATTCAATAACATTAAGGATACTTTGAACTTCTCAGCAACAAAATTTTTAAGATATGAGGAATAAAATAAGAATGATGCATCAAACATTATGTTTTTCAGTCCAACATGGATCACTCATGAAAATGGAAAGCTAAATACCTTTTCAGATTATTGCTTGACTAACTATTTAATTAATTATTTTTGTTTTTTTTTCTTAAACTGGTCTACAACTAAAGAATTAACACTTTAATTAGTGCTTTTGGTATATCATTAGTTTGTATTTTTTATATTTTGCATAATCTTGGATGGATGTCTCATAATATCAATAGTGAAAAGTCTATCAAAATCTCCTTCTATTCTCATTTAAATTTTTACTTGCAAACAACATTCTATTATATTTTGACATCAAAAAACTCAAAAGAAACTGAAATTACAAATAACATGCATGTATTTCATTAATTGAAAAAAAATATGATTTAGTTGTCTGAAATATTAACGTTGCGTCCGAATTTTGAAATTCATATCTTTTTATTATTGTTATGGAAATTAAAATTTGTATTGTTTTAATGGTGAATTTAAAATGTCTTCTACTTTATTGGTTTTAACTATGGTGCACGTAACATCCCAAATTTATTCGAATATTTATTTAATTTATTTAAATATGAATATTCGTATTTTTGGTGATTTTTTATTGTTGTTGTGAATATTGAGAATTATGGAGTTTTGAGTTATTTATATAAATAATAGTATAGAATATGAACATATTTGGTATTATTATTAATTTAAATAAATATAAGTTAATTTAAGGGCAAAATGAACATTTGAGAGGGAGTTAGTGAGGGTGAAATTGGAAAGTCCATTTTAAAGGCCCAAAGTTAGGTTTAACAAAAAGAAATTTTGAGGGAATTAGGATTCATTCTTGTTAGACCGTGAAAATGGAAGAAAAGAGGGCAGAGCTCTGAGGAAAAGGATTGAGACAAAAGTTTCGCGAGGTTTTCAAGAATCAAGGAGAAAGGCTTAGAGTCGACAATTAAGGTATGAGGAGTATTACCTTCATTGTTTTCAATATATGATTCAATTATTTAAAGTTGATTTAAGGATATAGGAGGTTTTTGAGTTTGAGAAAAATTAGGCTTTCGTGGCCAAATCTGTTTTTGAGGTTGTTTAAGTATGAGGATATTACCTTCATTATTTTCAATATATGATTCAATGTGTTTAAATCCGATTTAAGGGTTTAGGGATTTTGAGTATTGAATTGTTTTTGCCTTTCTGGTGAGTTTAATGAGTTTGAGGGATTTGAACTGATGGTCTGATAGGTTTGAGGCTGATTTGGGTGTAAGGGAAATTAGGCCTTCGTGGCTAAAATCTGTTGTTGAGGTTTTAACCGTATAGGGTAATTGATTATGAGAACTCTAATGAATGTGGGAAAATTGTAAGGATTTTATGGGAATTGGAGGCGTAAATATGATACGGGATTGAACCTATATCCATTAATTTTAAAGGTTTTAGGCATAATCTTAAAACAATGATTAGATAGTTTAATTATGTTAAAATTGTAAATTTGGTTGAGATAATTACAGTATTAAATGAGGTATAATTTTATGAGAGTTTGGGTTTTTAAGGAATCAAAATCGGAGGTCCGGAAGGCCTTCAACGGTTAAAAATGCAGAAAATTCTGCATGCTGTCCGTGACGACTGTTCATGTTTTCGGTCGAAATCGTTTTGGACGTAACATTTGATCCGTAAGTCCGTTTTGGTCCCTATTTGAAGTGTTGGAAAGCTAATGAACAGGGTTACAACATGATATAGATAAGAGAATTGGTTTCTCAATATTTTTATATCTAATATGTTTGGGAAGTCAATTATGTTCTTGTGCAGTGCTATTTTGATGCTTTGATGTTGTGATTTTTTTGATGAATTACCAGGAGTATGACTGTGATCCCTATGTGATTAAATGAATGTATGATGAATTGCCATGAGTATAACTGTGATTCCTATGTGATTAAATGAATGTGTGATGAATTACCATGAGTATAACTATGATTCATATGTGATTAATACATGATTGCATGATGAATCCCCATGAGGAACTGTGATGATTTGTGACGTTGATTCCATGAGTTTTGATGATTCTATAATGACGTGATTCTTATGATTATTTTGATGAATGATGATGCACCTAATGAGATTATTATGAGGATGATATTGACGTGTGCATCATGCATTCATATGCATTCTGAACTTCGGTCTAGTGTTTGATTCTTGTGGCTTCAGTCCCATGGTACGAATGTGAAGTATTTTTTGTGCTCCATTTCTTGTGTAGAATTGATCCTATTGATGGGGATCTATGGAGGTTTGATGGCCCAGTGTCCATCGAACTTTGATGAATTGGTACCACATGCATTAGTCATGTTGCATTTGCATTTATGTGACAATTTTGTGTAATTTATGATGTTATGCCTTTTTTATGTTTCCTTGATGATTATGATGGTGTTGGATATGAAAATGACGCTATTTTATATATTGATTATTATGAATCGTTTTACTCACCCTGTCTGTTTGAGTGTTGCCTCCACGGGGGTAACATGCAGATGACCAGATTTAGCTGTGGATGTCGTGGAGGACTTTTTGGAGTTTTTGACTTTTTGTTGACTTAGAGGGTCTTGCTCTGATAGTGTAACATCGGGTTGGGGGTCTTTGAGTTAAACCATGTTTTATTGATTATTGTTATTTTAATTATGTTGTTGCGCAAGGAAAACTTTGGATTTTGCCTTTTGAGTTCCGCTGCCTTTTGAGCAATTTTGGGAAAACCCGTTGTTTACGGAGCATTGACTTTTATTTGAGTTATTGAGAAATGTACGCCCTTTGAGGTGTTTTTTATTGTGTTTAATATTTTACTCTGATAAATGTGATTGATATTTGTGGGGTAGAAAGGGTGTTACATTAGTGGTATCAGAGTAGGTCGGTCCGTCCGGCCAAGTTATCTAATGTTATTTGTTCCCTAGTATGAAACATGTGTGTGAAAACACTGTCGGTACACGTTTGTTTTCTAACCTTTGTCTGCAGGAGTGGGAATGAAACAAGTGGGGGAGAAGCTTGTGCTTCTCCAAGATGCTTCAAGTGTGGAGTTGTGGCTCAGTGTGTCAATGAATGCTCTTATAGTTAGGTAAAGATGGTTTATGCCCCGTCATGATTTTCTGCTGTCTATTGACAAATTGAGGAACTGACCACGCTTAATCTCTTGTTGATAGTAGAGGGAGTCATGTTGGATGGAATAGACGTGTCTTGCAAGCTTAGATGGCGTGTGCAGTGAATTATTTTGAGTTAAGTTAAGTGCTTACAGATTGTTTTGGTGAGTCGGTGCAGGATGGTGCTGAGATGTTTATTTCGATGGAAACTTTGAGTGTTAATAAAGTGGGGAAGTTGGTGGTGTGACAGTTATTTGTGATTACCTAGAAGTTTTTCCTGATGAGATAAGTGATTTACCGCCAGAACGTGAAGTGGAGTTTACGATCGACTTAGTTCCTGGAACTAATCTGATATCGATGGCTCCATATCGGATGTCCACATCAGAATCGAAGAAGTTGAAGAGTCAAAAATTGGAAGAGTTGCTTGAGAAGAAGTTTATTCGACCGAGTGTTTCTCCACGGGGTTCTCCTGTGTTGTTGGTGAGAAAGAAAGAAGGTAGCATGAGATTGTGTGTGGATTATCGACAGTTGAATAAAGTGACGATCAAGAATAAGTATCCACTTCCGAGGATTGATGATCTGATGGATCAATTGGTGGGCGCTTGTGTGTTTAGTAAGACTGATTTGAGGTCTGGTTATCATCAGATTCGTGTTAAGCCTGATTATATTCCGAAGACAGCTTTCAGGATGAGGTATGGACACTATAATATATTGTAATGTTGTTTGGTGTATCTAATGGACCATGTGTATTTATAGAGTATATGAATAGGATTTTCCATCCTTATTTGGACAAGTTTGTGGTTGTGTTCATTGATAATATTTTGATATATTTGAAGAGTAAAGAGGATCGTGCTGATCATCTGAAAATTATGTTATCATCGTTGAAAGAGATGTAGTTGTATGCAAAATTGTCAAAGTGTGAGTTTTGGTTGAAGGAAGTGAGTTTCCTTGGTCATATGATATCGAGTAGAGTTATTGCGGTTGATATGTCGAAGGTTGAAGCTATATCACAATGGGAAGCTTCAAAACCTATTTTTGAGATTATAAGTTTTCTTGGGTTGGCAGGTTATTATCGAAAATTCATTGAAGGATTTTTCCATGTTATCTTTTCCATTAACGCAGTATACTAGGAAGGTTCAAGCTTTTGTTTGGATGCAAAGTGTGAAGAAAGGTTCAAGAGCTTTTGAGAAGGCTGAGAGCAGCTCATGTTTTGATTTTGTCGAATTCAGAAGAACCGTTGTTGTATATTATGATGCCTCGTTGATGGGATGGGGAGGTGTGTTAATGCAACATCAACAAGTTTTAGCTTATGCTTCAAGGCAACTTAAAGTGCATGACAGGAATTATCTAACGCAAGATTTAAAGTTGGTTGTTGTTGTGTTTGTGTCGAAGCTTTGGAGGCATTATTTGTTTGGTTCAAGATTTGAGATGTTTAGTGATCATAAGAGTTTAAAGTATTTCTTTGATCAGAAAGAATTGAATGCGAGGCAAAGGAGATGATTGAGACTTCTGAAGGATTATGGTTTTGGTTTGAATTACCATTCGAATAAAGCAAGCGTACTAGCTGATGCATTGAGTAGGAAATCTTCACATATACCGATGATGATGGTAAAAGAGTTAGAACTGATTGAGCAATTTTGTGATATGAGTTTGGTTTGTGAAGAGACTTCTTATGGAGTTAAGCTTGGTATATTGAAGCTTACTAGTGGTATTCTTGATGAGATTCGAGAAGGTCAGAAATCTGATTTGAGTTGGTAGATCGGTTATATTTGATTATTCAAAGTCGAAGAGCTGATTTTCGGATTAATGAAAGTGGTATCATGAGATGTCGTGATAGAGTTTGTGTTCTAGATATTGTTGAGTTAAAAAAGAGTATTCTTGAGGAAGGACATCGAAGTAGATTGAGTATCCATCCCGGTGCTACGAATAGGTACTAGGATTTGAGGAAATTGTTATGGTGGCCAGGGATGAAGAAAGAAGTGGCTAAGTTTATGTATGCTGGTTAGACTTGTCATAAGTTGAAGATTAAACATCAAAGACCGTTGGATCTGATGCAACCGTTGAATATTCCAGAGTGTAAATGGGATAGTATTTCCATGGATTTTGTGTCGGGTTTGCTAAAGACTGTGAGGGGGAATGATTCTATTTGGGTGATTGTTGATAGATTGACCAAATTGGCTCATTTTATAGCGATGAGGATCAATTATTCATTACAGAAGCTGGTCAAATTGTATATTAATGAGACTGTGAAACTGCATGGTATTGCTTCAAGTATTGTGTCAGATAGAGATCCGAGATTTACATCGAGATTCTAGAAGAGTTTGCAAGATGCTATGGGTACCATGTTGAGATTGAGTTCTGCTTATCATCCGCAGACGGATGGACAAACAGAGAGAACTATCCAGTCTTTAGAGGATTTACTGAGAACTTGTGTGTTGGATCAAGGTGGATCGTGGGATAGTCATTTGTCGTTGATTGAGTTTACCTACAAAAACAGTTACCATTCTAGTATTGGAATGGCACTGTATGAGGCATTGTATGGTAGGAGATGTATGACTCCTTTGTGTTGGTATGAGTCAGGCAAGAGTGTTATGCTTAGACCTGAGATTGTTCACCAGACGACTGAAAAGATCAAGAGGATCCAAGAAAAGATGAAAGTTCGCAGAGTCGTCAGAAGAGTTACCATGACAAGAGGAGGAAAGCACTTGAGTTCCTGGAGGGAGATCACGTGTTTCTGAGAGTTACGCCAGTAACTGGTGTTGGCCGAACTTTGAAGTCTCGAAAGCTCACACCGCATTTTATTGGTCTGTATCAGATTTCGCAGATGGGGGGAGAAGTAGCATATCGGATTGCTTTATCGTCGTTGCTTGCGAATTTGCATGATGTGTTTCATGTGTCTCAGTTGAGGTAGTACATTCCAGATCCGTCACATGTGATTTAGATGGATGATGTACAAGTGAGAGATAACTTGACTGTTGAAGCATCGCTAGTACGAATTGATGAACGAGAAGTGAAGCAACTGCGAGGTAAAGAGATTTCCTTGGTAAAGGTAGTTTGGGAAGGACCGGTTGGAGGGAGTCGTATCCGACTTTGTTTCCTTGAGGTAATTTTCGAGGGTGGAAATTCTTTTAAGTGAGGGAGAGTTGTAACACCCCAAATTTATTAGAATATTTATTTAATTTATTTAAATATGAATATTCGTATTTTTGGTGATTTTCGGTGGTTGGTGTGAATATTGGGAATTATGGAGTTTTGACTTATTTATTTAAACAATAGTATATAATATGAATATTTGGTATTATTATTAATTTAAATAAATATAAGTTAATTTAAGGGCAAAGTGCACATTTGAGGGGGAGTTAGTGAGGGTGAAATTGGAAAGCCCATTTTAAAGGCCCAAAGTTAGGTTTAAAAAAAAGGAATTTTGAGGGAATTAGGATTCATTCTTGTTAGACCGTGAAAAGGGAAGAAATAGAGGCCAGAGCTCTGAGGAAGAGGATTAAGGCAAAAGCTTCGCGAGGTTTCCAAGAATCAAGGAGAAAGGCTTAGAGTCGGCAATTAAGGTATGTGGAGTATTACCTTCATTGTTTTCAATATATGATTCAATGTATTTAAAGTTGATTTAAGGATTTATGAGGTTTTTGAGTTTGAGGAAAATTAGGCCTTCGTGGCCAAATCTGTTTTTGAGGTTGTTTAAGTATGGGGATATTACTTTCATTGTTTTTAATATGTAATTCAATGTATTTAAAGCCGATTTAAGGGTTTAGGGATTTTGAGTATTGAATTGTTGTTGCCTTTCTGGTGAGTTTAATGAGTTTGAGGGATTTGAACTGATGGTCTGATAGGTTTGAGGCTGATATGGGAGTAAGGGAAATTAGGTCTTCATGGCCAAAATCTGTTGTTGAGGTTTTAACCGTATAGAGTAATTGATTATGAAAACTCTAATGAATGTGGGAAAATTGTAAGGATTTTATGGGAATTGGAGGCGCAAATATGATACGGAATTGAACCTATATCCATTAATTTTAAAGGTTTTAGGCATAATCTTAAAACGATGATTAGATGGTTTAATTGTGTTAAAATTGTAAATTTACTTGAGATAATTACAATATTGGATGAGGTGTAATTTTCTGAGAGTTTGGGTTTTTAAGGAATCGATATCGGAGGTCCGGAAGGCCTTCAACGGTGAAAAACGCAGAAAATTCTGCATGTTGTCCGTCACGACTGTTCATGTTTTCGGTCGAAATCGTTTTGGACGTAACATTTGATTCGTAAGTCCGTTTTGGTCCCTATTTGAAGTGTTGGAAAGCTAATGAACAGGGCTACAACATGATATAGGTAAGAGAATTGGTTTATCAATATTTTTATATCTAATATGTTTGGGAAGTCAATTATGTTCTTGTGAAGTGCTATTTTGATGCTGTAATTTTTTGGATGAATTACCAGGAGTATGACTGTGATTCCTATGTGATTAAATGAATGTATGATGAATTATCATGAGTATAACTATGATTCCTATATGATTAAATGAATGTGTGATGAATTACCATGAGTATAACTGTGATTCCTATGTAATTAATACATGATTGCATGATGAATCCCCGTGAGGAACTGTGATGATTTGTGACGTTGATTCCATGAGTTTTGATGATTCTATAGTGACATGATTCTTATGATTATTTTGATGAATGATTATGTACCTAATGAGATTATTATGAGGATGATATTGACGTGTGCATCATGCATTCATATGCATTCCGAACTTCGGTCTAGTGTTTGATTCTTGTGGCTTCAGTCCCATGGTACGAATGTGAAGTATTTTTGTGTGCTCTGTTTCTTGGGTAGAATTGATCTTATTGATGGGGATCTATGGAGGGTTGATGGCCCAGTGTCCATCGAACTTTGATGAATTGGTACCACATGCATTAGTCATGTTGCATTTGCATTTATATGACAATTTTGTGTAATTTATGAGGTTATGGCTTTTTGATGTTTCCTTGATGATTATGATGGTGTAGGATATGAAAATAACGCTATTTTATATATTGATTATTATGAATTCTTTTACTCACCCTGTCTGTTTGAGTGTTTCCTCCACGGGGGTAACATGCAGATGACCAGGTTTAGCTGTGGATGCCGTGGAGGACTTTTTGGAGTTTTTGACTTTTTGTTGACTTAGAGGGTCTTGCTCTGATAGTGTAACATCGGGTTGGGGGTCTTTGAGTTAAACCATGTTTTATTGATTATTGTTATTTTGATTATGTTGCTGCGCAAGAAAAACTTTGGATTTTGCCTTTTGAGTTTCGCTGCCTTTTAAGCAATTTTTGAGTAATTTTGGGAAAACCCGTTGTTTACGGAGCATTGACTTTTATTTGAGTTATTGAGAAATTTACGCCATTTTATGTGATTTTTATTGTGTTTAATATTTTACTCTGATAAATGTGATTGATTTGCCATTATATTTGTGGGGTAGAAAAGGGTGTTACAGTGCACCTTGATGGCAGCATACTAAGTAACAATTTAATTACCCTGCTTCAGCTTTAGAAAATCAATCTCCTTCCCACACACATCTTCAGGAAAATACTTTCTTTGAAACTTCATGCGGAACATAACTCAAGTAACAACTACACCTGAAGTCTCTAACACCTGATGAGTGTTGATCCACCAGTCATCAGCCTCCTTAGCTAGCATATGAGTACCAAACCGCATCTTCTGTGCCTCAGAGCAATCCATCATAGGGAAGATCCTTTCAATCTCTTTGAGCCAAGTCTACGCTCTATTAGGATCATACCTACCTTTTAAAGTAGGCGGATTGTTCCTCTAGAACTTCCCCAAATAATGAAACTCATCATTTCCACCAGCATTACGCTGATTCTGAACAGCCTGCAAAGCAGCAGCAATCGCAACATCGTTTCTCCCAACCATTTCTACTTTTCCACCACCAACAACAATAATGGTTAGAAGACAACACCGACAGTCTTCAACTGTCACACCACACCAACTCAACAACTTGGCCGGACAAACCGACATGCTCTGATACCACTAATGTAACACCCTAAATTCCCCGCATACTTTATAATAAAATATTAAATTAAATTTAAACACAAAGCATTTGGATGTCACATTTCACCGAAAACCTGCTCATACTTCATGATATGTAACACATGCTAATTTTTTTAAGAATTATAAATAGTAATAATAAAAATAAAGCATGTCTGAAATCTTTTTATTTTTAACAGCGGAAACATGGACATCAAATAATTATTCAAAACATAATTATGAAATAATGTAATTATAACAAAAATCCAACATAAAAGATAATATAAGACTCCACCAACAATTAAACACGCAAACGCCAACCCACGGTGTTGCACATCAGAGCAGATGAAGACTCTATAAAATAAAGAGGAAGACTTCATTTTTCACTCACATCAACTCCTCTACTGTGAGTTATCTACACGATGCCCGTGTAAAGGCAACATTCAAACAAAAAGGGTGAGATATCATATTTATATAAAGGAAATCTTGATAATAAGTAAGCAACAGATTATTACATGCACATCACCCATTCCACAATACATCTCCACACAATCAACACAACAACCAACAAACACAATAACAACACGACCAATATGCAATGCAATGAGACTCACAACTCGACTCAATGCATATGATACCAATACATGAACACTTAGGTTCACCGCTTCAATTCCCACCTTCTAGGATCAGAGCTTACAAATTTGTTCTCATCACCTTCGATAACGCTTCACTGATTCCATCACCTCCAAAATCAGCTACTCACACTCAATCCCCACCTCCAAAATCAGCTACTCGCACTCAATCCCCACCTCCTAGGATTTAGGCCTAACAACAACAGACCATTGTCCAACCACATGAATGAATGTAACATATTATACATGCAACAACAATACTAAGCACAATGACCAACACCTTCATAGTCAATGTACTCCACCAATACTGGACACCATGCATCAACACATGCTACAACAATTTAGCAACAACAACAAAGAAATATAACAACCAACAACAATGCATTTTAGATTATGTCACACCACCACATAAGTGTTACAGTTCATTTCAGATTATGTCACGCCACCACATAACCGTTACAATGCATTTAACACCATTACACAACAAATTATTCAATTTCTGGTATATAAACCATTTTAAGAATAAATTTCATCGCGTCAGTTTCCCAACGCTTCCAACAACACCCGAATCGAGCTTCCGGAACTAAATTTATGAGTTTTTAAAGATTTTCAAAAACTGCTCCCTGTTTAACCAGTCACGCTACACAAAATACACTAAGTAACCTGTTATCCAAATCATGGAAATCGATTACGCCCTCACAGAATTGCCCAAAAACACCATTTTCAACAGTGTAACCGGTTACCCCTTTTCTGGTAACTGATTACACCTGCACCAGAATCACTTTTCTGCTGCTTATCAATACGAAAATCACTTTTTGACACACCCCAAAATCCCACTTTTCATACAATTTGTGCAACACATGGTTTTACTCAAAAATCATTTTTTATAAACATCAAAACCCCAATTCTTTCCACCCAAAACAATCATAACTTGAGTTCCGACTTTGACTCGTAATCCACCATCAACAACACAACAACTACATCATACAATCCATCAATTACATAATTCCAACAGCAACAACACAACAATTCAATGATAAATCATAATTACAACAACAATACACCACTCATAATTCATCAAAACCATTGTTCAATCCAACAATCACAAAAATGCAACAAAAACCATACATAGAGAGAAAAGAAACACAACCTAAGCATGGCATAATCTACCCACCATCTTCATACAATACCTCATATAATTAGAACCCCACCCTTACTTTAGAGTTCTTGCAAAAGCTTCTCAACAATGGTGATCTTCTCTTCCCTTTTGCTCTAGCTCTCCTTTCTCTTTTCTCCAAACTTTCACGATCTAACTCTTCTATTTCTCAACTCCTCTTATTTCTTATCATTATTCTATTATTATAATAACTTAATTTAACTAATTAAATAATAATAATTATAATAATAATAATTTCATAAATTATTTAATTAAATCAATATCCACCTAATATTAAATAATTAAATAATTATTAACTAATATAATTCAATTAGTCTTACTCACCACACCACCAAGTTCTACATTATTACTCACACACTTTCAACACCATAAAGTCTATTCTTAAGGCTACATAATTAAATTATGGAAAATAAATAAAATAAGTCGGGGAGTTACAAGTTTGTTGTTTTCAATAATGTATTTCAGATACATTTGGATGTGTTTTAATGTATATTTAACATTACTTATACAAATATTGGACTTAACATTTTGTATGTCATAAAACTAGTTTTTTTCTATTTGTCAAGGGTGAATCTGAACTTCGAAATTCAAGAAACCTCATATGTGTTCTAAAATTGGGGTTTCAATATCAGAACAAGCCCCATTTTTTTGTTATTTTGTAAATAATAGAATGAATCCAAAAATTGAAACTTGGATTCATCCATGAGACATGATTTCTATTGTATGGTCCATTTTCATCTAAACATTTTATAAATATGCCTCATTTCTTAACAAAAACTAACCAAAATGGAAAAATATTGGTATATCATATTTGTTTATTTCAACGGCATGAGACCTCATTTTGAATTTAGGGTCTTAGAGAACACCCTTCTTGTAGATCTAAATTTTAAAATGAAGAATCTCTTAAACTACTCAAACAATCGAAAAGTGGTTAAGATTGATTATCATTCATCCTCGATTGATAACAAACGGAAGATAAATTTTAGTAAGCTTGAGCTCAAAACGGGTGTAGATATAAGTGTTATGTGGAGTATATTTCACCGTTACACAACTAAGGGTCTAATGGGTGTGGACGTGATAATTGTAAGATCGACGAACGATATTATGAAGATGTTGAAACATCCTGAAGCATGGGTTGCTTATGAAATTTCATGCTAGATTTAAGTTAACAAATATTTATGTTATGTTATGTATTTTGTGTGTGTGTGTGTGTGTGTGTGTGCGCGCATATGTCTGTGTGCAAGTGTCTGGTGTGAAAGATCTATGTTAAGTTATTATTTTCTTCATACCATGTCTAAACTTTTTATATTTATTGTGACAACATAGTATAATCGGATTTTGAAATCTGGAAAACTCTCTAACTTTAATTTTCCTTGGTTCTAAAATTGGTAGTGTTTTAAAAACCGAACTGAATCGAACCAGCATATCGAATTGATCGAACTGGGAATTGAAGAGATCATTGGTTTGGTCTGATTGTTGGATTGGGTATGTTATTGAACCAGTGATAACTGACCAAAATCGGCTAAAATCGATAACATGACGGTTTTGGAAAACCGGTGGGTTAAATGCATGCTTTTTTGCCTCAGAAAAATGACACCAATTTGATATATTTTTTTAGAAAAATAAAATTAAAATATAAGTAGACTATTCAAAACTTATTTGCAACAACTTTCCCTCGTTTGCAATTAAACATTGTTCAAAATTTATTTAAATTTGTATTTTGTACTATTTTATTTTTGTGTGATGATTATGTTCATAATTTAAATTTAGGTCATAAACTTGTGACATTATGAAATTTTGAATTTTTTGTAGGTGTCATGATATTTTTAAGAGACAAAGTCATATGGTTCGAATAATAAATATACAATTTTGTTATTGGTACTGATTTATTCAACAGAGTTATCCAATTTAATCTGATTTAGTCATGTGATTTGACTAGTGACTATGTGGTTCAACCAATGAACCAATGACCTAGTACCCTCACGAGTTTGATGACTAGTCTGATTTTTAAAACATTGAAAATTGGATTGTGGTGTGTTAAGTCGTATCCGAATTTTAATTTTTACATATTATAAATCCAAATTTCAAAATCAAGACATATACTTACCTATGATTTGATTTGTTTTTTAGAAAGAGTTTGTTATGCATTTGGATATTCTAAAAATATTTTTGAAATTTTACCAGAATGTGTGAAAAAATACAAAATAAAAATTATTACAATATTAAAGACATGTTTGATTTCTTTTTCAAAAATTATTATTTAATTTTTAAAAACTTTAAACTGAGTAAAAATTTTTTTGTTAACTTTTTGTAATTGTGAATTTTAAAAACTGCTTTGTAATTGTGAACCCTTAAAGCCATTCAATTATTAAATATTATAAATAATTTTCTTCAAAACTTTAATCGATTTTTATTAACTTTTAATTACAAACTTTAAATATTAGTTTATACATCATGTATATAATAAATCTCAAATTATTTGAATAAAAATAAATATTTAAGAATTTTACGTATTAGTTTGGTATAGTTATTCTCCAATAAATACATCTCATCATTCATTGCCTTCAATTATTCTGGTTCTCTTTGCTTTCAAATGTCTCCTTTAAATTGTTTAGTTATGAGTTTTGCAGCCCTTCAACCACCTTTAAGGCATAGCAAATAAGACCAACATAGTCACTTCTATAGAATTAGAAGCATGAGCCTCAACATCCTCGTCATAAATAGAATCACTAATAAGAACCTTCACTTTAAACTGAGTTTTTTCTACCATAGTTTGAAGTATCTCATATCTATGTCTTTGCACTTCATCCTCATACATGTTTCATCAAAAGTAATATCTCTGCTTATGATAAATTTTGATCCTATGGATTTCATCTTCCACATCTTTTATCCCTTCACTCATTCAAGTAAACCAACGAAAACACATTTCACAATTTTAACATTAATCTTGTCTTGCTTGGTTGGTATATTCAAAAACCTTCAAATTAGATTAGTTTAATGATTTCCTAGTCCTAACTTCCATAGGTGTCTTGAAGCATATTCCTATGGATAGATATTTGTAGATTAAGTAAGTTGCAGTAGAAACAAATTCACCATAGAAACTCTAGGGCAACTCGGCTCCAAACAACATACACCTTACCCATTTTAGAAATATCTTATTCATGCATTCCACTTGACCACTGTGTTGCGGTGTTCCAACTAAGATTTTATGCCTCGTTATATTTTGTTTCTTGAAAACCTCCTTAAGCTTCTCTAGAACAAATTTCAAGCCATAAGTACCCAATTGATTTCCTATAAGAGTATGTCATTTTTTAAACTTTTCAAAGGCATCACTTTTATGTTTCAAAATATGAACTCATAATCTTCTATAAAAATTATCAATCAGAGTGAGAAAATATAACTCACCCTTGTGGGTTGCCACCCTTGTCGGGCTCCAAAGATTCGAGTGAAGATACTCAAACAGTATAATAAAACTATGCATATCAATCTAAAACTTCTCCCTATGTTGTTTTACTAGTATGCGATGATCACAAAGTTCTAATTTGTTTAATTTCTCACTGCCTAGCAAATCTTGCTTGCAGAGTACAACCAAACATCTTTCACTAACATTGGTGTAACAAAGAGCCCACCACTCCTCAAACTCTTGAGTACAGTGATAAGAGAGCGAACAATTGAAGGAACCGAGGAAAACCTCTTTCCTTTTGCAAAATAAGTGGTAGCTTTTAAGCCATTTCTTGCTGGCGTTGTGTGTGGAAAAGAAGAAATAATCTCCTTCAAGAATGAAACCCTTAGAAAGTAATTGGCTCAAACCAAATTGCTTGTCGACCAAGTTTGGTTGGTAAGGATAAGCCATCCCTGCCTTAGAAGAGGTAAGACTCGACCACAAAGTTGTAGGATTGAAGCGTGTGCGCGGAGTAGCATGTATATCCTTCTCTTCTTGAGGGGAAAAATTGGGAAATGGTTTCCTGAACCTTTCAAAACCATACTATCGACTAGAAAATGGTACCATAGTTGAAGTGAAAGCCTTGCAACTAGATGTTTTTGGAAGTAACTCTCAAATACCTCCAAAGATATAGCTTTTCAATTGTCGGGAGTAAGTTATGCAAGCCTAGGACCTTCAACTCCCACCTCTAGGCTAGGAGGAACTCTGGTCTTGAGGGAAGAATTGAAAGTGGCAACAAGCCACAATTGTAGAAGCCAGATAAGGCCACCTATCTAAAGGATATTAGGATTCACCCTATTCTTCAAGTCTTCGCAGGCCAACCCTAGTTATTCATATAGGCCAAAAAGAATTAACCCGTTGATGCAAATTTTTCTCCCTTCATGAAGTTGGGTAGCTAAAGGGACATACTTCTTTTCCACCTAAATAGATTGAGCTCAAAAGACGTACATCGAAAGCAAGTAAGTCAAGAATGAAATACGTTTCTAATCATCTACTCGATTTATCGAACCCTAGTGGTCCTCTATGAAGAAGCTGTAAGCAGTTCTGACAAAGGTAAAACCAGGTTTTGTTTATGTTTTGGTTGAAGGCTCAAAGGCCTCTCTCGTTGGTCTAAGACCAACAATAGCAACAATGTCAAAGAGTGTGGGAGTTATCATCCCACAAGATAGGTGAAACGTGTTGGTCGAAGTATCCCAGAAGCACATAGCTGCAATGAGCATATGAATGTTGTATATGGGCCCAAATCCCTTCAAAAGTGCTTCTTATTCTCTTGGACCATGTCCAACCATTTAATGTAATTAGTGTCCTTAGTCGGAGAAGAATAATGAAACATACAGTTCTCAAAGAAGTTGAAATTAAATGGGGCATCCATGAACACGTAAGATTCATATCCAAGGAAGGTAGGGAAGAAATTTTCCAGCACATTGGGTTTCTTAATGCGCCTGGGAAGAGGACTCATAAACACATGAACAGTACCAATAATGGTGTAAGGGATTAAAGAAACATGATACTAGAGGTTTCTTCTTCCTTCCTCCATTGGAGATTCAAGAATGTAAATATGGTTGTTTAAGTATAGTGGTGTACAATAACAGCAACAAAAGGAGGATGAGACTAAACTTTGGGCGCCATTGTTAATTTTGAAGGTTTCTTGGAGAGAAGTTTAGTGGAGAAGAAGAAAAATTGCAGAAAAACTCTCAAGGTTTCTTTTTTTCATTTCACAAAGATGGAAATGGTGAGAGAGAGAGAGAGAGAGAGAGAGAGAGAGAGAGAGAGAGAGAGAGAGAGAGAGAGAGAGAGAGAGAGAGAGAGAGAGAGAGAGAGAGAGAGAGAGAGAGAGAGAGAGAGAGAGAGAGAGAGAGAGAGAAGAGAACTTTCAGGGGTAACATGTTAAATACCTAAAAGAGAAAATAGTTTAGTTTTTTCCTTCCAAGTGATTTTGGACACGTGGCGTACTCAAGTCGACAAATGGAATTGAAAGGTCATTGAGAAAGATGAAAATGAAATTAAAAGAGTTTTTCTTCATTTTGTTTTTTATTAAAGCTCCTAGGAAATAGGGAGTGATCATGATCGATTGCACACACATCTTTGACGCGGCGTTTTGGTGTAAAGTGGTCATAATAACCAAAGAATAATAATTAAATATTGAGATGTTTCATCGAAGTGACGTGTGCAGACTTGACAAAACATTGTCGAAGGGATACAAAAATGCCATCTTTCTTCCATATGACCATATGATCAAAAGCGGCATTTTTTGGGGGGCATATGTTATTCTAGAATTTTCACTTAGTAGAAAAGCCAACTGAATATTTCATCGGGAAAATGCTAAGTGTTAGTATTGATTGGTATAAGTCGACAATAATAGTGCGTCGACAAGAGCGCTCTGCCTGGCGTCTTGAGATGTAGTTTGGAAGAATCTCAAGAGCATATCTTTGGATATGGTTTAGAGGAGTCTCAGGAACGGATTAGGGTAAACACTCGACACCATGTCGAGGACGAGACTTTCGATAAAGCTTAAAAGACTTAGGAAATTGAGGGAACCAAATACAGAAGAAGGGACTTAGCGCTATCAATAACTACCGTCAATGACAAAGCATTTACTAGTCCCTAAGAGCAGGTAGAGAACCTAGGATAATGGTTTTTAGTAGTTTTCAAGTACTGACGATGTGGCATGCATCAAAGAAATAGGTTACATGTCTTTGAAAACGTGTCAAATCTTTAGGAGTGAATTGTTAGAAATGATTATTTTTAGTTTAGTATATATAGAAAGCTCATATGTTGTAATTAAGTTCGCAAATTTCATATACTTTCTCTATAGAACTGGAGTACCCAAACCAAAGCGTGAAATAATTTGTGAGTGATATGTGAGTCTACATCCATTTCATTGTATTTTCTTTATGTTTTCTTAATTGAAATATCTTTTCTTTTTGTCATTTACTGCATTCATTTAATGTTGTTTATTGCAAAATTCTTTTACTTTAATTTAATATTTATTATCTTTAAAGTTTGTCGTTGCGCTGTCTGCACATAAAAATTCGTAGTCACATCATATACATATTTTCTTGTAAACGTGTTTTCACAAAGTTGCTCCCTAAATTTTTTGAGTTAATCTCACATACTTTTAAACTCATGATTGTTCCCTAAAAACACTTGTAAACAGCTACTAAGTGTCAATTAATCGTGAAACCTCATTAAACATAAGTACATTATTCTTAAAGTATTTGTAGTCAAGCTTTACTATCACATAGGACAACAATATTGCATAGAGACTATTATGTAAGTCAATTAATGATCATGTCTCACGTGTCATAGATACACTATGCCAAAAATGGCCTTTAGCAGCGCTTTTTTTGACCTTTAGCAGCGCTTTAAAGCGCTGCCTAAAGTGGCGCTGCTAAAGGTAAAGGCAGCGCTTTTTTTGTGGAAAAAGCGCTGCTAAAGGCATCACTTTTAGCAGCGCTTTTTTACCCCTTTAGCAGCACTTTACAAAGCGCTGCCTATTCTCCCTCCCCCTCCCCCCCTTTAGCAGCGCTTTTTTAAAGCGCTTTCTTAGACCCCTCCTTTCCTATGCCTATTTTCCCCCCTTTAGCAGCGCTTTCTTGTAAAAGCGCTGTCTATACTTCACGTTTTTAAAAAAAAAAATTTTGAAAAATCACATTTTTTTATATATTTTTAGACAAACCTGCTTATAACAATTAAATTCCCTGCTTATAATTCAGGCCTTAAATATAACTTGGGCTTTAAACATTATAATTCAACACTTGGCCTTTAATTCAACACAATATAACTAAATATTATACATTATACAATAACACTTTGCAATTTACACATAATTAACTCAAGTATAATTTACACATAATTTAAACATTGTACATTATACAATATACAATTTACACATAATTACAAATCCAATATACATTATAGAATTCTTAACTCAATCATAAATTGACACCATTCTTCCTTAATTTCTTCCAATTTTGCTTTCGAGTACGTAGCGCATTTGAATTCATCAAAATACTACATAATATAACAGAACAAGCACGATTTAATACTAATTACTCAGATGAAATATTAGTTAATTATCAAAATGAATCATATAACTCATGAATTGATCCATACCATGATTGGAATCTCTAATTGACCAGAAAGAATGATTTCCTTCATAAAGCGCAGTACAAAATATCCGCAGTCAATCCCACCACGCTGACGAGGACACTGTATTAGGAAAAAAGCGAACGAACATTTATCAGGATATATAGTTTAGATAGTTTTATAAGTAGAACCACTATAACAGTCAAACATGGGAAAATATACCTCCACTCTGATCCAGTTGATGTTGCTAGCCCTGCTTTTTGGCACTGTTGTATCTCTCTGTGCTCTGTATATTTGTATAACTCTAACATAATATAAACACATATTTAGAACAATGTCACATAATAAATAAACATATATAATTATTCAGAACACTATATATCATCACTTACGTATCAACCATGTTCTTCAGATTTTCATATTTGTTTGTATCGCCATCCAATGAATCTATATAATACACTATTTCTTTAATCGGATTAATTGCGACCAACAACCAGTGACCACTATAAAATAAGACAACAGTTTAGACGGAAATGTTATATAATATGGCAAAAATCGAACAATTATAATAAATGAATTTAGAATAAAAACTAACCCATGGCCAGTATTATATGGCAACATAAACAACTTCTCCGTATTCGCACCCATAAATCTCTGGACTGTGTACTCTTTGACTGCTTCTGGTGTCTGGTCTATTGTCCGTGAGTTGACACTACTAGCAGATAAGAATGCGAATACTGAAGTCAAATCAGCGGGGACCAACAACTTGTCATACAAGAACCTAAAAAAAATATAATCAACATTAGATTATTCAGTTAAACGAGCGAATTTTAAAATGTTCAATTATCTAATTAAAATGGATCGAAGTACCTGATGTAGGAATGCATAACCCCGACGCCCAATTCTAAATGTTTGAAAACCTGGTCGAAATCCTCCTTAGCAAGTGTTTCGGGATATTAAAAACCGAAAATACCTTGATCCATATGTATTAGACGGATGCCGCCCCCAGGCACGTCTGTTGTCCCTACATATGTTTCAAGGCACATCCTAAATTGAGGAACAAATGCTCTTTTTGTCTCGACCTTTTTTTTGGGCACCTTGGAAGTTTCAGGCATGTTTCCCTTGCTGACTTGTTGCGACTGCTGATCAAGAACCTAAAAGTCATATATAAGTTCAGTAAATAATTTATAATAAAATAATCACTTAAACTATAGTACTAGTACCTGTAACTTTGATGCAGCTGAATCGGTATCCCGCACAATAATTTTATCATCTTTTGTTTTGGATTTTGTGGGAGTCTAAGATCATCATGTCAATAAGAAAGTGTAAATGTCAGAATAACTTTCATGTATGGGTAATAAAACATTGGAATATTACAAGGTTCAACCTACCTCATCATCTATGAAAATGAGATTCGCCGGCCATGCTACATAAGCTCCTATCGCGTCTCCCACCACTGTTGCGTCTGATACATCGTCTGGTATAGGCAACAATGCCCCCCCCTCTAATGCAATATCAACAGATACTTTCAAAAATCCAGCAGGGAGGGGTTTATGGTGAAGTAAGTCTCCCAGGGTGTTATGCACCTTTCCCTTGCCAACCATGCGATAAGTCGGCGACGATAAATATAGTCGACAAGGTGAAATGCCCTAAACAAATAATGATCAGTTAATGTGTCAATTAAGAAAAATGTGCTAAATTAATTTCAATGTAATATATACAATTACCTCTGGAAGCTTCTGCGGACAACCGATACTATCTTTGTCACTAGTAGCTTTACCGGCCTCTAGAGCGCGCCTTTCGGACATGTATCTCTCCTTATCCTTCTGTAATTCACGAATTTGAGCTTTCATTTCCTCCAAAGTAGCCATCACTTCTTTATTGGTTGGATTTTTTTTCCTTGGCTGCTTATACAGTTTGGATGGAGTGACACCAAATCCCTTGCCCCTCACACGCCCAGAGTACTCAGGAATATTCAACACCCTACTTAATAAACTCCTGCAATCATCGTCTTCAGCAGGAGTTATAGTCGGGGATAGGGACTCCAGAAATATAGATAAAAGCATATTTAAATATTTTATACACTTTGTTCAAACACTTTGTTCAAAAGCTAATGTTGTACTTACACATTGTTCAAACACTTGTTGAACTTCTTCTTGGACGGCTCCATCTCTTCCCACCCGGGCAGCCTTCCATACGACATGGTCCGGAAGAGATGTCGCATCACTTTTCTCCTCTTCCAACTACGCATTAAGACGAACAATAAAGCATTATATCCTATTATGTATACTTACTATTTTTTGTAAATAGATCATATTAAAGCATATATATGCACTTACTAATTTTTGTTCTAAGCGTGCATATCCCAAACGCCCCTTTCTATATGGATACGCAGGGTTTGATGCCCGTTCCCGATTTACGCCACTCTTAACCTGAAAAAACAAGTTTAAGTCATATCAGTTTGTTTGTGGAATAGGTATATATACTATACATTGTTCATGATAAGTTGTACTTACTTCAAATTCTTTGGTTCTTCGCTTCGCAACAAATGTCTCCCATTCTGCATCCGAAATCAAATCAGCGTACTTTGCTGGACGCTCCGAGTCTACAAAGTTGCCATCATAATCTTTAAGAAATTTGTTGGTTAAAAACGCTCTAAATCCCCTCAAGCGTTTTCCGGCCAACTGAATACAATATTTTCTCCTAGAATCCTCAATATTAAAAGATCTCTGCAAACAAATACACATACATATAACATGTTAGTATAATTAATTTAAAGATGTAACTGTCAACATAATTAAAAATGATCAAATCTCATACTTGAATCTCGCTCCAAATTTTATCCTTAGCCGCTTGTAATGCAGGAATTCTCCAGTTATCGCAAGTAATCGGAACTTGCGAAGTACAAGTGCTCCAATATAACTTGTCAGCAGCGCACCATTAGGCTCAACCAACTGATCTCTTTCATTCCAATGGACATCGTACTTTACACCTCTATCTCTCGCACGGATGATTCTTTTCATTATCGTTATGCCTCTTTTAATTTCGCCTTCAACGTCTTTGGGTGTTTCTTTTACATCATGTGATGTTTCCTCGTTGCTGGCCATAATATACCTGTAAATCAGAATAACAACAACAACAACAAATATCAACAACAATAACAACAAATGTCATATTAAACAACAACAACAACAATCTATATCAAATATACACTATATCTCATATTTCATATCAACAACAACAACAAATATCATATTAAACAACAACAACAACAATATATATCTCATATTTTACATCAACAACAACAACAAATATCATATTAAACAACAACAACAACAACAATATATATCAAATATATATATCTCATATTTTACATCAACAACAACAACAAATATCATATTAAACAACAACAACAACAATATATATCAAATATATATATCTCATATTTTACATCAACAACAACAACAAATATCATATTAAACAACAAATATCATATTAAACAACAACAACAACCACAATCTATATCAAATATAAACTATATCTCATATTTTACAACAACAACAAACAACAAATATTATATTTTACAACAACAACAAACAACAAATATCATATATCAAATATTAAACTATATCAAATATCAAATATCAAATATATCTCAATAACACTAAAAACATCAAATACATATATCAAATATCATATATTAAACTATATATATATATATATATATATATATATATATATATATATATATATATATATATCAACAACAACAACAAAAACAATCAGAACAACAACAACAACAACAACAAATAACACAACAACAACAACAACAAAAAACTCAAATATCTCATATTTTACATCAACAACAACAACAATATCATATATATCTCATATATCATATTAAACCTTCAATATCATATTTTACATAAACCTTCAATATCATATTTTACATAAACCAGCAACAAAAACCATCAGAACAACAACAACAACAACAAATAACACAAAACCTTCAATATCATATTTTACACTAAACCTTCAATAACTCAAATAACACAAAAACTTCAATAAAAACAACAACAACAACAATATAAAACTATCTATTATGTTCAAATACCATCTATATAAAACCATCTATATCATCAGAACAACAATGGTGAAAAGATAAAAAAAAAACAAGAAAAGCATAGCAAGCTTCACGTACCGTAACAATGGTGGACCGACAATGCAGACGGATGGATGAACTCAAAAACAGACGGTGAACGGTCGGTGATGGTCGGAAGGATGATCGGATGGAAGAAGGCGATGGTCGGACGATGAACAGTGGGTGGTTGGTTCATGTTTTCGTTCTCCAGAGAAAGAAGAAATAGTTAGCGTGACTGTTCTGATTCTATTAAAATTCTGGAGGGTATTTTAAAATTATAATATGAATACCTTTAGCAGCGCTTTTAAAGGACTTTAGCAGCGCTTTTAAAAGCGCTTTCATAGGGTGCCTTATCAATTCCATATAGCAGTGCTTTATATAAAAAGCGCTTTCTAAGGGTCCCCCTTTAGCAGCGCTTTTAAAAAGCGCTTTCTTAGGGGCCCCCTTTAGCAGCGCTTTCTTAGATCCACCATTTAGCAGCGCTTTTTTAAAAGCGCTGTCTTTGGTAGGCGCTTTTTTTCTTTTTTTTTTATGGCCCTTTAGCAGCGCTTTTGTAAAAAGCGTTGTCTTTCTATGCGCTGCTAAAAGTGATTTCTGGCATAGTGATATGAGATATTAAGTCTAAACATGGGAATAAATATTATGAGTAATATTTATACTGGATTGATCAACCATGAGAATACTACACAGTTTGTTATGTAAATGTCATAATTTATCATAATGATATTTTGATGTATACCATCCTTCGACCTAAAACCACAATGGACCTTAGATGTAGAGTCGATTACTTTATTGTTAATCAAATATTGTCTGTAATAGGATGACCATAAAGATGGTTGATGGGTATTCCATAAATCATGTTAAAGGACATGAGTGACCTAAACAGGATTTGTCCCTCATACCACTATGCCAAAAATGGCCTTTAGCAGCGCTTTTTTTGACCTTTAGCAGCGCTTTAAAGCGCTGCCTAAAGTGGCGCTGCTAAAGGTAAAGGCAGCGCTTTTTTTTTTATGGAAAAAGCGCTGCTAAAGGTATCACTTTTAGCAGCGCTTTTTTACCCCTTTAGCAGCGCTTTCAAAGTGCTGCCTATTCTCCCTCCCCCTCCCCCCCTGTAGCAGCGCTTTATGAAAGCGCTTTTGTAGACCACCCTTTAGCAGCGCTTTTTTAAAGCGCTTTCTTAGACCCCTCCTTTCCTAACCTATAGCAGCGCTTTTTTATGCCTATTTTTCTCCCTTTAGCAGCGCTTTCTTGTAAAAGCGTTGTCTATACTTCACGTTTTTAAAAATTTTTTTTTTGAAAAATCACATTTTTTATATATTTTTAGACAAACCTGCTTATAACAATTAAATTCCCTGCTTATAATTCAGGCCTTAAATATAACTTGGCCTTTAAACATTGTAATTCAACACTTGGCCTTTAATTCAACACAATATAACTAAACATTGTACATTATACAATAACACTTTGCAATTTACACATAATTAACTCAAGTATAATTTACACATAATTTAAACATTGTACATTATACAATATACAATATACAATATACAATATACAATATACAATATACAATATACAATTTACACATAATTACAAATCCAATATACATTATAGAATTCTTAACTCAATCATAAATTGACACCATTCTTCCTTAATTTCTTCCAATTTTACTTTCGAGTACGTAGCGCATTTGAATTCATCAAAATACTACATAATATAACAGAACAAGCACGATTTAATACTAATTACTCAGATGAAATATTAGTTAATTATCAAAATGAATCATATAACTCATGAATTGATCCATACCATGATTGGAATCTCTAATTGACCAGAAAGAATGATTTCCTTCATAAAGCGCAGTACAAAATATCCGCAGTCAATCCCACCACGCTGACGAGGACACTGTATTAGGAAAAAAGCGAACGAACATTTATCAGGATATATAGTTTAGATAGTTTTATAAGTAGAACCACTATAACAGTCAAACATGGGAAAATATACCTCCACTCTGATCTAGTTGATGTTGCTAGCCCTGCTTTTTGGCACTGTTGCATCTCTCTGTGCTCTGTATATTTGTATAACTCTAACATAATATAAACACATATTTAGAACAATGTCACATAATAAATAAACATATATAATTATTCAGAACACTATATATCATCACTTACGTATCAACCATGTTCTTCAGATTTTCATATTTGTTTGTATCGCCATCCAATGAATCTATATAATACACTATTTCTTTAATCGAATTAATTGCGACCAACAACCAGTGACCACTATAAAATAAGACAACAGTTTAGACGGAAATGTTATATAATATGGCAAAAATCGAACAATTATAATAAATGAATTTAGAATAAAAACTAACCCATGGCCAGTATTATATGGCAACATAAACAACTTCTCCGTATTCGCACCCATAAATCTCTGGACTGTGTACTCTTTGACTGCTTCTGGTGTCTGGTCTATTGTCCGTGAGTTGACACTGCTAGCAGATAAGAATGCGAATACTGAAGTCAAATATGCGGGGACCAACAACTTGTCATACAAGCGCCTAAAAAAAATATAATCAACATTAGATTATTCAGTTAAACGAGCGAATTTTAAAATGTTCAATTATCTAATTAAAATGGATCGAAGTACCTGATGTAGGAATGCATAACCCCGACGCCCAATTCTAAATGTTTGAAAACCTGGTCGAAATCCTCCTTAGCAAGTGTTTCGAAATATTCAAAACCGAAAATACCTTGATCCATATGTATTAGACGGATGCCGCCCTCAGGCACGTCTGTTGTCCCTACATATGTTTGAAGGCACGACCTAAATTGAGGAACAAATGCTCTTTTTGTCTCGACCTTTTTTTGGGGCACCTTGGAAGTTTCAGGCATGTTTCCCTTGCTGACTTGTTGCGACTGCTGATCAAGAACCTAAAAGTCATATATAAGTTCAGTAAATAATTTATAATAAAATAATCACTTAAACTGTAGTACTAGTACCTGTAACTTTGATGCAGCTGAATCGGTATCCCGCACAATAATTTTATCATCTTTTGTTTTGGATTTTGTGGGAGTCTAAGATCATCATGTCAATAAGAAAGTGTAAATGTCAGAATAACTTTCATGTATGGGTAATAAAGCATTGGAATATTACAAGGTTCAACCTACCTCATCATCCATGAAAATGAGATTCGCCGGCCATGCTACATAAGCTCCTATCGCGTCTCCCACCACTGTTGCGTCTGATACATCGTCTGGCATAGGCAACAACGCCCCCCCCCCCCTCTAATGCAATATCAACAGATACTTTCAAAAATCCAGCAGGGAGGGGTTTATGGTGAAGTAAGTCTCCCAGGGTGTTATGCACCTTTTCCTTGCCAACCATGCGATAAGTCGGCGACGATAAATATAGTCGACAAGGTGAAAAGCCCTAAACAAATAATGATCAATTAATGTGTCAATTAAGAAAAATGTGCTAAATTAATTTCAATGTAATATATACAATTACCTCTGGAAGCTTCTGCGGACAACCGATACTATCTTTGTCACTAGTAGCTTTACCGGCCTCTGGAGCGCGCCTTTCGGACATGTATCTCTCCTTATCCTTCTGTAATTCACGAATTTGAGCTTTCATTTCCTCCAAAGTAGCCATCACTTCTTTATTGGTTGGATTTTTTTTTCCTTGGCTGCTTATACAGTTTGGATGGAGTGACACCAAATCCCTTGCCCCTCACACGCCCAGAGTACTCAGGAATATTCAACACCCGACTTAATAAACTCCTGCAATCATCGTCTTCAGCAGGAGTTATAGTCTGGGATAGGGACTCCTGAAATATAGATAAAAGCATATTTAAATATTTTATACACTTTGTTCAAACACTTTGTTCAAAAACTAATGTTGTACTTACACATTGTTCAAACACTTGTTGAACTTCTTCTTGGACGGCTCCATCTCTTCCCACCCGGGCAGCCTTCCATACGACATGGTCCGGAAGAGATGTCGCATCACTTTTCTCCTCTTCCAACTACGCATTAAGACGAACAATAAAGCATTATATCCTATTATGTATACTTACTATTTTTTGTAAATAGATCATATTAAAGCATATATATGCACTTACTAATTTTTGTTCTAAGCGTGCATATCCCAAACGCCCCTTTCTATATGGATACGCAGGGTTTGATGTCCGTTCCCGATTTACGCCACTCTTAACCTGAAAAAACAAGTTTAAGTCATATCAGTTTGTTTGTGGAATAGGTATATATACTATACATTGTTCATGATAAGTTGTACTTACTTCAAATTCTTTGGTTCTTCGCTTTGCAACAAATGTCTCCCATTCTGCATCCGAAATCAAATCAGCGTACTTCGCTGGACGCTCCGACTCTACAAAGTTGCCATCAGAATCTTTAAGATATTTGTTGGTTAAAAACGCTCTAAATCCCCTCAAGCGTTTTCCGGCCAACTGAATACAATATTTTCTCCTAGAATCCTCAATATTAAAAGATCTCTGCAAACAAATACACATACATATAACATGTTAGTATAATTAATTTAAAGATGTAACTGTCAACATAATTAAAAATGATCAATTCTCATACTTGAATCTCGGTCCAAATTTTATCCTTAGCCGCTTCTAATGCAGGAATTCTCCAGTTATCGCAAGTAATCGGAACTTGCGAACGTACAACTGCTCCAATATAACTTGTCAGCAGCGCACCATTAGGCTCAACCAACTAATCTCTTTCATTCCAATGGACATCGTACTTTACACCTCTATCTCTCGCACGGATGATTCTTTTCATTATCGTTATGCCTCTTTTAATTTCGCCTTCAACGTCTTTGGGTGTTTCTTTTCCATCATGTGATGTTTCCTCGTTGCTGGCCATAATATACCTGTAATTCAGAATAACAACAACAACAAATATCAACAACAATAACAACAAATGTCATATTAAACAACAACAACAAACCATCTATATCAAATATAAACTATATCTCATATTTATAATCAACAACAACAACAAATATCATATTAAACAACAACAACAACAACAACAACAATCTATATCAAATATACACTATATCTCATATTTCATATCAACAACAACAACAAATATCATATTAAACAACAACAACAACAACAATATATATCAAATATATATATATATATATATATATATATATCTCATATTTTACATCAACAACAACAACAAATATCATATTAAACAACAACAACAATAATATATATCAAATATATATATATCTCATATTTTACATCAACAACAACAACAAATATCATATTAAACAACAACAACAACAACAACAACAATATATATCAAATATATATATCTCATATTTTACATCAACAACAACATCAAATATTATATTAAACAACAACAACAACAATATATATCAAATATATATATCTCATATTTTACATCAACAACAACAACAAATATCATATTAAACAACAACAACCACGATCTATATCAAATATCATATATCAACAACACTAAAAACATCAAATATCATATATCAAATATCATATATCAAATATCATATATTAAACTATATATATATATATATATATCAACAACAAAAACAATCAGAACAACAACAACAACAACAAATAACACAACAACAACAACAAAAAAAACTCAAATATCTCATATTTTACATCAACAACAACAACAATATCATATATATCTCATATATCATATTAACACAACAACAAATAACACAACAACAACAAAAACCATCAGAACAACAACAACAACAAATAACACAAAACCTTTAATATCATATTTTACACTAAACCTTCAATAACTCAAATAACACAAAACCTTCAATAAAAACAACAACAGCAACAATATAAAACCATCTACTATGTTCAAATACCATCTATATAAAACCATCTATATCATCAGAACAACAATGGTGAAAAGATAAAAAAAAAACAAGAAAAGCAGAGTAAAGCTTCACGTACCGTAACAATGGTGGACCGGCAATGCAGACGGATGGATGAACTCAAAAACGGACGGTGAACGGTCGGTGATGGTCGGAAGGATGATCGGACGGAAGAAGTTGATGGTCGGACGATGAACAGTGGTTCGTTCGTTCGTTTTCGTTCGCCAGAGAAAGAAGAAATGTGTTGCGTGACTGTTCTGATTCTATTAAAATTCTGGAGGGTATTTTAAAATTATAATATGAATACCTATAGCAGCGCTTTTAAAGGCCTTTAGCAGCGCTTTCATAGGGTGCCTTATCAATTCCATATAGCAGTGCTTTATATAAAAAGCGCTTTCTAAGGGTCCCCCTTTAGCAGCGCTTTTGAAAAGCGCTTTCTTAGGCCCCCCCTTTAGCAGGGCTTTTTAAAAGCGCTTTCTTAGGCCCACCATTTAGCAGCGCTTTTTTAAAAGCGCTGTCTATGGTAGGCGCTTTTTTTTTTTTTTTTTTACTGGCCCTTTAGCAGCGCTTTTGTATAAAGCGCTGTCTTTCTATGCGCTGCTAAAAGTGATTTCTGGCGTAGTGTACATATACAGGAGTAGTATCTATGACCTCTTGGTCGAGTATGACTGTAAAATGCATGGTCCTGCTCAAATTAGTCAATATAAGATATTTGACTTATTTGTTGTTATCAAGTATACAAGGGGATCAGGGAATTTAATATTAAACTATACAAAGGATACACATTTTATGTCTTGTGTTCAATATATATATATATATATATATATATATATATATATATATATATATATATATATATATATATATATATATATATATATATATATATATATATATATATATATATATATATATATATATATATATATATATATATATATATATATATATATATATATATATATATATATATATATATATATATATATATATATATATATATATATATATATATATATATATATATATATATATATATATATATATATATATATATATATATATATATATATATATATATATATATATATATATATATATATATATATATATATATAGAGAGAGAGAGAGAGAGAGAGAGAGAGAGAGAGAGAGAGAGAGAGAGAGAGAGAGAGAGAGAGAGAGAGAGAGAGAAGGGTAATTGTACACACGATCATTATCACAGAAAGGTTATGTCAGATCACACCACATTCTCCTCACTTGGATAGCAGTGATGTGTTGTTAGACACGTCACACTATTTATAATATTAAATAGGTGATTTAATATTATTGTCAATCTTACGAGAACCTATATAGTCACACACATAAAGTACTTTTAGTGGAATGGATTATTAAATTAAATATGATTTAATTCAGTTATGTGTTAATAGTATTTAAATTATTTAATATATTACCGCATATAATTTATTTGATTAAATATGATTTAATTAAATAAACGAAAATGACAACAAATTAAATTAAATATGATTTAATTTAATTATTTAACTTAATTTAATTAAAATAGTTTAATTAAATATAAATAGTTTTTTATTTTATTTAATTAAAAAAGAGCTTAATTTAATATAAATACAATAGACTAATTTGGAAAAGTCCAAAATAGGAGTTTTATGGTTTTAGTAGCTCTCTATAAATAGGTAATCCCATTCTATTCCAATCCTAGTTTTAGTTGTCGTCTAACTCAAAAAACGACTAGCACCGCCTTCCACTTTGCACTCGCGTGGACTTCGTAGAAACAATGGTATTTTCCACATTCATGATCAAATTTAAAGCACACTTCAAGAGGTATTTTGATAATCTATTTATGTTTGATTTGTGATTAATTATTTAATCAAGATTCATTCATCGAAATTGTTCCACTAAGAGAATCAATTTTTTTAATAAAAAAACCTTTGAAATCCTTTCAAAAAGGTAATCCAACTGTGGTACATGAAGGAAAGCTTTATCAAAAGTTACAGACCCTAATCTCATATTTGTTAAGAGTCGGTGCGAGAATTCTTCACAAAGGTACGTGATAGAACCTTTCCTAACCTCGTGAAATAATTTTATTCCAACTTATCAATTGTCAGAACATCCCTAAGGTCATCAGTTAGAGGGGTTAAAATATAAATCTACAAAGACCATTTTTGTATAATCTTTTAGTTACCTTACAAAGAAACAATAAACACATATGAGGCACCGTTAGGATATAAGAACTTCAAGAGGTCCACAACTCTAAACTCCCTTGTTGTAAACCCTATGGAAAAGAGAAATTTTCCCATTAAGTATACATTTTTGAAACCAAAAGTTCGTCTAACGCACTACCTCCTAACCATAATCCTTCTACCAAGAAGTTTAAACCTTAACTATGTCATTAGAGATGATATTGTTCCTCTTTGGATCCTAACCTAAAATATTCCAACAAAATAGGTAGAAGGAATATTACTCCACATGATCCACTACAAAGATAACCAGTCAATAACACTTTTCTATGGAGCAATGATCACTAAACTCTTAACAGAATTAAACATTGATACCATGGGAGAAACTATAGAATCATCTAACCACAAGATCAACTACACAACCCTTAAAGATATGAAAGTTCTTAACAAACATGGAGAACTGAGGGATGACTTAGTGTCTGAAAAAGAAATCCTAGAAGAAACTGAAGACATATCAATCAACAAAGTCTTTGAGATGTGCCAAAGCATAACCAAAGATGTGAAAGTGTAAGTTCTGTGGTTTTTGTATTGGCAAGATTTTGGTAAAATAACATGTTATTAGCAAGATATTAAACCAGGTGTTCTGCCATGACATTCAGACATCATGTTCAATATGATGTTGTGACATGTGCCAGGACATGTTATATCAGAAAGTTAGAGCATGCCTATTTTGGTATTTTTAATGTGAGTTTTGAGTGTGTTTTAATTCACACGTTTGCATTATCCAAGGGAGGATATTGTGGGAACATTATAGATTGTGTTAGTTTTCGTAAAAAGGATCTTTGAACCTTTTTAGGAAACTTTGTATTTTGTTCCTATTATTGTGCAGGAATATATGCTGATGATTGGAAGCTATTTCTTGGTGATTTGCATTTTATTTTGAAGCCCAAGCCCATGCAGTTGTGATGCTTATCTAAAGGAGACTTTAAACCTAAATAAAGTGTGGATTTTGAGAAAATTAGGATTAGCCGTGTATTGGAGTCTCTTTAGTGTTTATCGTATTTTTGCTTGTATGTCACTCATGTATCTTCTGATGCATTGAAGTTGACTAATTGTTCATTGTTAATTGTACACACTAAAGCTTTTAAGCAAGAGTGTATTATTCTTGATTAAAGCTTTCAAGCAAAACCAAGTATTTTACTTTGAAGGGCTGGTACTTCTATTTTGGGTAGTTGTTGAATTGTCACTAGGATTGTGACTGATTAGGAAGCGATTAGGATGTCTAGGTAGAAGTTGCACAAGGTAGTGATTAGGCGAGAAGTTATAAACAAGGGAGTTTAGCTTTGAACTAATACTATCATAATGAGTTTCCTTCCAGGCTTTGTAGCCCCCAGGTGTAGGTGAGTTGCATCAAACTGGGTTAATAACTACTGGTGTTATTTTACCTTCATGTCATTTAAGATTCTGCATTTTTTGTGATCAAGCTGTTCTGATCCTAGTGTTATGACATATGTCTCGACATCTGGTATATGTGTGCCAGAATTTCAATTGGCATTAGAGCAGGTCACCCTGTTCTGTTTTTGGGTGAGCTCCAAGGAGTTTGTATTCTGGTACTATAGACAAGGAAGGAGGAGGAAATGCTAACAAGCCTTCAATCTTGGATGGCACTAATTATGACTATTGAAAGGCACGTATGGTGGCTGTCTTAAAATCTATGGATATCAAAACTTAGAAGGCTATCATCAAGATTTTGGAGCACCATGTGGTTAAAGATAAATATGGGAAGGAGACTTTAAGCCAAGAGAGGATTGAACCAAGGAGGAAGATTAAACTGCTCTTGGAAACTTCAAAGCCTTGAATGCCCTGTTCAATGGAGTTGACAAGAACATGTTTAGGCTAATCAACACTTGTATTATGGCTAAGGATGCTTGGGAAATTCTCAAGACAACTCATGAAGAAACATCCAAGGTAAAGATGTCTAGACTTCAACAACTCACTACCAAATTTGAAAATCTAAAGATGAGGGAAGATGATAGTATTCATGACTTTCACATAAATGTTCTTGAAATAGCTAATGCCTTTAGTGCCCTGGGTGAAAATATATCATAAGAGAGTTGGTGAGGAAGAATATTAGGTTTCTTCCTAATAAATTTGACATGAAGGTCACAGCCATTGAAGAAGCCCAAAACATCAGCAGTATGAGAGTTGATGAACTAGTGGGGTCACTTCAAACTATTGAATTGACCATTAATGGTAGAGCTGAGAAGAAGAACAAAAGCATTGCTTTTGTTTCCACTTTATAAAATGAAGAGGAAGAAAGTTAACATGACACAAATGAAGGTATGGAAAATGCCATTGTATTACTAAGAAGACAGTTCAATCAAGTGCTGAAGAGAATGGAGAGGAAGTCAAGACCTAATGTCTAGAACATCAGTTTTGACTCCAACATGAACTGTACCTCTCAAAGAAGAGAAACAACTGAAGAAATGAGCAATCATAATAGATGGGTGAAATTTCATGAATGTGAAGGGTTTGGACACATTAAAGATGAATGTCCTGCTTATCTGACATATTCTAGTCGTGGCACTTTCGAGAAAGTCTTTTTGTTTAGTAACAAAATTTTGTATTTTAGAAGGGGTGTAATTGTAAATTCACCAAGTAATATTTTAATCTTGGTTAAATAATTTATCCAAAAAGGAGTATTTTTTTGGGTTCAAAGCTAAACCTTTTTAATAGCTTTAGTTTGGGGATTTAAGTTCTAAGTCATCATTTTGGTTCACAAGTTCAGCGGTGTCAAAAGCTTTCTTTGGTTCGAGATCAACCCGACTCAAAATCTCAAGTTGGTTTGTGGTTATCTTGGTAAGAACTCTAGTTCGTTTCGTAAGCTCACCCCAATAAAAGCTTGCTTAAGTTCAAGATAAGCTCAGTTTAAAATCGTAATGGTTCATGGTGATCCTGGTTAAAATTCCAGTTCGATTCGTGAGCTCAACCAACTCCAAAGCTTACCTTGCTTCAAGTTGGTGATTGGAAAGAAGACTAACCGCTTTAATCCACTGTTTGGAAGGATCACGAAATGCTTGACTTTGTAACTTGCTGTTTGGAAGAAAGACTAACTGTTGCTCTGCATTGTTTGTTGTTTGGTTGGAAGTTAGCCTAAAACTTTATGTTTCATTGTATAAGGGGGTTTGAGAGCTTAATATGCTAAAAACTCTTAAGATTTACTAGATACTCTCAAGATCAAATCTTGGGGATAATATTAGGTCTTTTATTTTTTTATCGAACCTCTATAATTCCTTGTGTTATTTTTCTTTCCCTTAAATCTTTATTTTACACATTCCTAATTTTCGCTACTAATTTCTAAAACATTTAAAAATGATTTTATACTTTGAAAATAATCATAATCTTTTTTCAAACTATAATTTTTATGAAATCCACAATTCTCCTCCCTCTTGTGTGTGGAGTCACTTGGCCAACACATACACCCTCTTAAGAGCTATCATACTTCACCATAAAAAGTACATTCACTTGAAACTACACCACTCCAAAAACTTTCATATTTTCTTCACCGATAATAGTAGTTCAAAATAACTATCACATTATATCATGAAAATTATAATTAACTTGAAATTAAATCACTCTAAGAATTTCCACATGTTGAAAATTTAGGATGAAAACTTATGGTGCAACTTCTATGTTGGTATAAAGGTCTCCAATCACCAACATAATCTTACACCATATTTTGCATTAACGTCAAAAAATGCTCATGTCCTAACCAACATCTTGTGTAAACCTAATTGTATCAACACATCTTTAACTTAAAATTTTCACAAGTCAAAAATGATTCTTCTAACAAAATTTTCTTTAGCGCAAACTTCACAACATGACTTGTGATTGAAACTCAACAACCCTTTCACAAAGCCACCTTTATTTTTTGACGTTGAATATCATACAAATTTGCAACCACAAATCATACTAATAACTAATATACCTGCATTAAACTAAAAGTTTTGATGCTAATTTTTGAGAAAAGTCGACATATGAAAAAATAAAGAACACGATTATAACATACTACGTAACTACAGACCGTGGGATCATATATTTCATCCAAATACTTTGTTTGAAGAACTTATGTATGTTATTTGCAGTGATATTTACCAAAGCTTTCGCTTTTACCTACTTGATAACGTAATCTATAACGACATTTAAGAACTTCAATTGCTTGATGGTTTGGGTGTCCATACCCCACACGAGAAAGGTCGGGGTGTTGTCAAAACATTTAGCTCTGATTAGATCCAATGACAGACGATGTTTAAGTGACTAAGATCAGGTGTACAACATTTTGACGAGGTATCGACTGATCATCTGTCCTACTTAGTGAAGCTATGACTTGAGCCTTTGAAATTGGGGACCTACTATTTTGGACTTTTGGCTAGACCGGATAAGTTACCAATCTAATCAGATTAATTTAAGAGAATTTATTAATTCACCCTATATATTACTAATGCACCACATGAAAATACTAAAATGCCTCTAAATTCTTGAGATGCATCTTTGAACACACCCAAGCACACACAACATATGCCAATTCTGAGTGAAGCCCTAGGAGTTGGGTTTTTTTTATAACCAGGAGATGCATCTCCAAAATATGGGCGTAGATGCATCTCTGTAACATATGTACAATAGAAGCAATATCAGAAGACCAGAAAGTTGTATTTTGACAAAATAAAATTACCATTCATCATATAAAATCAGCATTACATAAGTGATTTCAACATAAAATGAAACATTACATTTCAATATTTAGGTGGATGCTTCAACATATTCACAATATCTTCGACTGATCTTAAAATAGTCGATTCTAACTCGAGCCAAAATTTTGTTTCAAAACGGGAAAATATATTCCACATAGCCCTTACATCTGCATCCATCTTTAGCTCATAGTTTTTGAACTCAATCTTGCCTTTGTTGTTAATTGACAATGAACGGTACATGATCTTAAATTTTTTTTTAATCATTTCCGTAAGGTAGGAGATTATGTACTTCATATTGTAGATTTGAAAAAGAGGTGTACTCATTGAGCTTAAACTTTTGCCCGGGTGTCGCGCTGGAGAAGAAGACATTTGCGACATACCAGGTGATGTTTATTAGTGACATTTGAGACATTTTCTGTTTGTATGAAATAAAAAACAAAAGCCCCTAATTTTATAGAAGTTGTAGACAAATTTGGACCTCAAAAATTCTATCATGTATCCGTGATGGTTTTGGAGATACATCTCCGGTATCACTCTATTATCTTATTATGGAGATACATCTCCGGAACTTATCCTAAACATATCCTGAACCTGACAGAAAATAGAACTTGTGTGTTTTAAAATATCAAAAATGTGTATTTTGGAAAACATATACTTAATAAACAATTTAAGTGGACAACTTTTTTAGAAAACATCAAAATGTATTAAAGTATTTGAAATTGTATATATTACACTTCATTATATTAATACACAATTACATAAACTTAATTGATGACAAAAAACTAAAACGAGTAAAAATATTTGTCGTCGGCTAAATCTATAAGTATGGGTGGTACCCCCTCTGGATTTTGTGCATTTGATTCTCTTTTAATGTTGCTCAATTTCTCGAACTCTTGCATCATTTCCACAAATTGGTCCGACCAAGTCTCATCTTTTGTTGTTGAATGAGCCGTCCATTCTACTAACGTAAGTGGTATAAGGCATTCCAGTTTCAAATAAACATGAATAAAGTGTCGTGATTTTAAAAGCCACCCAATACACATAATATGATTATTTGGATTTTTGAGGTGGGGCGGTGTCATACCCCAAATTTGTCCTACCTATTTATATTTTTCATTTGTATATTCACCCGTTGACTCTCATTCAGAAAATCAAAAATATAGCTTGAGATGAATCAATTCAGGGCTCATTTAGATTTATTCTCAAAGTCATACTCCAGGATGATCTTGTGCCGTTCATTTATCAAATTGTAACTTGACTTGGTTCAAGTTTTGTTCTCGGCTATTACTTAATTTGTTTCAAATTGGTCCCAGGTCATGTTGGTCCAATGCGATGATTATAGTTCATTCTCCTCAATCCATGTTTAAGGTTGTTCAATTTTCAAAATCAGTTTGTGATAAGTTGGATTTAATTTGCTTCAAATTAAAGGTAAATTAGTCACATTATAATTCAAGTGGGTTCAAAGAGGATTTCTTGTTGTTGTTATGTTTCAAGTGCTTCAAGATTAAAAACAAGTTATGATGGGAAACCAAAACGTGAGGCCACAACCTCATTGTCCCCGCCCAGATTGTATTGCCCAAGTCAATGTTTTAAGCCTTAAATCAATACACCAAGGAAAAAAGAAACAATAATACCCCCATATAATAGGCCAACATTTCCACAAGTCCTAATAGCAACTAATTCACGCTGGCTTTCAACCATTACATATTTGAGCAATATTTCAACACAAGTTTTCAAAGGAAAATGTGGATTCATCAAGGCCCACATTACAACGAGGGAGCTCATATTATTACAAGAACAACAGTGCAAGCAAAATGAAAATTCAAAAAGGGATAAGAGTGCATTTTAAGCCAAATTAATAAAAAAAATCATGTTCATTACAAGAAATATGAGGAATTGTTCTCCAAAGTTGCTACAAATATATGAGTTCATGAGAAATTGTAAAGTACATATGCCAAAGGGAAAAGAGGATAAAAGCTCATTGTTTCTACAGCACTAGAGTTGATTATGCAAAACCAATGGTTACTCAAATCAGTGGGCCAAGGATTCACTGCCTGCAATGCACCAGAACCAACAACAAAAAGCTTGTGATGTAACCGTATACCACCAAGACCCTCCAACTTCTCTCGTTTGCGACCTCGCGACCTGCAATAAAAGATAACAGCAAACACAGCTATGAAGAAAAAAAGAGAAAGCCGGTACATAAAGAAAAAAAGAGTAATAGAGTTTCTGGCATAAGAGAAGGCAGGCAACAGCAGAAGCATCAACAAAATGGTTCTCAAGACCGAGCTGTGCCGTTTTAGTGGTGCCAAGATCTATCCTGGGAGAGGAATTAGATTTATCTGTAGTGATTCACAGGTTTTCCTTTTTGTTAATGCGAAATGCAAAAGGTACTTCCATAACAAGTTGAAGCCCTCAAAGCTTACCTGGACTGCCATGTACTGGAAGCAACATAAGAAGGACATAGCCCGAGAAGCCGCGAAGAAGGGGCGTAGAGCTACCAAGAAGCCTTACTCAAGGTCTATTGTTGGTACTACTTTGGAAGTTATTCAGAAGAAAAGATCAGAGAAGCCTGAGGTTCGTGATGCTGCCAGAGAAGCTGCTCTTCGTGAAATTAAGGAGAGAGTGAAGAAAATCTTGAATGAGAAAGGGGGACTCACTTTGGCTACCTACTGTTTTTGAAGCCTTAGAACCAATCTCAACAAAAACCACTTAACAAATGCGCAAACTCGATTCCATCACCACTTCTCTTTCCGAATGCTTTTAATCTTTCAAGATCACAGCGCAACAAACTTCTCGAAAACAAGATCAACTAGAAGAGACTAAAGACATTCTGAAGGAAGTGGAAGATGAACTTGTTAAAGTACTCGCAGAAAAGATCCGCAAAGAGGCCAAGCGAATGGCTTTGATGGATGTTGTCGCTTCTGCAAAGGCTAGAGTTGGAAACCTCAACAATAGTGTTCAAGAGCTTCGGATTAGGAAACAAGAATACACCTCATTTTTATCTCAGCAGTCTCTTGCTTTAGCCATATCTAAGGGGATTATAAATGGGAGCATTGGTCACACGGATGGCACGCGACAGGCCATGTCTTGGTATAACAATGTACTCGGTTTTCATGTCAAAGGGGGACATGGGGTTAAGTTCACTTTCACGAATATAGACCTGAAGAATCAATCTTTATCTCTTCATCTGCTCCAGGTGCATCTGGTAGAAGTGATCCTACACCACAGAAAATGAACATCAAGTAGAATTCTCTGATGGCAGTGCACTTTTAAAGAAAAAAACCACACACAGTTTTGAAACAAATCCTCAAAAGATGTTCAAACTCAGGAGAATGTGGATTCAATCATGATATGGATCTTACCGTTCCTTTCCCAGAAGTTTGTTTTTCAGACAAGATGAAGAATAAGCACACCTTCAACTCTTACCCCAAAAACTTGCTACTACCGAACCAAAGAATACCAGCCTTCAACACACACCAGCCTCGCACCAGTCTGCATTCAAAACTGTTCAGAATTTTCTCGCGCGCCATGATACGACCTGTAAATAATAGCATGTGGATTATGTATGCAAGGCAAAGATTAAAATGCAATGAGAAATGGACAAACTCGCATAATACTCGGTGTACCGACTTGCTGTTGTCGCATGCTACTCCGTTTGTATGCCATGAAAGATGATCATCTAAACTCTCGAAAAGAGTATGCAGAATGTTTGAAGCTCAGGACAAATTATTATATTGGTTGGATTTGTCTCAAACTTAGGGAATGCCAATACGAACTGCAGATCGACTCAAATGCCATAGACATGAGTTTCGAAGAATACATTAAAAGGGATGAAAATTCGCGGGATATGTGGATGGCTTTGTATAACTTAGCAATAGGTTTGAATTTGTTGCTGAAGGGGATTTGGTCTCAGCTGAGGAGTTTGTGGCACAGGCTTATTCATTAGCAGGCTTTGGAAGCTGCCTTTTCCTATGTCACGGTGCCATCTGTATGGAGCTTGTCAGACAGCATAATGAACTTAACTTCACCTAAATTTTCACACCATCAAAATGATAAGCGCTCTAGACTTACACCATGTCCTCGCAGCTGTAGTACCTCTCTATGTAGCAATGATCCTTACCTACGGTTCGGTAAAATGGTGGAAAATCTTCACACCAGATCAATGTTCAGGAATAAACCGTTTTGAATGGCATACTTCTCAGCAAGCTTTGCTACGACCTCCATGTTGATGATAGGGTTGGTGTTCTGATTAGAGGATAATGATGTCATTCCTGGAGGGAAGCTTGAGACAATAATAGAAGCCCTGCAAATGAATTTTGAATATGCAGAATCAGAGCCATACAAATTCAATCAACTCAATCAAAAACCCAATTAGGTCATGTTTTACCATATTATTTACTTAAGTCAGAATTTTAAGTATACATCTTATTTCTAATCATACAGCAGAATAATGAGAAATGGGGGACCACATGTTTAGACCCACAAAAATGGCAAATATAGAGCAATAGCAAGCAATTGCAGTACCACAGTCCTAACACAAGAATATGAATAAGACAAATTAGTAGCAGACCAAACCTAAACCCTAAGGTACAGGGGATTTCAGAGCTGCAAGAGTTTGGTCTGCTAAACCTAATTGGTCTCAATATAAGGGCTTCATTTTGGGGAGAAAAAAAAAGAGGGAGGCTAACCTGAAAGAGACTTCCAACCCTAGATGTTTCACCTCTCAGCAGCCACAACCCTAATCTGAGGCGCCTCCAGCTTCGTTCCCAACCACATCACCTCTTCAATCTCACCTTCGGATAAAACATCATTGAATCCGTTCCACCAGAAAAACCTAACCAACAACTTCACCGCTTCCATTTTCTTTGCAAAGCGACCACACCTAAAACCATCAACTTTGTTCCATAAAACCCAGCTTCGAGTGAATCTCGCCGTAAAACCACCTTCAAAGGATAACTCCTTTTAGTCCGCCGCCGCCCGTCATTCTCGGAGCCCAGACACACAAAACCATACCGTAAAATCCAATCTGCTTGAATATCAACCAAGGAAATCGCTCACAGTTACTCTGTTTTCTCTTGGGGATATCGTGGGAAGGGAGAAACTTTGTTTTCACGCGGATACTGTTTGTTTTGTTAAAACGGTTTAACGAGTAAGTATGCGTATTACTGGTTTCGTTTTCTTTTTTTGGTAAAATATTTTAGTAAGTTAAGTTAACGTGGGATTAAGGGAAGATGAATGGGCTATATGGCCCATAATGATTCTGGTTTTTTTTCTTTATTTATTCTGTACCCCTGTTTGGACTGCTTTACCCTTTTCTGTTTCCTTAGTTCTTTTAGGTTTTGTGATAGTTTATTATTAATGTTTTCTGTTATAGCTTTGTATTATGTATATATAAATTATATTATATTTTTGTTTTAAGTATTTAAAATAAACTTTAATATATTTTATGTATATTATTTTTATTATATTTTCTTTTAAAGTTTATATGTAAATATACTGTATTTTGTTAGGTTGTGTGTGTGTATATATATATATATATATATATATATATATATATATATATATATATATATATATATATATATATATATATATATATATATATATATATATATATATATATATATATATATATATATATATATATATATATATATATATATATATATATATATATATATATATATATATATATATATATATATATATATATATATATATATATATATATATATATATATATATATATATATATATATATATATATATATATATATATATATATATATATATATATATATATATATATATATATATTTTTTTTTTTCTATTTCTTTTTAAAAAGGGGTTTTATTAATATTATTTTGTTAACTTTTGCATATATTTTGTTTAGAAGTTTATTATTATTGTCATTATATATTTTATTCATAACTTTATTATTTTTACTATTTTTATATCCTATTTTCTTTTTTAGAGGTTGGATTTCACTTCGCTTTTGTTATTGGGCATTTTTTGCCTTTTGGGGTCGATGACGAAAGTTCCATAAATCGATTACTAAATCAATATATTGATAAGTATCGTTGGATCTGAGACCACCTCTTTTTCTCTCCTCGCTTCTTGTCCCAACTCGATTCAAAAGTATTGACAAACCATCTTCAATATCCAATTATCTTTGTATTGAATTAAATAGAGGGGATTAAGTGTAGACTTTCTTCCTCTCCGAGTGTTGGGATGCCCACTGTAGTGAGGGTGGTTTCGACACTCGTCTTTCTATACGAAGACGCTCCCCATCCATTTTCAAATCTCATTTCCTTAAAATTAATTCTTTGTATTGAATTAAAAAGAGAGGATTGGGTGTAGACCTCTTCTTCTCCGAGCGTTGGGATACCCACTGTAGAGAGGGTGGTTTCGTCGCTCGTCTTTCAATACGAAGACGTTTCCCTACCATCTCTCCTAAAACCTCGGTCTCGTACCGAGTCCTTTTTTCAAACCATAATAAATTGATTTCTCTTTGTATCGAATTAAAGAGAGAAGATTGGGTGTAGACCTCTTCTTCTCCGAGTGATGGGATGCCCACTGTAGTGAGGGTGGTCTCGACACTCGTCTTTCGATACGAAGACACGCCTTTATCCACCTCTCTTTCCACAACTCTTTCCCGAAACCTTTCTCCTCCTAAAACCTCGGTCCCGTACCGAGTGCATTTTCAAACTCTTTTCCCAATAAAACTTGAATGGTCGTGGAGTGGTTAGGCGTAGGCCTTCTCCTATCCCGAGTGCTAACGTTTACCGTAGGGTTCTCTGTTGCAAAGCACTTACCATTCAAAACCAAAAACATCTTTAATAAGAGAACGAAGTTCTCTTTGTATTGAATTAAAGAGAGGGGATTAAGTGTAGTCTTTTTCCTCTCCGAGTGTTGAGATGCTCACTGTAGTGGGGGTGGTCTCGACACTTGTCTTTCAATATGAAGACTATATGTTCACCACATCCTTTCATAACAAAAACTTTGAGATAAAGAATTGGGTACTACCCGCAAGGGGTTACTATCCGAGGACCTATCTCGCCCCTAAAAAAACAATTCAACCAATCAAGTGTGACATCTTGCCTTGCCTGGCGAAAACCTAATATCTTTCAAAAAGGATATGTTACGTCCGTTCTACCGCAAACAGGTAACGCGTAAGTCTCCTCACATGCGAGCAACAAAACACCTAAATTGCTAGAATGCGCACGATAGCGTCATCCACAAAACATCAATAAACCGTAGGCCGAACTACGGCTGCTCTGATTCTTTACTTTTTCAAGTAAAGATACGTAGGCACAAGGGCCACAATCCTTGCCGAGCACATTCACCCCATATTTGTAGTTCCCCGAACTACGTCGACTCTGACTTTCTCACATCTATTGAGAATACGTAGGCATAGGACTGCGAAGTCCTACCGAGTCTGTTCTTTCTCTTTTTCCCCGTTCTCTCTTTCCTCCTAACTTTCCTGTTTCTAACCTTTCTTTTACCCTGTGGAGCACTTCTTATAGCATAATGTTTAAGCAAATAAATTCACACGTCGACAAACAAAAGGTTCCCATCGAGTACGATGGATGCGAGGGGTGCTAATACCTTCCCCTCGCATAACCGGCTTCCGAACTCGTTCTTGGTTGCGAGACCATCTTATCCATTTCTTTCTTAAGGTTTTCTCGATATTTTCCTTTCCCCTCATGGGATAAATAAAGTTCGGCGGCGACTCTTCTGTCTATCTTTTTCGCCTCCCCGTCGTTGCGCGATGCATTTTTCGAGTAGCGACAGCTGGCGACTCTGCTGGGGACTTCTAGCGAGCCAAGCCTATTTTGTTTGTCGTGTTTGTGTTTTTACTTGTTTTATTCATTTATGCTTTATTCTCTAACTGTTGGGTTTATTTGGTTTGGTTTGTGAGAATGAAGCTTTCAAGCATACACACTAAGTTAGGAGGTGGATTCTTTCTGATTTGCGAGACTTAGGACTCGTTGAGTTGGATTGAATCTCACCGCTCAGATGAGACTCCGTTGGAATAATTACGTCTTACGTGTAGTCGTAATGGTGTTCTTATCTTCAACTTGAGAGTCCGCGATTCTGAGGACCTTTTGTAGAACCTTATTCCGAAGGTTGCTAAAACATAACTCTGTGTTCATCCTTTTGAAGGGATTACCGTCTTACGAGTAGTCGTTATGATGGGAAACTTTCGAGGGCTAGTGCATGGGACTTCGTTTAAAAAGCCGTTGGAATACCCTTTTGCACACCAGTAGATTGCCCACTCGTTGGGGAAAGATACCCTTTTGATGATGTCTTGCAGGATTTGTGACTTTGATCTTGATGTTGTCCTATTATCATATGCACTCATAAAACATTGCATTGCATATCATTTTGCATACCAAGAGACTTAAGAAGCTATGATTATCTCAGGTATTGGTGAACTCAATGGCTGATCTAAGAAAGAGAAGCACAAATTCCATAAAGTTTAGGGAACCGAAGTTGGAATCAATTCAAGACCTTCTGATTGACGTGCCGAAAGTTATCAAGATCAACTTTCAAGGGAAACATGGGAAATTTCTTGATCTCCTCCACTCTAGAGTTGATACTTGGGCCTTGTATGCAATGGCTCAATTTTATGATGCGTCTCTCCGGTGCTTCACTTTTCAGGACTACCAGTTGGCTCCCACCTTGGAAGAATATTCTCACATTTTGAATATTAAGATTAAGGATCAACCTGTCTATACTGGTTTGGAAGAAGAACCAAAGCCTCCTGTCATTGCTCTCGCTCTTCATATGACCAAAGAAGAAGTCAAGAAGAGTCTAACCAGTAAAGGGGGTGTTCAGGGTTTTCCGTTGAAGTTTCTGCTAGAAAAGGCTGCTCAGTACAAGGTTGATGAAGATTAGGAAAAGTTCGGTATAAGCGTTGCTCTAATGATTTATGGGATTGTCCTCTTTCCAAATGTGGACAATTTCATAGACATCACTGCCATCGTTCTCTTCATGCAGAAGAATCCCATCCCTACACTCCTTGCCGATGTTTATCACTCTATTCATTGGAGGAGTGAAAAGAAGGCGGGAATGATTCAATGCTGCTCTCACCTACTATACAAGTGGTATGCTTCCCATTTGCCCAAGAAAGGGCCGTTCATGGAAAACAAGAAGGAATTAAAATGGTCTCAACGCATCATGTCTCTGGAAGCTAGTGATATTGCTTGGTACTCTCATGAGTACTACGATGTGGAAATCATTTTTAGTTGTGGAGAATTCAGTAATGTACCTTTGATCGGTAGGGCCGATTGTATTAACTATAACCCAGTCATGGCATTACGTCAGTTGGGCTATGCTATGGAGGGCGAGCCCGAAGCAGAGAAGGTTCAGAGTTTCTTTTTGCTAGCCACATCAGAGGACCCTGCGTTTGTCAGGAATATTGCTAAGGCTTGGGGCAAGATTCATACAAAGGGGAGGAAGGAGTTAAAAGCGAAGAATTGTGTGGCAAAGGATCCATACAACCGGTGGTTACTAGCTAGAGTAGCTGAAAGGTCGTTACCATTTCCCTTAGAGCCCTCTATGCGAGAAGCACCTCCTGCTCCCACTCATGTATCCATAGAAGAATATGAAAAGCTGAAGCTAATAGTGGAGAGATTGACTAAGGAGAATCAGGACCTTCAGAATGAAGTCCACCAAGCAAATGTGGAGAGCGGTCAGTACAAAAGAAAGGTGGAGTTTGAACAGGATCAAGCGGCTGAGAGTAGCAAGAAGCTAAAATTAGAAACGGATCTGAGAGTCAGGTACCAACAGGGTTACGAAGGGGCTGATGCATCATTAACAACTTTCCGACAACGCTTAAAGGACACCAAAGCTTCTTGTGATAGGGCATGGCACTTCTTTGAGATAGCCTCTGCCGAAAAGAAGGAAATACGAGAGAATCTTGAGGCTGATATTGGGGATCTTGAAGAACGACTGAGAAATGCCTTGACCCTAGTGGAAAATGAACGAAGACTCAAAGAGGAGGCATTGAAAGATTCATATGTCACGCCTGACATGTGGAATAACAAATGTCAAGAATTGGAAACTGCCCAAGAAACAGCCCTTCTGTGGAGGAATCGTTTCGAGGCTTTGCAAAGAGATAGTGCGCAGTGGCTCGAGAAGGAGGCTCAGCTCAATGAGTTGTTGGACACCCATGTGGATTCTATTTGTTATTACCAGTCGACTCTAGATATGTGTCGTGCTAGGTACAACAATTTGGTGGAGCATTGCAACCTCATGATCCGTGATATCCCATGGAGGTTGGAAAGCGCCATTCAAGACTTGGAAGGAAATGATATCCCCCCTTCTGTTCACCACTTTATCCAGCTCTGCGACCAAATGGTTAGGAGGTTCATGTTCGAGACGAAGAAGCTTGAAGAACGTCTCCAAAAGAGAGAATTTTAGTTATTCAGTTATTTTCTTGTAGCATGACTTGTAGTTTCGGCTTATTCAGCAATTGTCTGTATGAATTTTTCTAAAATTAATGAAAGTTTGCTTTTTGGTCTAAATTGTGCACTTCTTTATTATTCAGTCATGATTCTATGATACCAATGATAATCACAAGCCTCGAAAGTCTCTCGAGCATTTTGCATACGTTTGCGCATTTTTCTTTTTGCATTTTCTACAACCCGACCTTACACGCCGCTTACCCCTTTCAAAAAGAGTAAAGCAAGCTGACTTCACGACATCGGTATAACACAAGGAATAGCCAGAAGAGAGTCATGGATCAGATAGAGCAAGACCAGGCTACTATGAGGAGCGAGATGCTAGGCATGAAAACGCAGATGAATCAACTCATGGAGGTGATTCAGAACATGGCCAGGAGCCAAGAGGAGATGAGGCAAGCAGCAGAGAGGAGCGCTAATCAGACTTTGGCTGGTGCAATTCCCAATGCAAGTGGTGCAATTCCAATTCCTGTTGAGGCCACCCCAACCCCTGTTGGGGCAATTCCTACTTCTGCCGGTGCCGTACTGTTGCGGTGGAAATAGGATCACAAACTATTAATGAGTTTGAATCGCAATTCAATTCACAACCGCTCTTTGATTTATCCGAAGGAAAAGGTCAAAAAGGGAAAACCTATTTTGCATCGTAAACACAATGCGGGGAAAGATCTAGGGTTCGGGGGTTGGTTAAATTTAGGGAAGGTATTAGCACCCTAAACTTCTGTAGTACTCTACAGGAACCTTTTGTTCAAATGTTCACTATTTTGCTTTATTCATTTGCTTAAGGTATGTACATTGAATTAGGGGTTAAAAGACCTAAGGGGTTAATTCTAAGTTTACTCGGCAAGACATCGCATCTTGTGCCTACGTATCCTTACGGGAGTGGAATCAGAGTAATCGTAGTTCCCCTCAAAAGGAGGTTAGAGACTTCTTGACTGTGGTCAAGGTCTCAAGGGGAATAAACATGTCTTAAGGACACGCTTACGTGGAGTGTAGAAACTCCAAATCTCTACGTTGAATTGTTAAGTTGTAATTAAGGTTAAATTAGGGATTCCACGGCGGGAAACCCTAAAATGAGCGCGGCGGCTCTTTGACCTAATGCTAGGGGTAACATGGTAATTTTGCCTGCGGCGAGGCATTTGTGAAAATTAGGGTTTGTAAGAGTTGTAAGGGTTTGAAGTTGAGGACTATTGGTGTGGCGGCCAAACGGTTAGACCTAACCTTCGGATGTGTGTAGTGTGACAGAATAACGATAAAGGCGTGAGATAATTGAATCATGCAAACAGAGAGATAATGTCCTAATTTAACCATGCAAGCAGAAATTTAAAGGCAGAAATTAAAGCGCGATTGTTAGGATTCGCGAGGTTACATGAGAGGAGCAGATACAATATGATAATGAAATTTGAATTGAACAATAATAAAATAAATAACAGTAAACGCAATAACCTGCAAAACGAACAAACGACGTTAGTGGGCAGAATTAGATGAATTATCAGATGGTGAAGAAGTGAAATTATGCATCTTTTTGTGGTTTTATTTTATGATATAAACTTCAATTTAAATTAAAATAGGATTTTTAATATTGATAAATTAATTTAACTTAAATCCTAAAAAACTATTTTAACCTAATTTTATTTTTTAAAAAAAGTGGATTTTAATATTATTTTAGAAAACATTTTAAAAATAATTATAATAATTTTAGAAAACATTTTAAAAATAATTATAATAATGAAAATAAAATAAATAAAACTAAATAATAAAAAAAGGGGTTGGGCCGGTAATCACCTCCGGACCCAACCCGATTGGTGTAAGTGCAACCAAAAGAGATATCTAGGGTTTCAAAACCCTATTTTCCCCGCGGCGCCGTTGTGCTTGTGTTATCTCTATCCCCTCTCTACTCGCTCTTCATCTCTCTCGTATCCTCTCCATCGATCGTTCAACTCGTTTTCTCCACGCTTCCTCTTTGATGTTCCTGAAAAAAAACATGAAAAACACATGACGTTCTTCGAACAAATTGCTCACCCTCTTGATAGGGTTTGAAGCGAATCTCGGTGAACTTGTGGTGATGATGGCCGACGGTTGCTGTTGATGATTATCGGAGGCAATGATGATGTCACAATCTGAGCCTCAGATCGGTTTGCTCGTCGTTGAATGGCGGCGGCGTTGGTGGACCTCTCCGTTGGGTTTGTTCGCTTGCTTTTTGTGATAGCTTTGAACGAAGTTTTTCTTCTTTCGATCTCGCGGCCGCTTTTCGCACTCTCTCTCCCGTTAGGGCTTCACAGGTTGTATTGTTCTTCCTTATATCCTCCTCTGGTTTGTCTTTTGGGCCTTGATGTTTTTGGATACACGTTATTATTTTTGATTGGAGCTTGATTGCGATTTGATTGTCTGATACAATTTCTTTCCTTTTCTGATATTAGTTGGACTTCCTTGACATGATTTGATTTTGTCTTCGTATCTGATAGAATTTATGATGATTGGATTCTGATTTGGACCCCTAGTACTGATGATATCTTTGGATATGTCCGATTTAACTCGAAAACCTTCTCTTTCGGGTGTGCTTGATTGATTTTTCTGATGTAACTCCAGATTTTTGTTTTGGATTTCGTTTTGGATAACCTGCTTCACTTTGACTCATTTTGGATATTTGATTTCGCTTTGAATTCTTGGTTTCGTTGTGATTTAGATAATCTGAATTGATGTGGGTTTCTGGTTTTGTTACAGACATGTTATCCAAACTTGATACGCCTCTGACTCTTCTCTGAATTTCACTGTGATGCCTATGGACCCCTCTGATGCGGCTTTGAATGTCTTCGATATCTTGAACTGATTTGTGGCTGCGAGTTTGGGGCGATGATGTTCGTAGCTGAGCCTCGGCTTCGCATTTTGATTTTCCAATGTGACCTGGCACGAACTGAGTTGGGCATTTCCCGCTGTGGTTTGTGAACTGATGAACCAATCTTGATACGATACGCTTGGTTTTAGTATCCCATTTGGATCGGCCCGTCTCTTCTGATAGTCTTTTCTGATAGACTGATGCAACTGATATGTAGCTTTTCAGTTCAGCTTTTCATCTTTGGTCTTCTGATACAAGTTTACTGACTTTTCTTTTTCTTCTTTCAGAGGGAACTGGTGGTGCGGGTACTGTCGGGTCGGCGCCGCCGAGAGAGGTCACGCGGTGATGATGACATCTTGTCTGAACTGTTGAAAGAGATGCTACTACTCTTTACCTTCGATTATATTGCCTCCGATTACGTTGCCTTTGATTTCGGTGATGACGACCTTTGGGTCTGAACTGCTATTTTGTATGTGGCTGCCCCCATGTGGTTGGCGGTCTTGCGAGATGCTGAGAATTGGCCCGAAATTACTGTTTTATTAATCTCGACGTTCGGTAGGGAGTTGGTAACGAGCCTCGGCCGTAGTCCTTCCAGCCGCTCGAGTCTTCACGCCCAATGATGATTAAACTGAGGGCTGAAGCTTCTTTCTATCATCTCCTTTGCTTTATGATTTACATTGGCTCACGTTCGCACTTGCGTTCGAATTACCGACTGATTTCTTTTTGGTCTTGACAGGTGAAGGAATTGATGTTGGGTATTGAGATTATGCTTAACCACCTCTCTCTGAATTGAACTTGTTCTTTGAACTGCGCTGAACTTGTTCTTCTTCTTGTGAATTGAATTTGTTCTTCAGAACATGAACTTAGTTCTGAACATGAACTTAGTTCTGCTTTTTCTGAGTTGAACTGGATTTAAACTGCCACTTGATCTTATTGAACTGATAAGTGGATTGTTTCTTATGCAGTTTAGCTCGGTTCTGGTATGGTTCGCTTTGGTGATCCACTTTCGTTTCATCCAGTTCCGGTTGTTCTACTGTGGTTTTATGTAGACTGTGATGAGTCTTTCCACTTCAATTCTGTTGGCAGCAACTGAACTCGTGTCTTGGCTTGAATTTACTTGATAGTGCCCCGCAATATTTACATGACGTGTATCCGTTTGAATCCACAGTTGTGCAAATCGTTTCGGCCCAAAAATGCTTCTTTTACCTCTCTTTCTCGGCTGTCCCATAATGAACAGATACTGCCGGCCGGTAGCCGAGGTTGAGGTTCGGAAGTGGGAGTGGGACGCGGCTTCGGTCGTGCCCTCCCGGCACCCAATGATGAAGATTTTCTGAGGGTGTCCTATTATTTCTTCTAACATTTTCTTCTACTTTTCTTTGTTTTCATTGTGCAGGTAATCGGAAGAATAATGCGTGAAGAACATGGTTGAAGGAAGTCTTTGGAATGATTTAGGATTTTAGGATAGAAGTAACATCTGTAAATGTAATCTTATTGTAAACAGCAATTTTTCATGAACTCGAATGTGAAATGATTCACTTCCTTTTGTAAACTGATATCCTTATGAAATAAAAATTCCAAAATTTTCATTTATATATCCATGATCATTCAACCTTGAATTTATTTATTTATTTCTAGTTATAAATTATAAACATTTGTGAATAAATCCACAAATATTTAAATTCATTATTCTAGTCATAAACCATAAATATTCATGAATGATATTCAAAAGATACTTAAATTCTTGTTCATGCACCTGTCTCGTTTGTAGTCCTAATCTCATCACCTGACTAAATTCACTTGCATTCCAACTTAAATGCGCTTCTGGCGCTTTTCAATGATAAACATCAACCCAGTCTGATACTCTTAAGATAAACAATTTTATATGACGAACAATCGCCTCTCGTATCATGGCCTGAATATCCTGAGGCTTTAAAGATCTAATTTTGCTAAAATAGTGTGAAAAGACCAAGACACCCCTATACTTAATTCCTACCAACAAATCATATTCAAAAACTGGTTAGCGATTAACAGATGCAAAATGACCTGTTTTATGCGCAATGACTGACTAAATGTAAGGGTAAAATTTGGGGTATTACAGTTGCCCCTATTTAAATAGCTACACCAGATGATTTGAGTGACGGAGACTCGAGGAATCATGGTGGAGGGATTTAAATATAGATAACGAAAATTTTGCCCTTATATGTGGCGATATGCAAATGCTATGGACCAAACAAGACTAATGCAGGCAGCGCCATGAACATGATGTGATGCGTATGTTGGAATGATGAATGCGACGATGCAAATGAACGACACAAAGGACAAATGCTATGATAAAAACACTGGGGAAAACGACGCGCTGGGACACAGCACGACACCGGGGAACTCTAAAATGATGGTCAACTGGTGCGAACACGACCAATTGTCATTTTTAGAACTGGAACGAGATCCTCAAATGGAGGTGGTACCTGTGAGACGGCCTCCACTGGGGAATCTAAAAGTAAAACTGGATCATGTACGACTGCAAGATCGATTACAGAATGCTGGAGCATTGAGCAAAGAATAACATCCAAGCTTCGGTAAACTATCCCTCATGACACGATCAAACGGACCTTTCGGGAATCCGTAGAAAATATACAGGGTGAAAAGAACCGGCTGTATGCCAAAATAAATGGACTTTGAGTGGGAAGTGCCCTGATAAGCTTCTCGAGGGAGAACTGTCACTTATCGTTGGAAGGGACTTATATGCCAAAACGGATAAGCACTCAAATAAAGAGGCTGCTGCTTATCTGGTAGATAAATCTTCTCATATTTAAGGTTGGCGCCTGGAATATGTTTCAGATTCTTCTTTTACTAAAGGATAAAATAAACTTCTTCATACTTCCGAGGACAGCGCGTCGGGTATGATTCCGCTTCTTCTTTTGCTAAAGGGTAAACTGAACTTCCTCATACTTCAAGATTCATGCTCTCCTGAATATGATTCTGCTCCTTCTTTTACTAAAGGGTAAATGAACTTCTTCATTTCAAGGCTTACTGCTTTCCTGAATATGATTCGGTTCAAACCTCCCCATACTTCAAGACGACAAGGAAAAATGGAAGCCCAACTGCTCGATGGAGATGGTCATTTGATGCGAGTCATAACGAAGATAGGATCAGCTTCTCAGGCGAGAAATGTCGCTTATTTGCAAAAGTGGCAATAATAAGCTTCTCATGTAAGAACTGCTTGTAGAGGTGATAACAGATAATGATGATAAGCTTCTCGACGGAGAACTGTTGCATACCGTTGCAGAAGAATGTTACGATAAGCTTCTTAACCGAGAATTGTTGCTGATCGATTGTAAAATGTATGATTGTAGAGTTTTATACCGATAGGCTTCTCAGGTGAGAACAGTTGCATACCGATGCTGTAGGATGTAGGATTGTAAAGTGTTGTACCGATAGGCTTCTCAGGCGAGAACAGTTGCATACCGATGCTGTAAGATGTACTGATAGATTTTCCAGGCGTGAACTGGCGTGTATCTGTAAAGGATTGTGATTGGTTTTCTTGAAAGATAGTGCAAAATAAATGCACATCCGGGTACAGTGATAAGCTTCTCAGGCGAGAACAGTCGCATATCTGCCAAGGTATGGTGAAAATTTTAGACGGTGCAAAATAAATGCACGTCTGGTTGGGCTCGACAACCGACAAGACCGAGATTCAATCTAGGATCGAGCTAGAAAGAAAACTGGCAATCAAGACTCTATCGAGGGAATGATCTCGAAGGGTAAATATCTTATTCTGGCGAGGAAAGATAGCGGAAGTAACCGTCATCCACGAGGATCGAGCTCTGTGGGGAAACTGGAAACACATATGTATTTTATGCTTAGGGCTGACGATCTATTTGGAGAGAATGGACCAACCCAGTTACTCGGCGGTAACAATCAATGATGGTGAGACACAATGAACCTGTGAAGGCTAATGCCCATGTTAATGTGAATGTATGTTAATGTCTATGTATGTAGTTAAATATGCAGGATATTATGAAATGAGTATGTAATGAAATAGGCATGTGATGCTTATGCCCCTGCGTATGCTGACGAAACAGACTAGTGACAGGACGAGAGATGAAATAAACACCTCGACGGAGATACCCTGCGTTCTCTGCAACCAATACGTTAATCATGGGTAAGGAAAAAACAATGGTAGAACCAAATCTGGTTTCAAAGTTCTGAATTCTCTGGGGAGAACGTAATCTGCTTGGGTGCACAGTATCATGTCTTCACATGGGGAGAAGAAAACCTGAGGGACACTCTCGATTTACCTAAGAAAAAGTTGTCAGCTTATAGTCTCGCTGGGGACTGTGTCAGAGCAATGGTTTAAAAGTGTTTCTGCAACAATGAGATTTTCGAGGAGTGAAGAGATCCTTCAGAAATTTCCACTAGTCAAAGTAATTTCTTATATTTTTTAATTGCATTTTCGAAGAACAGTTTTAAAAATTTTCGAAGCACCTTTCATTTTCAAAATTTAAGAATAAATGGCATTTTGCATAACAATAGAAAACAGGAGTAATGCACCAAGGAATTTAAGTAACAAAATGGTATCTTTTATTAGAGGATGGCAGCTTGCCGAAGGCATAGCTCCACAGATGATTACGCTTTGAAATTGGCAATATGGGAAAAGGTTACATTGAATCCAACGGCACCTACTGACACTAATAACTAAGACTATCCAAAATCTTGCTTTGGACGAGGGTGAACGAACTGGAAAATGGATCTTATATGGAAAGCGTGTCCGTGATGATCAGTGTTCTCTGATGCAATGAAATGCCTTCGTCCCTAACTTTTGCCTGGACCGCCCTTTCAGGTTTTCAATCCACCGGGACGCCCCTTTTTGCCTAAGTCGCCCTTTCGGGTTTTCAACTTAGCGAGCTTTTTTATTATTATTACTTTTTCTAACCCTTACTTTTGCCTAAGTCGCCTTTTTCAGGTTTTCAACTTAGCGGGTTTTTAGGCATAATATTTTCGGACTGCATCAGAATTCACGGGATGTGCAAGCTCTTCACCATCCATTGTTGTAAGTATCAGAGACCCTCCGGAGAAAACGGTCTTTACAACAAATGGGCCTTCATAATTGGGCATCCACTTTCCACGCATATCTTTATGCACTGGCAAGATCTTTTTGAGTACGAGCTCTCCTTGACGGAGCTCACGGATACGAATCTTCTTATCAAATGCTCTTTTCATACATTTCTGATATAATTGCCCATGGCACATAGCTGTCATGCGTTTCTCGTCAATGAGATTCAACTGATCCAGTCTGTCTTGAACCCACTCAGCTTCCTCAAGTTCAGCTTCCATCAACACCCTTAAAGAAGGTATCTCTACTTCGATGGGGAGTACGGCGTCCATTCCATACACCAATGAGAAAGGTGTTGCCCCTGTCGAAGTTCGCACTGAGGTCCTGTATCCATGCAAAGCAAACAGTAACATCTCATGCCAATATTTGTAAGTCACGACCATCTTTTGCAGGATTTTCTTGATATTCTTATTCGCAGCTTCAACGGCCCCATTCATCTTAGGACGGTACGGAGAAGAATTGTGATGCGTGATCTTGAAACTATCACACAACTCCTTCATAGTCTTGTTATTCAGATTGGTGCCATTGTCAGTTATTATCCGACTTGGAATTCCATAACGGCAGATAATTTCTTTCCTGATGAAGCGGGCAACCACTTGCTTAGTCACGTTGGTGTAGGAAACAGCCTCTACCCACTTGGTGAAATAATCAATAGCAACAAGGATAAAACGATGACCATTAGAAGCCTTCGGCTCGATTGCCCCAATCATGTCAATACCCCACATTGAGAACGGCCATGGTGAAGACAAAACATTCAACGGTGATGGAGGCACATGCATTTTATCAGCGTAAATTTGGCACTTATGGCATTTTCTGGCGTATTGGATGCAGTCAGATTCCATAGTTAACCAATAATATCCATCCCTTAACATTTTCTTAGACATAGCATAACCATTGGCATGAGTTCCGAAAGTCCCCTCGTGAATTTCTTGCAGTAACGTGTCCGCTTCCCGTTTATCAACACATCTGAGCAAAACCATGTCATAATTTCTTTTGTATAACACACCATTACTGATAAAGAATTTAGAAGCCAGTCTTCTCAATGTTTTCTTGTCCAGACCGGTAGCACCATCGGGATACTCTTGCTTGACTAGATAGTTCTTGATGTCATGAAACCAAGGCTTTTCATCCACCTCAACCTCTTCAACCATTTGACAATAAGCGGGCTCAACTTTGCGTTCAATATGAATAAGAGGTGCTTCATTAACGAATTTAACTTTCCACATGGATGCTAACATGGCTAACGCATCAGCAACGTGATTCTCAGATCTAGGAACATGCTCGAACTTTATCTCGTCGAAATACTTAATCAGCTCGACAATGTAGTCCTTGTAAGGGATTAACTTCTCATTCTTCATTTCCCATTTGCCTTGTACCTGGTAAATAACCAAGGCTGAGTCACCACTTACTTTGAGGAGTTTGATTCGGAGGTGAATTGCTGCTTCGAGGCCAAGAATACATGCTTCATACTCTGCAACGTTATTAGTACACTCAAAGTCTAACCTTGCTGTAAACGGAGTGAATCCACCTTTTGGGTTCATCAAAACGGCGCCTATACCATGCCCATTGAAATTCGAGGAACCATCAAACATCATCCTCCACCAAAGACCTGGTTCTGGACCTTCGCTCGGATCTGGCTCTTCACAATCTCTCTTGATCAACAAAATATCCTCATCAGGAAAGTCAAACTTAAGAGGTTCATAATCTTCAACTGGCTGATCTGCAAGATAATCCGATAAGATACTACCTTTAATTGCCTTCTGGGGTACGTATTGGATGTCATATTCGGATAACAACATGTGCCAACGGGCTAGCCTCCCAGTTTGAGCAGGTTTTTCAAGAATATACTTGATCGGATCCATTTTAGAAATCAACAATGTGGTATGACAGATCATATATTGCCGAAGGCGCCTAGCGGCCCATGCCAACGCACAACAAGTTTTCTCCAATAGTGAATATCTGTTTTCACAGTCGGTAAACTTCTTGCTCAGATAATAAATCGCATGTTCCTTTCTTCCAGTCTCATCATGTTGCCCAAGCACACAACCCATAGACTTCTCAAGAACAGTAAGGTACATAAACAACGGTCTTCCGGGTACGGGAGGAATCAGGATAGGGGGTTCTTGCAGATAATTCTTAATTTTCTCAAACGCTTTCTGACAATCAGGGTTCCACTCAACCGTCTGCCCCTTACAAAGCAATTTGAATATCGGCTCACAAGTAGCGGTCATGTTAGAGATAAACCTGGAAATATAATTCAAACGCCCCAGAAAACCTCTAACTTGCGTCTCGGTTTGCGGAGCTGGCATATCTTGAATGGCTCAGACTTTGTCAGGATCTACCTCAATCCCTCGTTGACTAACAATAAAACCAAGCAATTTTCCGGATCTGACACCGAAGGTACATTTAGCAGGATTCAACTTCAACTGGTACTTCCTGAGTCGTTCAAACAACTTCACCAAATGGTCTAGATGTTCCTCTTCACTCTGAGATTTGGCTATCATATCATCCACATACACCTCGATCTCTTTGTGCATTATATCATGGAAAAGAGTTGTCATAGCGCGTTGGTAAGTTGCCCCTGCGTTCTTCAAACCGAAGGGCATGACTTTGTAGCAAAAGGTCCCCCAAGGAGTAATGAAAGTAGTCTTCTCTCGATCATCGGGATCCATTTTGATCTGATTATAGCCAGAGAAACCATCCATAAATGAGAACAACGCAAAACTGGCTGTATTGTCTACAAGTGTATCAATATGTGGCAGAGGGAAGTCATCTTTTGGACTTTCTTTGTTCAGATCCCTGTAATCCACACACATCCTAACTTTACCGTCTTTCTTAGGCACTGGCACAATATTGGCAACCCAATCTGGATATTTTGCAACTGCCAAGAAACCTGCATCCAACTGTTTTTTAACCTCATCTCGAATCTTCATAGCCATGTCGGGTCTCGTTCTTCGAAGCTTTTGTTTGATAGGTGGACAATCTGGCTTAAGCGGCAACTTGTGAACAACAATATCTGTGTCTAGACCAGGCATATCTTGATACGACCACGCAAACACATCAATATATTCTTTTAATAACTCAATCAACCTCTGCTTAACCTCTGTCCCAAGCATTGCACCAATCTTGACCTCTTTCTTGTCTTTGTCTGTACCAAGATTAATTAAGTCCACCTGCTCTTTATGCGGTTGAAGCTCTGTGTACTCGTACTCAATCAATTTTGTCAGTTCAGCGGGTACTTCAAAATCTTCTTCACCCTCGTCTTCAGCTTGATAGATGGGTGCATCCCAGTCAGGAGTGTCAATAAAGTCATTGGATCCAACAAGGTTTTCGATGTCTCTGCATGATGGAAGGCTTACTTTATTAAAATGTTCGAAGATATGCAAGATAAGAAATAAAATGCTATTTTTGTTGTTTTATTTTTGAAAAAGATTGCCAACTTCATTTTTTAAAAGGTGAAAACGAAAAAAACGCAAATGAACCAAAATGGAATTGAACGAAATGCATTTATTAATATCCTTTTAAAAGTGAAAGGTGGCCCAACAAAAACGTTCCTATAGCCTTGGGGCAGAGCTACAGATTTTTTTATTTGAAAACATAAGTGAAAATGTTAAAAATTACTTTGACAATGGAAAAATAACAGGGATCTCTACGGCCTCCCAGTTGTTCAAAGCTGCATCACCCTTAAACACCAGGTTGCTCAGATCTTCATCTTCCTCACAGTCACTGACGGCATTGACTTGGAAACCTCCGCTGACAAATACCTCTTGGATAACCTTCAGACGCCCTTTGACAGTTGTGGCAGCTCCATTCTGAGTTGGTTTGTAACCCAACGCAAAGCGATCAGCCTTGGTCTTGACATCAATTACCTCTCCCCAACCTTCCGGAATGCCCCTGTCAATTGTGGATTTGGTACTCTTCAAAGATGCAAAAGATGGATTACCCTGGCCCACTGTCTCTTCGACTTCTAATAGAACAGCGTTGGCGATCTCGAGTGCTTGAAAGGAGATTTCCAAAGCATTCTCATCGGCCTCGATGTAACGGAAAGAAGACAGGTTACTGACCATCAGATCCTCCTCACCGTGTATAATAACTAACTTTTCATCAATCACGAACTTCATCTTTTGATGTAACATTGAGGTTACTGCCCCAGCGGCATGGATCCACGGCCTTCCAAGTAAACAGCTGTAATTGGGATTAATGTCCATGACTTGAAACGTGATATTAAAAACTTGTGGACCAATCAGGATAGGAAGTTCAACCTCCCCCATTACCGACCGGCGAGAACCATCGAAAGCTTTGACGATCAAGGAAGTAGGTTTCAACACAGTCTCTTTTAAAACCAACTTATCAAGAACCCTCTTGGGTAGAACATTCAAAGAAGAACCGGTGTCCACTAGCACTCTCGCTAAATTGTCCTCCTGACATTTCACTGATATATGTAAAGCACGATTATGATTCGGACCCTCCTTTGGTAACTCTTCGTTGCTGAAACTAAGAGTGTTGCATGCGGTCAGGTTGGCAATCACACTATCAAACCGACTGGTGCTGATATCTTGATCCACATGTGCTTGAGTCAAAACTTTCTGCAAGACCGTCCTATGAGCGGGTGAACTCATCAATAGAGATAAGATCGAAATCTTGGAAGGAGTTTGATGAAGTTGATCGATAACTTTATAGTCACTTTTCTTGATGATCCTCAAAAACTCAGCATCTTCATCATTCGTAACGGCTCCCTTACCTTTGTCTTTGACAGGCACTGGGATATTAGTTGTTTCCTTAGGTGGAACCTCATTGAAACGGGGAGTATACACACGACCACTGCGAGTCATCCTGCTTGCCTCTGCGATATTAGTCACAGTGTCCTTAACTTCTTCATTTGGAATAACCTTCCCAGACTCCTTGTCAATCATCGTCACGTCATATTTCCAAGGTACAGCTTTAGGATCACTGAAAGGAAACGGACTTGGTTTTCGAATAATTATAGACTTAGGCTGATTCGTCTCAGGGATAAACGACTTTGGTATATTGAACACGGGATTGACGGAACTCGCCCCTGACAAATTAAACACTGGTACCTTACCTTTTGATTCAGGCTGATGGAAGACAGGCTCAACCACAGCGACTTCATCCTTCTTGGCTTGGCGGGTCACTTGTAAAATACCCTCATTAATCAACCTCTGAACATCGTTCTGAACCAACACACAACCCTTAATACTGGCATCACAACTTGCGCATGCAACGTGGGAAGTATCTACTAGACCGGCTTCAAACAGTTTCGAATGGAATATCTTAAGAGGAGTCTTAATCTGAACAACGTCAAGGACATAACCTTCCTCAGAATCAGCACTAATGGCATTAACACCCTCATGGTTAGGAAAAGGGTTCTTTTTAATATTCGGTTGAGGATCTTCAAATGACAAAATCTTCTTTTCCAACAGATCCCTGACAAGGCTTTTGAGAGCATAACAGTTCTCTAGATCATGACCAGGCGCACCCTCATGAAATAAACAATGAGCAGTGGCGTTGTAATTGGCGGGCAGCGGATTAGGAGGCGGACCCAAAGCTCGAGTAGTAATTAGACCTTGTTTGACTAATGAGGGATACAACTCGGTGAAAGTCATTGGAATCGGCGGACAAGGTTTATACTGTCTCCTGTTCGGACCATTCTGGCGAGGGGCTGGATTCTTTGGCTGCTGACAGGCGGGAGCGTTGGGCGCTTGTTGATAGTTAGGAGGCTGATAAACGGGAGATTGTTGCATAGGTTGATACATAGGAGCTTGTTGATTGAAAGAAGGTGTAACAGCCGCCACATAGGGTTGTTGAGCATATTGAATCGGATACCCTTGAGGTTGAGCATAACCTTGCGGATATTGATAAGATTGGTTTCTTCGTCTACCGGAGGATATATCATTAGTTTCACCTTCTTTCTTCTTCTGAGAGCTGAACGAAGGTTTCTTCGTCTGATCCTTTGAAACACCAGGAGTATTTGTCATTTTACCGCTTTTCATACCCAATTCAATCTTGACACCCACAGCAACGATGTCAGAGAAATTTGAAGTCACACTACCCACCATCCTTTCGTAAAATTCTGGACGAACCGTGTCGACAAACCAATCAGCTAACTCTTTCTCGGTTAAAGGAGGTTCTACTTGCGAGGCAATCTCCCTCCACCTTTGAGCGTACTCTTTGAACGATTCAGAACTCTTTTGAGACATACTCAACAATTGTCTTCTGTCAGGAGCCAAATCCATATTGTACTTATAATTTTTGATGAAAGCGTCAGATAAATCTTGGAAATTCTTAATGCGAGATTGGTCCAAAGTTAAGTACCATTTGGAAGAAGCACCCTTCAAACTGTCTTGGAAGCAATGAATCATCAATTTATCATTCTCAACATGGGCAGCCATTTTACGATAGTACATGATCAGATGACTTTTAGGACAAGTGGCACCTTCATAGCGATCGAAGTTCGGAGTTTTGAACTTCGGGGGAATAACCAAACCTGAGACCAAACAAACGTCCCTTGCAGCAGCCCCAAAAATTTGATCACCTTCTACCTTTCTCAATCTTTGGGCGATAGTGTCTACTTCCTCACGAAGCTTGTCATGTTTCTCATAACCTTCAACATTCTCATCAAAATTATCAAAGACGGGCTCATTGAAATACGGTTGCACACGGGTGTGCACAACGGGTGGTGCAAATATAGGAGCCAGCCCAGAAACTTCGGAAAATAAAGGAACGGCTTGTTGCACTGGCTGATTAAGCGGAACAGTGGCTTGAGGAGGCACAAAACCTGGAGCAAGACCATAAGGTGGGTCCCTTGCTACGGTCACAGTTGGTGGAGGGTCCACAGTAATGCCGGTAATCTCGGAAACAACAGTGGGCTGGGTATCCATCTTAGCATTCATAACCTGCAGTAATTCCATCATACGCCCCATACCCCCTCGAAGGTCTTCGAGTTCGTTGCTAAGGCGATCAATCTCCTTTGTCTGATCCTCCATTCTTTTCCGAGTTCGAGCTCTAGTGTTGTACTGGTGCCGAGGACTCAGGGTGACGAAACTGGAAGGAGAGAGAACCGAACATGAGAAAACGGAAGACACATGCAATGCAAGAAAACATATGATGCTAATATGCGAATGCAAATGAAAATTTCATGGAATTCAAACATTTACGAATGTCGTGGGGTACCAATTAACTTATTGATATTTTCTTTTTTTTCTTATTTTTTTTTCTCATGGTATCTCGCGATATCCATAAATGATGTTTGAATTCCATGAAATACAATGCAATGGGATGCTTTATGGATGCAATGCACATGAATACACAAAATCCTAGGTTAAAGGACGTGAGTGGAGTTAAGGTCTACCCATCCCCAAAAGGAGTGTACTATAGGTTAGTTGTACCTGCCGAACAAGGTTCTAAAAGGACTCAAAATCATCGGCCCATCTTTCGGATATTATTAACTTCCCAACTAACTCGGGGGTTAATAATATTCTCAAGAGAACCTCTTTTGAGTGTAGTATCGTGTAGCACTACTTCGGGACTTGCTCCCTTATAGCCTCACACTACGTCCTAATAAAGGCCAAAAGTGGGGTTAAAGGTAACTACGGTCCTTAGTATCACAGACTCCAATTGAGAATAGTAAAAGTTTTCACGACTAAACTCGTTCAACCGAACCATTTTCAAAAGGGTCTCAACTAAGCGGGATTCTCGAATCAACTTAGTAGGGATTCAACTCCCTATAAGCCTCATCGAATATATCCCCATCCTATAATAATGTCACTCAAGCCCGGGTGTAGGACTTGTCTCACACAGAATGTCTCCCAAGCAAGGTACCCCAATAACTGCACATATAAGTAAGCAAAGATTATATGAAATAATTAGTAAAAATGAACAAAATAGGGATAACCCTCAAAAGTTAGGATTCCCCAGTGAAGTCGCCATCTTCTGTTGCGGTGGAAATAGGATCACAAACTATTAATGAGTTTGAATCGCAATTCAATTCACAACCGCTCTTTGATTTATCCGAAGGAAAAGGTCAAAAAGGGAAAACCTATTTTGCATCGTAAACACAATGCGGGGAAAGATCTAGGGTTCGGGGGTTGGTTAAATTTAGGGAAGGTATTAGCACCCTAAACTTCTGTAGTACTCTACAGGAACCTTTTGTTCAAATGTTCACTATTTTGCTTTATTCATTTGCTTAAGGTATGTACATTGAATTAGGGGTTAAAAGACCTAAGGGGTTAATTCTAAGTTTACTCGGCAAGACATCGCATCTTGTGCCTACGTATCCTTACGGGAGTGGAATCAGAGTAATCGTAGTTCCCCTCAAAAGGAGGTTAGAGACTTCTTGACTGTGGTCAAGGTCTCAAGGGGAATAAACATGTCTTAAGGACACGCTTACGTGGAGTGTAGAAACTCCAAATCTCTACGTTGAATTGTTAAGTTGTAATTAGGGTTAAATTAGGGATTCCACGGCGGGAAACCCTAAAATGAGCGCGGCGGCTCTTTGACCTAATGCTAGGGGTAACATGGTAATTTTGCCTGCGGCGAGACATTTGTGAAAATTAGGGTTTGTAAGAGTTGTAAGGGTTTGAAGTTGAGGACTATTGGCGCGGCGGCCAAACGGTTAGACCTAACCTTCGGATGCGTGTAGTGTGACAGAATAACGGTAAACGCGTGAGATAATTGAATCATGCAAACAGAGAGATAATGTCCTAATTTAACCATGCAAGCAGAAATTTAAAGGCAGAAATTAAAGCGCGATTGTTAGGATTCGCGAGGTTACATGAGAGGAGCAGATACAATATGATAATAAAATTTGAATTGAACAATAATAAAATAAATAACAGTAAACGCAATAACCTGCAAAACGAACAAACGACGTTAGTGGGCAGAATTAGATGAATTACCAGATGGTGAAGAAGTGAAATTATGCATCTTTTTGTGGTTTTATTTTATGATATAAACTTCAATTTAAATTAAAATAGGATTTTTAATATTGATAAATTAATTTAACTTAAATCCTAAAAAACTATTTTAACCTAATTTTATTTTTTAAATAAAGTGGATTTTAATATTATTTTAGAAAACATTTTAAAAATAATTATAATAATTTTAGAAAACATTTTAAAAATAATTATAATAATGAAAATAAAATAAATAAAACTAAATAATAAAAAAAGGGGTTGGGCCGGTAATCACCTCCGGACCCAACCCGGTTGGTGTAAGTGCAACCAAAAGAGATATCTAGGGTTTCAAAACCCTATTTTCCCCGCGGCACCGTTGTGCTTGTGTTATCTCTATCCCCTCTCTACTCGCTCTTCATCTCTCTCGTATCCTCTCCATCGATCGTTCAACTCGTTTTCTCCACGCTTCCTCTTTGATGTTCCTGAAAAAAAACATGAAAAACACATGACGTTCTTCGAACAAATTGCTCACCCTCTTGATAGGGTTTGAAGCGAATCTCGGTGAACTTGTGGTGATGATGGCCGACGGTTGCTGTTGATGATTATCGGAGGCAATGATGATGTCACAATCTGAGCCTCAGATCGGTTTGCTCGTCGTCGAATGGCGGCGGCGTTGGTGGACCTCTCCGTTGGGTTTGTTCGCTTGCTTTTTGTGATAGCTTTGAACGAAGTTTTTCTTCTTTCGATCTCGCGGCCGCTTTTCGCACTCTCTCTCCCGTTAGGGCTTCACAGGTTGTATTGTTCTTCCTTATATCCTCCTCTGGTTTGTCTTTTGGGCCTTGATGTTTTTGGATACACGTTATTATTTTTTATTGGAGCTTGATTGCGATTTGATTGTCTGATACAATTTCTTTCCTTTTCTGATATTAGTTGGACTTCCTTGACATGATTTGATTTTGTCTTCGTATCTGATAGAATTTATGATGATTGGATTCTGATTTGGACCCCTAGTACTGATGATATCTTTGGATATGTCCGATTTAACTCGAAAACCTTCTCTTTCGGGTGTGCTTGATTGATTTTTCTGATGTAACTCCAGATTTTTGTTTTGGATTTCGTTTTGGATAACCTGCTTCACTTTGACTCATTTTGGATATTTGATTTCGCTTTGAATTCTTGGTTTCGTTGTGATTTAGATAATCTGAATTGATGTGGGTTTCTGGTTTTGTTACAGACATGTTATCCAAACTTGATACGCCTCTGACTCTTCTCTGAATTTCACTGTGATGCCTATGGACCCCTCTGATGCGGCTTTGAATGTCTTCGATATCTTGAACTGATTTGTGGCTGCGAGTTTGGGGCGATGATGTTCGTAGCTGAGCCTCGGCTTCGCATTTTGATTTTCCAATGTGACCTGGCACGAACTGAGTTGGGCATTTCCCGCTGTGGTTTGTGAACTGATGAACCAATCTTGATACGATACGCTTGGTTTTAGTATCCCATTTGGATCGGCCCGTCTCTTCTGATAGTCTTTTCTGATAGACTGATGCAACTGATATGTAGCTTTTCAGTTCAGCTTTTCATCTTTGGTCTTCTGATACAAGTTTACTGACTTTTCTTTTTCTTCTTTCAGAGGGAACTGGTGGTGCGGGTACTGTCGGGTCGGCGCCGCCGAGAGAGGTCACGCGGTGATGATGACATCTTGTCTGAACTGTTGAAAGAGATGCTACTACTCTTTACCTTCGATTATATTGCCTCCGATTACGTTGCCTTTGATTTCGGTGATGACGACCTTTGGGTCTGAACTGCTATTTTGTATGTGGCTGCCCCCATGTGGTTGGCGGTCTTGCGAGATGCTAAGAATTGGCCCGAAATTACTGTTTTATTAATCTCGACGTTCGGTAGGGAGTTGGTAACGAGCCTCGGCCGTAGTCCTTCCAGCCGCTCGAGTCTTCACGCCCAATGATGATTAAACTGAGGGCTGAAGCTTCTTTCTATCATCTCCTTTTCTTTATGATTTACATTGGCTCACGTTCGCACTTGCGTTCGAATTACCGACTGATTTCTTTTTGGTCTTGACAGGTGAAGGAATTGATGTTGGGTATTGAGATTATGCTTAACCACCTCTCTCTGAATTGAACTTGTTCTTTGAACTGCGCTGAACTTGTTCTTCTTCTTGTGAATTGAATTTGTTCTTCAGAACATGAACTTAGTTCTGAACATGAACTTAGTTCTGCTTTTTCTGAGTTGAACTGGATTTAAACTGCCACTTGATCTTATTGAACTGATAAGTGGATTGTTTCTTATGCAGTTTAGCTCGGTTCTGGTATGGTTCGCTTTGGTGATCCACTTTCGTTTCATCCAGTTCCGGTTGTTCTACTGTGGTTTTATGTAGACTGTGATGAGTCTTTCCACTTCAATTCTGTTGGCAGCAACTGAACTCGTGTCTTGGCTTGAATTTACTTGATAGTGCCCCGCAATATTTACATGACGTGTATCTGTTTGAATCCACAGTTGTGCAAATCGTTTCGGCCCGAAAACGCTTCTTTTACCTCTCTTTCTCGGCTGTCCCACAATGAACAGATACTGCCGGCCGGTAGCCGAGGTTGAGGTTCGGAAGTGGGAGTGGGACGCGGCTTCGGTCGTGCCCTCCCGGCACCCAATGATGAAGATTTTCTGAGGGTGTCCTATTATTTCTTCTAACATTTTCTTCTGCTTTTCTTTGTTTTCATTGTGCAGGTAATCGGAAGAATAATGCGTGAAGAACATGGTTGAAGGAAGTCTTTGGAATGATTTAGGATTTTAGGATAGAAGTAACATCTGTAAATGTAATCTTATTGTAAACAGCAATTTTTCATGAACTCGAATGTGAAATGATTCACTTCCTTTTGTAAACTGATATCCTTATGAAATAAAAATTCCAAAATTTTCATTTATATATCCATGATCATTCAACCTTGAATTTATTTATTTATTTCTAGTTATAAATTATAAACATTTGTGAATAAATCCACAAATATTTAAATTCATTATTCTAGTCATAAACCATAAATATTCATGAATGATATTCAAAAGATACTTAAATTCTTGTTCATGCACCTGTCTCGTTTGTAGTCCTAATCTCATCACCTGACTAAATTCACTTGCATTCCAACTTAAATGCGCTTCTGGCGCTTTTCAATGATAAACATCAACCCAGTCTGATACTCTTAAGATAAACAATTTTATATGACGAACAATCGCCTCTCGTATCATGGCCTGAATATCCTGAGGCTTTAAAGATCTAATTTTGCTAAAATAGTGTGAAAAGACCAAGACACCCCTATACTTAATTCCTACCAACAAATCATATTCAAAAACTGGTTAGCGATTAACAGATGCAAAATGACATGTTTTATGCGCAATGACTGACTAAATGTAAGGGTAAAATTTGGGGTATTACACGTACCTATCAACACCGTCCCTCCACCAGTCGGTACTACTCAACCTCATGGCACTGCGATCCTAATACCAGTCCAGTATGATGAACATGAAGGCTTCTATGAGAATTCAGCTGAAGCATATGCACCCCAAACCGCTGAGTTGGAGAAAAAGTTCAAGGCCTTACAAGAGGTGGTAAGGGCATTGCAAGGCCCCGATGTTTTGGGACTGGATGCTGCTGAAATATGTCTTGTACCCGGAGTTAAGATACCCCCGAAGTTTGTAATTCCAACCTTCGAGAAATACAAGGGTAACAGTTGTCCTAAGACCCACATAAGGTCTTACTGTAGGAAGATGGCCGCCTATTCTGATGACGAGAAGCTATTAATCCATTTCTTTCAAGATAGCTTAACAGAGGCGTCCCTAGAATGGTATATGCACCTTGAACGATCCAACGTGAGAAGCTGGAAAGAGTTAGCAGATGCTTTCGTGAAGCATTATCAGTATAATACTGACATGGCTCCGAATCGTATGCAGCTTCAGAATTTGACCCAGAAGCCGAATGAGTGTTTTAAGGACTTCGCGCAGAGATGGAGGGGAATAGCTGCAAGGGTACAACCTCCGTTGATGGAGAAAGAACTGACAGACCTATTCATGGGCACGCTACAAGGACCGATCTTTGAGCGGTTAGCATCCACAACCTCCACGGTGTTTTCTGAACTTGTCATGGCTGGAGAGAGATTAGAAAGTTTCATGAAGGCGGGGAAGATTCAGAATGCAGGCGGATCTTCAAGTGGGGTCAAGAAGCCTTATCAGGGTTTCGTTAAGAAAAGGGAAGGCGAAGCTAGTGCTGTGTTCACCAATGGAGGGAGAACTCACCAAGGTTATCACCACATTGCTGCCATTGCTCCACAGCAACCACTTTCCATTCCGGCAAATCAGCCTGCGACTCAGCAAAATCGACAACAACAACAACCCTATCAACCAAGACAAAATCAGTATCAAGGGCAGAGAAAACCAGAAAGAAGGCTTGATCCAATTTCGTCCGCCTACGCCAAATTGCTTCCGTTCTTGTTGAAAGGAGGTCGCGTTCAACTTAGGGAAATGAAAGATCCTCCAGCTGTTCTCCCCTACGGTTACGACGTAAATGCGAGATGTGAATTCCACTCTGGCGCCCCAGGCCATAGCATTGAGAATTGTAAGGCTTTAAAATACATTGTGCAGAATCTTATCGATTCAAAAGCGATAAACTTTACCCGAAATACTCTGAACATCAAGATTAATCCAATGCCACCTCACCACTCAACAAACATGATTGAAGGCTCTAAGGGGATCCGATTAATTTCGGATATTGAGAAATTGAGGACCCCACTTTCCACTATTAAGGAGCAACTCTTGTTGAAAAACATTTACCCAGGATGTTCAACTAATTGCCATGTTTGCATGGACGGATCTCAAGGATGCACTGAGCTGAAGAAGGGCATACAAAGCCTGATTGAGCAGGGTGTATTAGTAGCAGAACAACTATCAAAGATCGAGGAAGTTGCTACTCTTGAAATTCCGTTCGAAACATTGGAGATACCATATGATGATGGATATGAGCTTTGGATCCCATTTGACAATTCGAACCACACACCATTGACCATACCGTGCGATGAGGAAGAATGGGACAACATGTATGGACATACTTCTATCCCACTGCAGATCCCGTATGATCCAGTTAAGATACCTATGTCTCCACCATCAATGAACCAGCTTGTCATTTCGACCCCATCTCCGTTTCCATACAAGAGCACCAAAGCTGTACCTTGGTTATACGATGAAACTGTTTTTCTCAACGGACAGAAGGTGGCAGAAGAAGATGTATTGGAAGAAAAGAAGACTGTAGAGAACATCGTGGGAACCGGAGGCGTCACCAGAAGTGGTCGAATCTTCGCTCCGACTGCACCTCCTGTCAACAGCAGTGACAATACAAGGAAAGGTACTGCCGTACCGAGCACCAATGAACAGGGGCAGTCATCTAAACAGAAAGGCATCCCAAATGATGAAGCGGAGGAGTTTCTAAGAATCATTCAGAAAAGCGATTACAAAGTGATTGACCAGCTCAATCAGACGCCCTCGAAGATATCCATGCTGTCATTGTTAATATGTTCAAAGGCCCATCAAGAAGCACTGCTAAAATTCTTGAAGGTAGCTCATGTGCCAGAGGAGATATCAGTAGTACAGTTTGAAGAAGTGGTGGGAAATATTGCATCAGGTCATATTTTGAGCTTTAATGATAGTGAATTACCTCCCGAAGGTAAAAATCATAACAAGGCCTTGCACATTACTATCGAATGTGTGGATGTTGTATTCTCTAGGGTGCTCGTTGACACTGGATCATCGTTGAATGTGTTACCAAAAAGCTCGTTGTGTAAGCTGTCAATTGAAGGGCTTGTGATGAAGCCAAGTCAAACTATTGTAAAAGCTTTTGATGGAGCTAAGAGAACTGTGGTAGGCGAGGTTGATCTCCCGATCAAGATTGGACCTCATACTTTCATCATTACATTTTACGTAATGGATATATACCCCGCTTACAGTTGCCTTCTTGGTCGTCCGTGGATTCATTCCGCAGGCACTGTAACTTCAACCTTGCATCAAAAGATCAAATTTATGATTAACAATCAGATGGTCATCATTGAGGGTGAGGAAGATGTTCTTGTGAGCCATCTTGCTTCTTTCCGCTATGTGGAAGTAGGAAATGAAGTGCATGAGACACCGTTTCAAGCTTTTGAAGTGATCAATGTTGAAATGATTTACGAAAAGCCAGCATCTTCAATAGTGACTTGGAAGGACGCGAGGACGGTAATAGAGGAAGGACATCCGTGAGGATGGGGCAGGGTGTTGGAATTGCCCGTCAACAAAAATGGAGCTGGTCTAGGCTACAAGCAGAAGAATGCAACTGATAAGGGCAAAGAGCTTGCAACTCCATTGGTTTTTACTAGTGGAGGCCACCTGGTCGATGGTCAAGTCATGTTTTTGGAAACTGAAGCCGAATATCATGAAGAGCTGTGTATGGTGTATCCTAGGGTGCCTAATCAAACTTTGAACAATTGGAGAGTCGTCGAAATCCCCGAAGTTACTCTAGTAGACGAGTAATTCCCTTTTATTTTATCTATAAAAAAAAATCATATGCTCTGCCCAAGGCATATGGATCATGTTATAGGGCCTTTTGCTTTTAAAGCACAACTTATCATCAATAAATAAACTTTCGCATCCAATTACGCTCTCTTTCTTTCATTTTTACTTTTTGCACATAAAATTATCTTTGAAAGACAATGTTTTGTTTTATTTTCCTTTGTTATGTGAACCTTTTCTAAAAATAATAAAAAAATAATAAAGCATGAAGTAATTCATCGTGCAGATCTTCCCTTGCTCCTGTCAATAACGACCCCGCTATGGTCCAATATGACTTTGATAACCCGATCTGCCAAGCCGACGAAGACTGCGAGGAAGATTGTGATCTCCCGGAAGAGCTAGCTAGACTATTGAAGCAGGAGTCAAAGGTCATTCAGCCCTACCAAGAAGAGGTCGAAGTCATCAACATGGGAACTGAAGAGGATGCCAAAGAAATCAAGATAGGCGCAACTTTGGAGTCAGAGATTAAATCAAAACTGATAATATTGCTTCGAGAGTATGTTGACGTATTTGCTTGGTCTTACAAAGATATGCCCGGTCTAGATGAAGAGATTGTGATGCACAAGCTACCTCTCAAGGAAGGCTGCCCGCCGGTGAAGCAAAAGTTGAGGAGAACAAAGCCAGAGATGTCCTTTAAGATCAAAGAGGAAGTGCAAAAGCAATTAGACGCTGGTTTTCTGGCAGTATCCAACTATCCACAATGGATAGCGAATATTGTCCCAGTACCTAAAAAGGATGGGAAGGTGCGAATGTGTGTAGATTATAGAGACCTCAATAGAGCGAGTCCAAAAGATGACTTCCCTTTGCCACACATTGATGTGCTAGTAGACAACACGGCCCAGTTTTCTGTCTTCTCATTTATGGATGGCTTTTCTGGATATAACCAGATTAAGATGGCGCCCGAAGATATGGAAAAGACGACTTTCATCACTCCATGGGGAACTTTCTGTTACAAGGTCATGCCGTTTGGGCTTAAGAACGCAGGCGCAACATATCAGCGAGCAATGGTCACTCTTTTCCATGACATGATACATAAAGAGATTGAGTGTTATGTAGACGATATGATTATGAAATCCCAGACTGAGGAAGAGCACCTCATCCACTTGGAAAAGCTATTCGCCCGATTAAGGAAATTCCAGTTGAGACTAAATCCCAACAAATGCACTTTTGGTGTAAGATCTGGTAAATTGCTAGGTTTTATTGTGAGCCAGAAAGGGATTGAAGTCGATCAAGATAAGGTCAAAGCTATCCAAGAGATGCCGGCACCCAAAACTGAAAAAGAGGTCCGAGGGTTCCTTGGGAGGTTGAACTATATCGCCAGGTTCATATCTCATCTAACGGCCACTTGTGAGCCCATCTTCAAATTACTTCGAAAGGATCAAGCCGTGGTATGGAACGATAATTGTCAGAAAGCCTTTGAGAAGATAAAGGAATACCTACAAGAACCGCCGATCTTGATGCCTCCAGTACCCGGATGACCCCTGATCATGTACCTGACTGTGCTAGAGGGATCCATGGGATGCGTGTTGGGACAACATGATGAAACCGGCAGGAAAGAGCATGCAATCTATTACCTCAGCAAGAAGTTTAATGACTGCGAAACGAGATATTCAATGCTCGAGAAGACATGTTGCGCATTGGCTTGGGCAGCAAAACGCTTGAGACAATATATGCTCACCCATACGACTTTGTTGATCTCCAAGATGGATCCTGTTAAATACATATTCGAGAAGCCCGCTCTCACCGGCCGAGTAGCTCGTTGGCAAATGGTGTTAACAGAGTATGACATCCAGTATGTCACGCAGAAAGCCATCAAAGGAAGTGTGCTCTCTGAATACCTTGCCCACCAACCTATGGACAACTACCAGTCCATGCGCTTCGATTTCCCCGACGAAGATGTCATGTTTGCCAGAGATTATGCCACGCCAGGCCCAGATGATGGACCCGAACCAGGATCGCGATGGACGCTCGTGTTCGATGGTGCCGCAAATGCCAAAGGTTGTGGAATTGGGGCAATCATCACTTCTCCAACTGGCTTTCACTTGCCATTCACCGCCAGATTATGCTTCAAATGTACTAACAACATGGCCGAATATGAAGCTTGTATTTTCGGAATTGAAGCTGCTATTGATAATAGAATCAAGATTCTAGAAGTCTATGGAGATTCCGCGCTTGTCATATGCCAGATTAAAGGGGAGTATGAAACACTGGACCTCAAGTTAATTCCTTACAAAGATCATGTCTTGAAGCTAATCCCGTACTTTGATGAGATCACTTTCCATCACATTCCCAGAGGAGAAAATCAGTTGGCTGACGCTCTAGCAACACTAGCATCTATGTTTCAGGTCAAGTGGAAGAATGAGGCGCCATCCATCCGTTTGGAATATTTGGACGAACCCGCTTATTGCCTAGCGGCCGATGTGGAAGAAGCTAAAATTGATGATCATCCTTAGTTCTATGATATCAAGCGATATCTAGAGACACAAGAATATCCAGAAGGCATAACTATCACTGACAAGAAGTATCTCAGAAAGCTCTCCTCAAAGTTCTTCCTCAGTGGTGACGTGTTATACAAGCGGAATCACGATTCGGTTTTACTCAGATGCGTGGATAAACACGAAGCAGAACGTATCATAAATGAAATGCATGAAGGATCTTTTGGGACACATGCTAGTGGTCATACTATGGTTAAAAAGATTTTGAGGGCGGGATACTATTGGATGACGATGGAAATGGATTGTTGTCTCCATGTCCAGTCATGCCACAAGTGCCAAATTTACGCAGACAAGGTCCACACTTCACCACTCCCTCTAAATGTTTTGACTTCGCCTTGGCCTTTCGCTATGTGGGGTATAGATGTAATCGGACGCATCGAGCCAACCGCTTCAAATGGGCACCGTTTTATCTTAGTGGCTATCGATTACTTTACCAAATGGGTAGAAGCTGCGTCCTATGCCAACGTCACTAAGCAAGTGGTGACTCGCTTCATCAAGAAAGAGATTATTTGTCGATATGGAATCCCGAACAAGATCATTACAGACAACGGTTCAAACCTCAACAATAAGATGATGAAAGAGTTGTGTGAAAACTTCAAAATTGAACACCACAATTCAACACCTTATCGCCCTAAAATGAACGGAGCTGTTGAAGCGGCAAATAAGAACATTAAGAAAATCGTCCAGAAGATGGTGAAGACTTACAAAGACTGGCACGAGATGTTGTCGTTCGCATTGCATGGATACCGCACCTCAGTGCGCACTTCCACAGGGGCAACCCCGTTTTCTCTCGTATATGGCATGGAAGCAGTATTGCCCATTGAAGTAGAGATTCCCTCTTTAAGGATTTTGGCAGACGTCAAGCTAGATGAGGCCGAACGGATACAAGCCAGACTCGACCAACTTAATCTCATCGACGAGAAGCGCATGACGGCCATCTGTCATGGACAGTTATACCAAAAACGATTGAAGAAGGCTTTTGATAAGAAGGTTCGCCCACGACACATCCAAGCAGGAGATTTGGTACTAAGGAAAATTCAGCCAACTCACGTCGATCCAAGGGGAAAATGGGCACCAAACTATGAGGGTCCGTATATAGTAAAGAAAGTTTTCTCCGGAGGGGCCTTGATCCTGTCAACCATGGATGGTGACGATCTCTCATTCCCTGTGAATGCAGATGCAGTTAAAAAATATTATGCTTAAAAGATAGGCCCGGTGGACCCAAAAAGAAAATCCACGCAAAAATGGGCATCCTGGTGGACCATAAAAATGGTTCAGGCAAAATTAGGGACTAGAAGTAAAAAAAAAAAAAAAGGTATCCTGATAGGCTGAAAACCTGAAAGGGCGGCCTAGGCAAAAGTTAGGGATTCGAAAAGGCAGAACTGCATCTTGAAAAGACGTGTGAATTATCCTCCATAACCATCAAGCTCTCGACTGAGAAAGATCAATTCGATCGTGGCGCTCGAAAGCAAGGCGTGAAGGCTCTTCAGAGACATATGGGCCATAGCGGATTTGAAACTTGGCAGGGACCATTTTCAACATTGTCTTAGTCTTTATTTTCTCTTTTAAAAGCAGTTACCTCTTTTAGGAATTGCCTCCTTTTGTAATTTTCCCATTTATGGGTTTTCATCAATAAAATTACTTTCATCAAAGCTTTTTCTATTTTTATTTACCCTTTGGTTGCAAGTTTTATTTATTTGATGATGGGTTTCGCATATAATAACATTATGGTAAATTAGATTAAGGGATGACTTACCCTCTTAGGGTAACTAAAGGGTGACCATGACTCTAAGGAGTACGCAGGAACATCATTCTAAATCTTGTAACGACTTGACCGACAAGGTCGTCAAACCCGGCAGAGCAGGCCTCGAGTTGACGGTATCAGCACCTCCAGGTTTTATTACATCATGAAAAGATGATGTCGGGAAGTCAGGCTTATCCTTCACTTTCCTACCACCAAAGTCCGCCATGTCGGCACCTGCATTTCCAATCACCTTCTTACCATCTGCAATCCCATACATCATATGCATCGCATTCGGCTTCGTAAGCATCTTGCATCATATGCATATCCAATAGCATATCATATTTCCCCAGCTCTTGCATCTCCGTGCATCAGCATTTGCATTTCCATTTCCATTCATGAAACATCTGTATCATTCAGCATTAGCATGTGCGAGATCAGATCCGAGATCAATCTTGAAGAGTCCCAAGATCATTATCAGCCCAGTCAGGGGCACCTTTTCAAGACCATGGGTGTGTCACATGATGTATTGCAACCTCGTGGTTAATCAAGATCTTCAAATCAAACATTCAGCCCAGACAGGGGCATCTCCAATAAATTCATGGGCGTTCCCCTGTGAGTTATCTCCAGCATCTTCAGCGATAAGTGGCAATTTCTTCAGAGAAGCTTATCCATCTTCAGCGATAAGTGGCAATTTCTTCAGAGAAGCTTATCCATCTTCAGCGATAAGTGGCAATCTCTTCAGAGAAGCTTATCCATCTTCAGCGATAAGTGGCAATCTCTTCAGAGAAGCTTATCCATCTTCAGCGATAAGTGGCAATCTCTTCAGAGAAGCTTATCCATCTTCAGCGATAAGTGGCAATCTCTTCAGAGAAGCTTATCCATCTTCAGCGATAAGTGGCAATCTCTTCAGAGAAGCTTATCCCTCTTCAGCGATGAGTGGCAATCTCTTCAGAGAAGCTTACCCATCTTCAGCGATAAGTGGCAATCTCTTCAGAGAAGCTTATCCATCTTCACCGATAAGTGGCAATCTCTTCAGAGAAGCTTATCCATCTTCAGCGATAAGTGGCAATCTCTTCAGAGAAGCTTATCCATCTTCAGCGATAAGTGGCAATCTCTTCAGAGAAGCTTATCCCTCTTCAGCGATGAGTGGCAATCTCTTCAGAGAAGCTTATCCATCTTCAGCGATAAGTGGCAATCTCTTCAGAGAAGCTTATCCATCTTCACTGATAAGTGGCAATCTCTTCAGAGAAGCTTATCCATCTTCAGCGATAAGTGGAAATCTCTTCAGACAAATTCGAGGTCTTTCATATCTAATCATCTTCTACCTCGAAAGAATGAATGCCATACCATTTCATCTTACTAGGTTTAAGACAATTAGATAGGGGCATCTGTCATACCCCAAATTTGTCCTACCTATTTATATTTTTCATTTGTATATTCACCCGTTGACTCTCATTCAGAAAATCAAAAATATAGCTTGAGATGAATCAATTCAGGGCTCATTTAGATTTATTCTCAAAGTCATACTCCAGGATGATCTTGTGCCGTTCATTTATCAAATTGTAACTTGACTTGGTTCAAGTTTTGTTCTCGGCTATTACTTAATTTGTTTCAAATTGGTCCCAGGTCATGTTGGTCCAATGCGATGATTATAGTTCATTCTCCTCAATCCATGTTTAAGGTTGTTCAATTTTCAAAATCAGTTTGTGATAAGTTGGATTTAATTTGCTTCAAATTAAAGGTAAATTAGTCACATTATAATTCAAGTGGGTTCAAAGAGGATTTCTTGTTGTTGTTATGTTTCAAGTGCTTCAAGATTAAAAACAAGTTATGATGGGAAACCAAAACGTGAGGCCACAACCTCATTGTCCCAGCCCAGATTGTATTGCCCAAGTCAATGTTTTAAGCCTTAAATCAATACACCAAGGAAAAAAGAAACAATAATACCCCCATATAATAGGCCAACATTTCCACAAGTCCTAATAGCAACTAATTCACGCTGGCTTTCAACCATTACATATTTGAGCAATATTTCAACACAAGTTTTCAAAGGAAAATGTGGATTCATCAAGGCCCACATTACAACGAGGGAGCTCATATTATTACAAGAACAACAGTGCAAGCAAAATGAAAATTCAAAAAGGGATAAGAGTGCATTTCAAGCCAAATTAATAAAAAAATCATGTTCATTACAAGAAATATGAGGAATTGTTCTCCAAAGTTGCTACAAATATATGAGTTCATGAGAAATTGTAAAGTACATATGCCAAAGAGAAAAGAGGATAAAAGCTCATTGTTTCTACAGCACTAGAGTTGATTATGCAAAACCAATGGTTACTCAAATCAGTGGGCCAAGGATTCACTGCCTGCAATGCACCAGAACCAACAACAAAAAGCTTGCGATGTAACCGTATACCACCAAGACCCTCCAACTTCTCTCATTTGCGACCTCGCGACCTGCAATAAAAGATAACAGCAAACACAGCTATGAAGAAAAAAAGAGAAAGCCGATACATAAAGAAAAAAAGAGAAATAGAGTTTCTGGCACAAGAGAAGGCAGGCAACAGCAGAAGCATCAACAAAATGGTTCTCAAGACCGAGCTGTGCCGTTTTAGTGGTGCCAAGATCTATCCTGGGAGAGGAATTAGATTTATCCGTAGTGATTCACAGGTTTTCCTTTTCGTTAATGCGAAATGCAAAAGGTACTTCCATAACAAGTTGAAGCCCTCAAAGCTTACCTGGACTGCCATGTACTGGAAGCAACATAAGAAGGACATAGCCCGAGAAGCCGCGAAGAAGAGGCGTAGAGCTACCAAGAAGCCTTACTCAAGGTCTATTGTTGGTACTACTTTGGAAGTTATTCAGAAGAAAAGATCAGAGAAGCCTGAGGTTCGTGATGCTGCCAGAGAAGCTGCTCTTCGTGAAATTAAGGAGAGAGTGAAGAAAATCTTGAATGAGAAAGGGGGACTCACTTTGGCTACCTACTGTTTTTGAAGCCTTAGAACCAATCTCAACAGAAACCACTTAACAAATGCGTAAACTCGATGCCATCACCACTTCTCTTTCCGAATGCTTTTAATCTTTCAAGATCACAGCGCAACAAACTTCTCGAAAACAAGATCAACTAGAAGAGACTAAAGACATTATGAAGGAAGTGGAAGATGAACTTGTTAAAGTACTCGCAGAAAAGATCCGCAAAGAGGCCAAGCGAATGGCTTTGATGGATGTTGTCGCTTCTGCAAAGGCTAGAGTTGGAAACCTCAACAATAGTGTTCAAGAGCTTCGGATTAGGAAACAAGAATACACCTCATTTTTATCTCAGCAGTCTCTTGCTTTAGTCGTATCTAAGGGGATTATAAATGAGAGCATTGGTCACACGGATGGCACGCGACAGGCCATGTCTTGGTATAACAATGTACTCGGTTTTCATGTCAAAGGGGGACATGGGGTTAAGTTCACTTTCACGAATATAGACCTGAAGAATCAATCTTTATCTCTTCATCTGCTCCAGGTGCATCTGGTAGAAGTGATCCTACACCACAGAAAATGAACATCAAGTAGAATTCTCTGATGGCAGTGCACTTTTAAAGAAAAAAACCACACACAGTTTTGAAACAAATCCTCAAAAGATGTTCAAACTCAGGAGAATGTGGATTCAATCATGATATGGATCTTACCGTTCCTTTCCCAGAAGTTTGTTTTTCAGACAAGATGAAGAACAAGCACACCTTCAACTCTTACCCTAAAAACTTGCTACTACCGAACCAAAGAATACCAACCTTCAACACACACCAGCCTCGCACCAGTATGCATTCAAAACTGTTTCGGAATTTTCTTGCACGCCATGATACGACCTGTAAACAATAGCATGTGGATTATGTATGCAAGGCAAAGATTAAAATGCAATGAGAAATGGACAAACTCGCATAATACTCGGTGTACCGACTTGTTGTTGCCGTATGCTACTCCGTTTCTATGCCATGAAAGGTGATCATCTAAACTCTCGAAAAGAGTATGCAGAATGTTTGAAGCTCAGGACAAATTATTATATTGGTTGGATTTGTCTCAAACTTAGGGAATGCCAATACGAACTGCAGATCGACTCAAATGCCATAGACATGAGTTTCGAAGAATACATTAAAAGGGATGAAAATTCGCGGGATATGTGGATGGCTTTGTATAACTTAGCAATAGGTTTGAATTTGTTGCTGAAGGGGATTTGGTCTCAGCTGAGGAGTTTGTGGCACAGGCTTATTCATTAGCAGGCTTTGGAAGCTGCCTTTTCCTATGTCACGGTGCCATCTGTATGGAGCTTGTCAGACAACATAATGAACTTAACTTCACCTAAATTTTCACACCAACATCAAAATGATAAGCGCTCTAGACTTACACCATGTCCTCACAGCTGTAGTACCTCTCTATGTAGCAATGATCCTTACCTACGGTTCGGTAAAATGGTGGAAAATCTTCACACCAGATCAATGTTCAGGAATAAACCGTTTTGAATGGCATACTTCTCAGCAAGCTTTGCTACGACCTCCATGTTGATGATAGGGTTGGTGTTCTGATTAGAGGATAATGATGTCATTCCTGGAGGGAAGCTTGAGACAATAATAGAAGCCCCGCAAATGAATTTTGAATATGCAGAATCAGAGCCATACAAATTCAATCAACTCAATCAAAAACCCAATTAGGTCATGTTTTACCATATTATTTACTTAAGTCAGAATTTTAAGTATACATCTTATTTCTAATCATACAGCAGAATAATGAGAAATGGGGGACCACATGTTTAGACCCACAAAAATGGCAAATATAGAGCAATAGCAAGCAATTGCAGTACCACAGTCCTAACACAAGAATAGGAATAAGACAAATTAGTAGCAGACCAAACCTAAACCCTAAGGTACAGGGGATTTCAGAGCTGCAAGAGTTTGGTCTGCTAAACCTAATTGGTCTCAATATAAGGGCTTCATTTTGGGGAGAAAAAAAAAGAGGGAGGCTAACCTGAAAGAGACTTCCAACCCTAGATGTTTCACCTCTCAGCAGCCACAACCCTAATCTGAGGCGCCTCCAGCTTCGTTCCCAACCACATCACCTCTTCAATCTCACCTTCGGATAAAACATCATTGAATCCGTTCCACCAGAAAAACCTAACCAACAACTTCACCGCTTCCATTTTCTTTGCAAAGCGACCACACCTAAAACCATCAACTTTGTTCCATAAAACCCAGCTTCGAGTGAATCTCGCCGTAAAACCACCTTCAAAGGATAACTCCTTTTAGTCTGCCGCCGCCCGTCATTCTCGGAGCCCAGACACACAAAACCATACCGTAAAATCCAATCTGCTTGAATATCAACCAAGGAAATCGCTCACAGTTACTCTGTTTTCTCTTGGGGATATCGTGGGAAGGGAGAAACTTTGTTTTCACGCGGATACTGTTTGTTTTGATAAAACGGTTTAACGAGTAAGTATGCGTATTACTGGTTTCGTTTTCTTTTTTTGGTAAAATATTTTAGTAAGTTAAGTTAACGTGGGATTAAGGGAAGATGAATGGGCTATATGGCCCATAATGATTCTGGTTTTTTTTCTTTATTTATTATGTACCCCTGTTTGGACTGCTTTACCCTTTTCTGTTTCATTAGTTCTTTTAGGTTTTGTGATAGTTTATTATTAATGTTTTCTGTTATAGCTTTGTATTATGTATATATAAATTATATTATATTTTTGTTTTAAGTATTTAAAATAAACTTTAATATATTTTATGTATATTATTTTTATTATATTTTCTTTTAAAGTTTATATGTAAATATACTGTATTTTGTTAGGTTGTGTGTGTGTATATATATATATATATATATATATATATATATATATATATATATATATATATATATATATATATATATATATATATATATATATATATATATATATATATATATATATATATATATATATATATATATATATATATATATATATATATATATATATATATATATATATATATATATATATATATATATATATATATATATATATATATATATATATATATATATATATATATATATATATATATATATATATATATATATATTTTTTTTTTTCTATTTCTTTTAAAAAAGGGGTTTTATTAATATTATTTTGTTAACTTTTGCATATATTTTGTTTAGAAGTTTATTATTATTGTCATTATATATTTTATTCATAACTTTATTATTTTTACTATTTTTATATCCTATTTTCTTTTTTAGAGGTTGGATTTCACTTCGCTTTTGTTATTGGGCATTTTTTGCCTTTTGGGGTCGATGACGAAAGTTCCATAAATCGATTACTAAATCAATATATTGATAAGTATCGTTGGATCTGAGACCACCTCTTTTTCTCTCCTCGCTTCTTGTCCCAACTCGATTCAAAAGTATTGACAAACCATCTTCAATATCCAATTATCTTTGTATTGAATTAAATAGAGGGGATTAAGTGTAGACTTTCTTCCTCTCCGAGTGTTGGGATGCCCACTGTAGTGAGGGTGGTTTCGACACTCGTCTTTCAATACGAAGACGCTCCCCATCCATTTTCAAATCTAATTTCCTTAAAATCAATTCTTTTTATTGAATTAAAAGAGAGGATTGGGTGTATACCTCTTCTTCTCCGAGCGTTGGGATACCCACTGTAGAGAGGGTGGTTTCGTCGCTCGTCTTTCAATACGAAGACGTTTCCCTACCATCTCTCCTAAAACCTCGGTCTCGTACCGAGTCCTTTTTTCAAACCATAATAAATTGATTTCTCTTTGTATCGAATTAAAGAGAGAAGATTGGGTGTAGACCTCTTCTTCTCCGAGTGATGGGATGCCCACTGTAGTGAGGGTGGTCTCGACACTCGTCTTTCGATACGAAGACACGCCTTTATCCACCTCTCTTTCCACAACTCTTTCCCGAAACCTTTCTCCTCCTAAAACCTCGGTCCCGTACCGAGTGCATTTTCAAACTCTTTTCCCAATAAAACTTGAATGGTCGTGGAGTGGTTAGGCGTAGGCCTTCTCCTATCCCGAGTGCTGACGTTTACCGTAGGGTTCTCTGTTGCAAAGCACTTACCATTCAAAACCAAAAACATCTTTAATAAGAGAACGAAGTTCTCTTTGTATTGAATTAAAGAGAGGGGATAAAGTGTAGTCTTTTTCCTCTCCGAGTGTTGAGATGCTCACTGTAGTGGGGGTGGTCTCGACACTTGTCTTTCAATATGAAGACTATATGTTCACCACATCCTTTCATAACAAAAACTTTGAGATAAAGAATTGGGTACTACCCGCAAGGGGTTACTATCCGAGGACCTATCTCGCCCCTAAAAAAACAATTCAACCAATCAAGTGTGACATCTTGCCTTGCCTGGCGAAAACCTAATATCTTTCAAAAAGGATATGTTACGTCCGTTCTACCGCAAACAGGTAACGCGTAAGTCTCCTCACATGCGAGCAGCAAAACACCTAAATTGCTAGAATGCGCACGATAGTGTCATCTACAAAACATCAATAAACCGTAGGCCGAACTACGGCTGCTCTGATTCTTTACTTTTTCAAGTAAAGATACGTAGGCACAAGGGCCACAATCCTTGCCGAGCACATTCACCCCATATTTGTAGTTCCCCGAACTACGTCGACTCTGACTTTCTCACATCTATTGAGAATACGTAGGCATAGGACTACGAAGTCCTACCGAGTCTGTTCTTTCTCTTTTTCCCCGTTCTCTCTTTCCTCCTAACTTTCCTGTTTCTAACCTTTCTTTTACCCTGTGGAGCACTTCTTATAGCATAATGTTTAAGCAAATAAATTCACACGTCGACAAACAAAAGGTTCCCATCGAGTACGATGGATGTGAGGGGTGCTAATACCTTCCCCTCGCATAACCGGCTTCCGAACTCGTTCTTGGTTGCGAGACCATCTTATCCATTTCTTTCTTAAGGTTTTCTCGATATTTTCCTTTCCCCTCATGGGATAAATAAAGTTCGGTGGCGACTCTTCTGTCTATCTTTTTCGCCTCCCCGTCGTTGCGCGATGCATTTTTCGAGTAGCGACAGGCGGTGCGCAATGGGGAAAATCTTTCTGAAAAACTGTATCTTGTAAGATCAATACATACTCTATTGTATGCACTTGCTACTATTTGAACCATTTCAAGGAAGCACATCCATTTTTCCTCTAGTGCCGGTCCACTAATGCAAGGAACAAGAGCCTTATAATTGCATCAAAGTTTTCCTTCTTTACGTAAAGTTGTGTGTATGATTCTTTATGGGTCATCGACTAGTTGATAATGAACAAGTATGTAATTATCTTCTACTTTACCGGGTAAATATGAAACAACTCGATAGCCGTTATTATCGTCACTCTTAACATTGAAGATCCATTTGATGTATTTGTGCATAAAAACCGACATCTCGTCAATGAATGAAATTTTTTGTGGTGGCGTTAAAGGAGGTGGGTCGCTAATGTGAGCTCCTTCAAAAACACTTTTTTGAGCTTTTGTAGTTGGTGAGTCTAGAAAAACTTTGTCAACATGTTCAAAATATGAAAGAGATTGCACTATTGAATTGTCACTCGGTGTAGGATTGAGCTTCTTCGGAGCCCTTTTTGATTTTACTGATTGAAAGGGTGGTTTCAAGGCAGTGGTTTCTAGATAAGTAATCTTCCTAAATTCTTCTTTGATGCAGAGTTTCATATTGTCATCAATTTTCAAAAATATCTCTTGTATCACTTCTCATTTGGTCAAGATAGATATATTTGATTTATCTTCTTTCATGACACCATCATCATTAAACTTAATCCTTTTCTAGTGATGACATACTTCAACCATTCTTAATGCACTACCAAGTTTCACCTTCTTTGCAATAGGACAAGCACATGGGACACCATAGGCTTTCACAATTGTGCATCCACACTTTGCACTATTAAAGCCTATATTATCATCTTGTTTGACTTCGTGAAAAATATAATTCAAACCAACTTGAGATATGTTTCCAACCAATTGAGAATAAAGATTGTTGTCTTTAAATTCGTGTTCTAAAATTGTGATGCTCTGATCAAATGATGTATATATCTCATTATGCTAGTTCTGGATCATTTGGTTTATGGAGTCCTAATGTCTACACAAATCGCCCTTACTATTTTCCAACCAATTCTTCAATATAGCATGGGCAGACTCAACTCAGTTTGTTGTTGTATTCCTAAGGTGTCTAACCTGATCGGTCCATGCACAAACAATTTTCTCATTCTTCCTGGTCAAGAATTGTGCTTTTAACGTATTTCAACAAATCCAAATATTTTTGGCACACCTTCCTGAAATGTATAGCGGAATCGACATATAACTTCTTAGTAGATGAATTTACTATAACATTCCATGCATCCATTATTTTTTATCACTATAACACATGCCTTCACCATTTTTCCATCTTTGACCTTCATCTATTTTGTCCCTACCGCAGGTTTAACCCGACTTCTCACATTCTTTGTTATTTGATACCTACAAATTAATGCATAAGAAGTTGGAAATACCTTTGCAACCAAATTCATCAATGCGGTATCGCAGTCGATAATAATCACTTTAGGCATCTCTTCTTGGTCCTTCAACATTTCCAGACACACCTCTAAGGCCCAAGTAACATTCTCCTTTTTTTACGCTATAGAAATGCAAACCCGAAAAAATAAGCCTTCTCAGTAGATGTAACACCAACCATCTCCAATAATGAAAGTCTGTACTTGTTGGTCTTGTATGTTGAATCAAAGATGAACATAGTAGGAAACACGTTGAACAACTTGATGGAATCAGGATGAGTCCAAAATATATCTCTAACGATTACTCCATCCTCGCACATTTGGTACCTAGACACATAACTGTTATCATCCAACAGTTTCAAGATTATTGCATTTCAGTTCTATCCTCCCTCAACGCCTTGTTAGTTTGGTACTGAATATTTTATACCTACTTGATATTTGAGATATTTTCGAGTCTTTTACGTTTCAAAGTTTCAAGTATGTTCGGTTGAACCAAATTCAATTTCATGTCTGAAACACATTCATTCTCTTCTGGCATGAGGCAACACACAATTAGATGTCCAACTAACTTTTCAAATAAGTCATAGTTATGTAAACCATATATGACATTAAATCTCCATATCTTGTTTTCCAACACATAACCACACAACTTAAAGGGACATTCACATTTTCTTGAACCAATTTAATCTCGTTTAAAACTCTGAAGATGAGGTTTATATTTCCCACTTCTTTCACATGTCATTGTCACAAATACACATCTTCTATCCGAACCATTATCGGAACATTCGATTACCATACCAAATCCCAGTTTGAAGGCATCTATACGAATTCATTGAAGCATGTGATCACGAAATTCAAACTCTTACTCATTTTTAAATTGGTTTCCAACATCTACCGCCTCCACAACAACACCTTTGGCATCCAAAATCACAAGATGTTTGGGGAAAACATTGGGACACACGTTATCTAATGAAAACAATTACAATAAAACACTCTATAAGTGCTAATATTATAAACAGAGCTGAAAAAATGCTAACAGACATATACCGGAGATGCATTTTTAGATGAGTTCATACACGTTCTAGAGATGTATCTCCAAATTAAACACACATTTTTCAGACTTAAAATAAGATTAATGTCCGCAATGAGGCTTGAAATAAATGAACTTTACTTGGAATTCCAGCTTCTTTTGCTCCCTTTGATGTCATGAAACATAAGATTGAAGATTTGGAGTGAAAATGTGGATTGAGAATGGAAGGGTTTTTGGTAAGGATTTTGTTATGGGCTGGGCTAGAAGTTGCCCCACTGTCGGGCACATCCCAATCCATCTCTCCGTCGGGGAAGGCCTAGTTCATCACATCACACGGGGAATGCTTACACATCTCCTTCACAGTCTCCACGTGCTCCCTACGGGGGGACACGTCATCAGGAAACTACCCACCTTCTGAAGATCACATGGCAGTTGACCCAGGGCGAAAACCACATGTTGGTTTTCCCTACACCATGTAAGCCCTCGAAGTTATTTGTATTGGGCATAGCAATCCAAACCAATGCAAAGTAATTGTTGGCCCAATGTTGTGGGCACATTATAAATACCCTTTTCACTAGAAGGTCAGGTATTCTACTCTCTCACCTTCTTTTCTGTACTTGTCTTCTCTCTCTTGCTGAAACTGACTTTAGCATCGGAGTACCTTGCAGACATACCCCCTCCTCTTCTCCACCACCGGTGAATTAAGGAGCTCATGACATGTTGTTGGCCGCTGATTCTTTTCTGATATGGTAAGATCAGCGGCGCCGTCTGTAGAAAACTTGCTTCCCCGTTCTTTCTTCCAAAGAAACTCAAGAACCAAAGTATACTTCAATCTTCATTGATCATGGCCAGCCCACGCACCGATGATAATGTCCATGAAACCGCCTTCACCACTTTCACCAACGGCGGCGATCACGATCCCAACGTGACCATTCACCTCGAGGAAGGCAACGTCAGAGACGGGCGCACCGCCTCTACCTCCCCCGACGATGCGGCCTTCAATGCCGCCCGACGCTTCGATGGCCCGACTGTCTTCCAACCAATCCATGTGCCACCCAACACTGACCCAACCATGGTGGCTCTATTCGCGGTAATAAATTAGATGAACTTGATGATCTTTCAGCAGAACAAGCGGATCAGGATGCTGGAAAAGGAGCGATAATCACACTCTCCCCCATGGAGACCTTGTCGCCAAAATTCTCGCATCCCATCACCATGGCAATGAGAGACCCGTCCTTCCCCTCCCCCATAGAAGGTACAACATGATGAGTCTAGGAGTCCCTCTCTGTGACAACCTGGGCGTCATTCGTGACTTGAAAGGCCTCATCCCGTGGCCGCTCAGAAGCGTGACCACTCTCCTCCCTGAAAAGAGCGACGCTCCCTAGCTCCTAAGAGAAATAGAGCTTACGGGTACATGGAGAAACTGAAGAGCCGACCAAAGAGTTCTCCCCACTGCGACAGGATTCCTCGGGACGACAGATCCCCGTCACAGTCACCCGTCAGAAGTGATGAAGACGACCTTCACACTCCTCTGTCCAAGGTAATCATGGAAACGCGCTTGCCCGTCGGGATGGAGAAGCCCCTGATCCTGGCTACCTACGATGGTACAACCGACCCAGACGACAACATCGAAAGCATCGATGCGATGCTCGACTATTGAAATGTCCAGGGAGCCATAAAGTGTAGGCTCTTCCCTACAACACTGAGGAAGGGCGCGATGGCATGGTATAAGAGCCTCGAGCCCGAATCCATCATCTCCTGGAAAGAGCTCAAGAGGAAGTTCTCTAGGAACTTAACCGCTTCTCGGTGACACCCGAAGACGGAAGTATCTTTGGAAGCTATCATTTAGGGGAAAGAATAATCTCTCTGAGACTACATAGAGATATTTAATCGAGAGGTTGTCCAAGTGTATACCTCGGACAGCATGAAAAGATATTTGATCGAGTGAGGACTCCGACCTTTCAGTGATTTCGCCAAGGTCGTTGGCATCAAAAGGCCCGACTTGCTAGACCAACTCCTCCACAAGGCCTAGGCCTACATCCAATACAAGCAAAAGGAGACCGCCAACAGTGCCCGCAACTCACGGAACTAGGAGAATGCCAAGGGCTCTAGGCACAAAGATTCCGCCGCTTCCTAACACGGAGATAAGAAAAGAGAAGATCGGCTCCGAGACTCCCGGGAGCAAAGGGGGCCATCTGGCCGCTTCACCGAGTACGCGCTACTCACTACTCCCCGCGAGCGCATTCTAGTTGAGTGCATCAACTCAGAGTTCCAAAGAGGTGTTGCCTGCTTCCTGAAGCTCACAACCCCTAAGCCCAATGTCGATAAGTCCAAGTACTGCCGGTTCAAAAGGAGTCATGAACACGTCACGGAAGATTGCATCCACCTCAAGGATGCCATCGAAATCCTAATCAAGGAAAGGCACCTAAAAAAATACACTCGAAGGAACGAGGTTACTCGATAGGAAACCCGCAAGGCAAAGAAGGTCAAGGAGGTGTCGCCACCCATCGACGAGACTGGGCTACAGGTCGCCCTATGCATCTCCCATATGGAGAACTTCTACCTCCCCTACGAGACTGACACATTGTTGTCCGCTCGCAGCCCGTGGGAGAACTTTAGTAGGGTTGGTCAAGAGGAAATTTGAGGAGTCGATTGACAAGAGTTCAAAGCAGAGCACCACCCTCGATAGGTTCAAGGGTAACTCAAATCTGATTACCTTTTACCTCGAGGAGCTACCTGGTGGCGCCCCTAATTCTAGCATCCCCTTGCTAATCAAGGCTCATATGGAGAACTTTGACATCCGCCGTATTCTCATCGACCAAGGAAGCTCAGTGAACATAATATACACCCACCTGTTCACCACTCTCTAGCCCAACGAGATCCATCTGACGCCGTATGTCGGCTCCAACTTGCAGGGCTTCAATGGCACCACCACGAGGCCATGGGGCTATGTAGAGTTGCTCGTCACCTTCGGATCCGAAGAGATTGTAAGACAGGTCAAGGTCTGCTTCTTGGTAATAGAGTGCCCCTTTCTGTACCAATGCATTCTGGAAAGGCTGACCCTGGCCAAACTGACTGCAGTGCCATCCACAATGCACCTAAATATGAAGTACTACATAACCAGGGGTCAAGTCGTCACCCTCCACGGAGACATCGAAGCATCCAGAAGATACTTCGAAGCGGCCATCAAGGGGCTCAACTTAATCAACATTACACACAAGAATGTAGGCAAGCCATCCCGGGATGAGAAGCAGAAGCCACTGCCCCGCGTCAACTCTGTCGACCTCGACAGCCGCTTCCCCAGCAAGCAGGAGCAGAGTGAAGTGTCAGACGAAGCACCTACAGGAAATGGCAGCAATGAGCAACCACCCCACTCAATACGCCTCATCCCAGATGGAGAGTTCAAGCTCGTCACACTCAGCGACAACCCCGACAGAAGTGTAAAGATTGGCACAAGGCTTCCCGACTTAGAAATGAAGCAACTTAAGGTCTGCCTCTAGGAGAATGCTGACCTGTTTGTGTGGAACGCTACAGAAATTCTCAGGCTTGACCCCGACGTGGCCTTCTGCCAGCTCACCGTAGATTCGGCCGCTAGGGCTATAGTACAATATAGGCGTAGGCAGTCTCCCGAGAAAGCCGAGGCTGCTAAAAAAGTTGTAAAATACCTCTTATAGGAAAATTTCATTTTGGAGGCCCAGTACACAACTTGGTTGTCTAATGTTGTACTTGTAAAAAAATCTAATGGAAAGTGGCGTATGTGTGTTGATTATACTGATCTTAACCGGACATGTCCCAAAGATGCATACCCATTGCCTAACATCGACAAATTGGTCGACAATTCTGCAGGTTTTAAGCTTTTGTCGTTCATGGACGCTTACTCGGGGTACAATCAGATTCCCATGGCGAAGTCCGACAAGCAGTACACGACTTTCATGACTGATTCGGGAAATTATTACTATAACGTAATGCCTTTCGATCTGAAAAACACCGGCGCGACCTACCAGCGAATGATGAACAAAATCTTTCGGGGCGAGATCAGTGACATACTTGAGGTCTACATGGACGACATGATCGTGAAATCACAAAAGAAAGCAGCCATATCATCCATCTCAGAAGGGTCATCGATACGGTGAGGAGATGCATAATATGATTTAACCCAGAGAAATGCACCTTAGTGTCCGAGCAGGCAAGTTCCCCGACTTCTACTTGACAGAGCGAGGAATCAAGGCGAACCCCGAAAAGTGAAGAACACTCTCCGAGTTCCCAATGCCAAACTCGAATAAATCAGTCCAATCTCTAAACGAGATGCTCACCTTCTTGTCCCGCTTCGTGGCCAAGTCTGCCCAACATGCACTTCTATTTTTCAAGCTTTTACGCATGGAGGCCACATTTGAGTGGGCCAAGGAGTGAAAATAAGCCCTCCTCCACCTCAAACAAGTACTATCGCAACCTCAGCCCTGTCGCGACCTGGAGATGGGGAGACTCTATATTTGTACCTCGCTGTCGCAACTGAGGCCGTTAGCGCGGTCCTCATCCACAAAACTCCCGAGGGGCAAAAACCAATCTTCTTCACCAACAAAGCCCTGCAGGGCCCCGAGCTCAGGTATCAGAAGATCGAGAAGGTTGCTTTGGCCCTCATAAACATGGCTAGAAGGTTACGACACTGCTTCCTGGCCCACAAAATTGTGGTCAGGACAAATCAGCCCATCAAACAGCTACTCGGACGCCCAGACGTGGCAGGAAGGATGCTCAAATGGTCGCTCAAACTCTCCGAGTTCGACATCTAATATGAGAGCAGAAAGGCCCTTAAAGCTCAAGTTTTAGCCGACTTCGTCACAGAGATGACTACTACGACTTCCCCAATGCAAAGAGACTACAAGTAGACCATCTTCATCAACGGGCCCTCCGGCTCAACAGGAAGTGGAGCGGGCATCATCTTGGAGAACAAAGAGGGCATATTGATAGAGGTCTCCTTTGCCCTAGCCTTCCCGACATCAAACAACCAATTTGAGTACAAGGCCTTCCTCGTGGGGTTACGCTTGGCTGAGGACCTTGGCGCGAAGGAGGTGAAGATATTTACTGACTCCTAGCTTGTAGCCTCTTAGGTGCGGGGAGAATACCGGGCCAAGAACGACAACCTCACCGAGTACCTCACTCTGGTGAAAGAGAGGATGAAGAAATTTGATTTTGCAGAAGTGAAACACGTTCCACGTGAACACAACAACAGGGCTTACATCCTGTCAAAGCTAGCAAGCACGAAGAGGAAAGGCGGAAAGAGGTCTGTCATCCAAGAGGTGCTATATCGACCGAGTATCGAGAAACCAATATCGACCATCGATGTGAACTCCATCGACGATACCAACAGCTGGATGACCCCAATGTACGCATACCATATCGAGGGGGAACAACCCGACGACTCCAAGGAGGCTAGCATGGTCAGACGTTGCACTTGCTCGTACGTCTTAATCGAGTACAAGTTATACCAGCGGGGATTCTCCATCCCCTCCTCAAATGCATCGAGGATTCCAAGATCCCTAACATACTCCATGAGATCCATGAAGGGATTAACGCATAGCACCTCGACCGATGATCCCTCGTATGTAAGGCTCTTTGGGCGGGATACTATTGGCCCATCATGAAACAGGACGCCAAAGAACACGTCAAGAAGTGCGGCAAGTGCCAACGACACGGGGACATGTACCTGGCCCCACCCAACGAGCTCAAAACGCTCTCGTCCCCGTGGTCATTCGTGTGGTGGGGGATGGACATCCTCGGACCCTTCACCATAGGTTCGTACCAGAACAAATATTTACTAGTCAGCATCGACTACTTTACAAATTGGATAGAAGCTAAAGCCCTTGCCGAAATCACGGTGCACAACATACTCTATTTTTACAAAAGGAACATACTTTTCCGGTTCGACATACCCAAGCAATCATCATCGACAACGGGACACAATTCACCGACAAAAACTTTCAGGACTTCATTACCAAGCTGGGCACGAAGCAATACTTCACATCCATCGAGCATCCATAAACGAACGGGAAAGCCGAAGCCGTGAAGAAGGTGATTCTGCAAGGCCTGAAACGAAGACTGTGCAAGGCCAAGAAGGGTTGGGTCGAGGAGCTACATAGCATGCTCTGGCCTATAGGACGACCCACACTCGACAACTGGGGAGACCTCATTCCGACTGACCTACGGAACCAAGGCAGTAATTCTGGTAGAAATAAGGGAACCCTCCAGGAGGACCGAATCTCCCCTCGACGAGGAGATGAATGATGAGCCCCAAAGGGAGGAATTCGACCTGGTCGAAGAAATTCGGTCGGGGGAATCCCTCTGCGAAGCCTCGCTCAACCAAAAGATAACTTTGCGACATGATAACAAAGTCATCAAACGCAAATTCCAGGTAGGCAGCCTAGTCTACGAAGGAACCAAAAAGACTCACACGAGGGCAAACTCGCAGCGAATTGGGAAGGTCCTTATCGCGTTTGCGCGATAACAAAAAACAGGGCCTACTACCTCGAGAGCTTGCGCGGGGAGGAACTTGCTCGACCATGGATGCTGAAAAATTTAAACACTACTACAGTTAAAAACTTCCCGCAACATACTCGGTTTGACAAAGACGAGGTGCGCCGTGACCACGGGGGCGTGCTAGGGTACAAATGCAACTCCTGAACTCGAGATAAAAAGACAAGAGCCCGCTCTTGTGTGTGCGAGCGAACTCTTGATCTGATGGGGACACCTCAACCGAGCTCCACCGTTGTCGTACTAATTAGGTAGAACACCCAGCTCGCGATGGGAATTTCACGCCGTGAAGCAAAGACATCGATTGAGCTCTCGGCTTCGTTGACGGTCAGAACCCAACTCCGACCACTCGACCAGTTCTCCGCACGGTCGAGGGCCAACTACGTCGAGAAAATGCCTCAATTACTTAGTAAAAATAAGCAAACACAATATTGCATATTCACGTGAAAAGTAAGTATTTGATATACAACAGCACACACAAAATACGAGCATACCAAGTAATAAGACACCATGCATTTAGACGGGCAAAACCCATTGTTCAAAAATTACAAGCCAAGGCGCGCAGGCTAGGCAATATCAAAACACATGGCACACAGGCCTGGAAAAGTCAAGTTATAAATTACGGCACGCAGGCCATACAAAACAACAATTTAAATGGCGCACAGGCCAAACAACTAAAAAGATTCAAACAATAGGTTCCTCCTCGGGCCGAGGCTCTCTGTCGCTCTGATTAGCTCCATCGTCGGGCACCTCAGAGGCAACTATTTGTCATCGACTACCAGGTGAAAAGCACTGATCCTGTCATTGACAAGCTAGAGTCCAGGATTGACAATCTGGTCTTGCTCCATCGCCATATTAATGCCCAGCTCAAGGGTCCCCAGACAATCTTGCTCGAGCAACCGAATCTAGGAGACTAAGTCACCTCAGGTCGCCAAGAGCTTTTCTTCGGCACTTTCGTCCTCGTCATGGCGAGCACCGGCCTCTAAACCAGCAACTTTGACCCGTAGTTGGTCCCTCTCCTCCTCGGTATTCCTCAGTTGTTGCTGCAACTTGTTCATATCCTTAAGGAGGTGCACCCGGGCCTTAAACATCGAGCGATAGTCGAGAAGGTCAACTTCTGCCTTGTCTTTCTCAGCTTCCAAGAGTGCTTTCTCCTCCCGCAGCTTCTTTAGCTTGGAAGAGGGGCTAGTTTCATCGTTAAGGACTAGGGTCGTCTCAAAGATCCTCATCATGGCCGCCAAGTCCCCTCATAGGGATTTCCTTCTACTCGTCTTGTCGGCCCAAATAACTGCTTTGGACTCCACCGCAGATATGATCACATATTTATTCCCTCCGAAGAACTCCCGATGAAGGTGGCAGAGAGGCAAAATAAATCTCTCCTCGACAACACCTTCCGAGAGGTCGACGGGGCCAGACTCCTTGAGACGTGGATTTTTGGCCGGGGGGGTCCTGAGAGACTAGGTACTGGCTTCCTCAAGGAGAGGAAGAACCTTCGGACTGCTGGTCAGTCTGAGCCATCCCTTGGACTTGGGCAACGCAAATTTTTCTGGTTTTCTTGGCTTCTTTGGTCGTCGCAAGCTTCAACATGCGCTCCTGGATGCTCGACATCTGACCTACAACAGAGTAAAAGGAACATAAGTCAATATAGCGAAGAAAAATGAGCGGGCACGCGAGCAAAGAAAACATCCATTACCTAAGAACCTTAAGGCTTTCTCATCAGACTCGTACTCGAGGAGTGCCTTAGTGTTGATTAACTGAGGTTCATAGTGAACCTCCTCACGCTCGTTAATAACAAAACTCCCATCCTTGTTGACACATTTAGCAGGAGTGAACGAGCCGGCACACGAGCAAAGAAAACATCTGCTACCTAAGAACCTCAAGGCTTCCTTGTCAGACCTGCACTCGAGGAGGGCCTTAGTGTTGATTAAACGAGGTTCACAAAAAACCTCCCTGCACTCGTTACGAATAAAACTCCCGTCCTTATTGACACATTTAACGGGAGTGAAACCAAAGACAAACTCGACTATCTTCTCATAAGATAACCGATCCTCGGAGTTCAAAGAGTCGAGCTTGACGATGTAGCTGTCCGTACCTCTATTGAAGTGTCCCTCCTCCCACTCAAGAGGGAACTTCAACTCTAAAGTCTCCACCCACTACCCGTCCTCCTCCTTAACCACAAGGTCATATAGGGAGTCAACGACCATATGTGACATAGACTTTATGATAAAAACATGTCTTTAAAGGTACAAACAAAATTTTGGTACGCTAGGAACAACTTCCTCGGCTGCTTTAGAGATACCCAACTATGCCAAACTTGGAAGGATTGTCGTTGTAGGTGAAAAGTGCAGAAGAACAAGGGAAACGTGGCTCTAATGCAAAGGTGTTGGCACATGAGCTCGAACACTCGCATGAACGCAATCACATTGGGATGAAGCTGCGAAGGCGCCAGGAGTAGCCACTGAAACACCCCCTTCTGGAAGTCGCTAAAGGGAAGATGAAGCCCCGTGTCTCGAAATGCAAACTCGTACATTGGAAACTACATCCCTTTAAACCTCGAGCAAATGTGATGCTTCTCTTTAGACTTGTAAACCATCCAACTCAGGGAAGCGCCCTCGGTGCTGTTCTCGACGGTGGCAAAGGCGTTCAAGTCATCGATGGCGAAGCGCAACATGGTGCAAGGGAGGTTCCTGCTTGATCCACTCTTTAGGCGTGCGGCCTCGCTCGACCCCGACTTGCCCGATGGAGGTTGATCAGTGATTTTTATACGTTAATTTACCATGAGTTTTAGATCATTATCTTATACATTTAGTTGTATTTTATTTGATTTTATCGCATTTTATGCCTTAATTTGGTATTTCCATTGTTTTTAGGTTCAGGTAAGCAATTAAGAAGAATCAGAGCAAAAACCGAGAAAAACAACAGGAATTTGGAGGAGTTTTAGAAATGAAACAAGGGCCTGACACGGCAACTCGTGTCACCTGACACGGCAACTCGTGTCACCTGACACGGCCCGTGTCAGAATGGTACCAAGAGAGTGAAGATTTTGTATTAGACAGGGGGCTGACACAGATGCCCGTGTCAGCTGAAATGGCCAGTGTCAGCATGTCTGGAGCAGGCAATTCTTTTTAGCAGATATCCAAGGAGCCAACACGGTCTCCTGTGTCAGCTGACATGACCCGTGTTGGCTGATGCGCTTCATCTTCCAATTTTCTGATTTTTTAGGCGTGTGTGATCCCTATGGGTATTTTGGGTATTTTATTATTACTGTGTTGGACCTGGGAGTATTTAAGACATATTTTAAGAAGGAAAGAGAACTTTTTGGCCAGAGAAGAATTGCACTATCAAGATTAGAGAGATCAAGGTGATTGGGAAACTGAAGGTTTTCATGAGAGGAAGTCGTTGAAGATCAAAGAAACCTATTATCTTGTAATGCTAGTTTTTCTTTTGTATTTTCTTCGAATATTATGAGTAGTTAAACCCCCCCAATGCTAGGGGTGTCTCTGGTTTGAATCTGTAATGACTCTGATATTAGTATTGCAATGACATTTCCTTTGTTTAATAATTGATTTGATCTTTAGCTGTTCTTAATGCTTGCCCTGTCGGACCAACAGAGTTTGATTTACGATTAATGATTAGGCTGGACCTCCGTTGTTAAGGCTTTGCTTTTGATCATCTTGTAGTAGATATCACCTAGGGCTAGGGATACACTATAGGAACCAAAATAATTCTTGATAATTGATTGCTTAATCTCACTTATAATTCTCTATGGACATAGAAATTACGGTAGACGATTAACGATTTTCTCACTAAGGACTTAGGAGTAAACATTCTTAAGAATCGGTAATTAGTTAGTTACAATAAGTTGTTGCAGTGTTAATTCAGGATTGTTACTGAGTGAGATCATACACCTTCCCTAGCATGTTACTCATATATTGTAAACCACTTAGTCAATTTTCCCTTTTTACTTGAAAATATTTTTATAATCAAGCCAAAAGATTTGAAAACCCCAAGTGCTTTTGTTCAATTGAATTATTTTATAGCTTGTGTTTCCAATGCAGTCCTCGAGATCGATATTCGGGAAAATTTCCCTTATTACTCCATTGGCAGAATAGTACACTTGCTATTTTTCCGACCAAGTTTTTGGTGTCGTTGCCGGGGACTGTCGAAATATAAGTTTATTGTAACTCAATTGAAATTTTGTTGCTCTGCAACCAAAATTTTATTTTCTGTTTTTTTATTATTTTATTTTATTTTTATTTTTATTATTTGCATTTTGTTATTACTAATCTGCGTCTGACATTTTTATGCGAGGAAAATCCTCAGCTAATTTTTCTTTTGACGCAAAGATTGAAAGAACTCTACACGCAAGGCGTAGACAAGAAATACTGGCAGGTTCAGACTCAGATACTGAGACTATAGCTGGAGTTCCACCAGAAGAGAGACTACTTGGTGATTACGGTGGGGCTAATGCACTGGCTGGTAGGTTAACAATTGTAAACCAACTAGTGAATGTGGAAAATTTCCAATTGCATCCGAGCACTATCAACCAACTTAAGAGGAAACCTTTCACCGGAAAGGTTAATGAAAATGCCAACAAACATATACAAAGATTTCTGACTATGAGCACTACTCTCAAGATAGAGGGGCACACTGATGAAGCAAAGAAATTGAGAATGTTTTCGTTCACTCTATCTGAAGATGCTGAAGAATGGTTTTACTCATTACCTGCAGGAAGTATTGCTACTTGGGAAGAGATGGAGAAAGCCTTTCTTAATGAGTATTTTCCCGCCTCTGTGTATACTCGTAAAAGATATGATATCATGAATTTTACACAGAAGGAGGGAGAATCATTGGGTGATGCGTATAAAAGGTTCAAACGGTTATTAGTTGCATGTCCTACTCATAACCTGGATCAAACTGAAAAAATGCAAATGTATGTGAATGGTCTCAAGATGAAGACTAAGAAACTAATTGATACAGCAGCTGGTGGTTCATCAAACTTTACAACAACCACTGGTATTAAGAAGATCATTGAAGCCATTGCGGCAAATGAGCATTTGGAACTGTACGACCGCAGTGTAAGTAAACCTGAAGGAATGATTGATTTGAAGATGGCTACTCAAGTTGTGAAAATGGAATATCAAATCAAAGTTGAAGTAGAAATAAGGCTTAAAGCAATGAAGGTAAGTACTCAACTTGTGGCTCAAGTTCAACCTATCCTAGCTGTGAGTCGTGAGATTTGTAGTGTGTAACGCCCCGATTTTGATTTCCCATTTTTGTTGAGTCTTTTATTTTATTTGGGTGATTATTATTTTATTCGTGGAATTGGTGTGTTAATATGTTATGTTTGCATATTGTGTTATTTTATCGTTTTTGAGAGTTTTCGGGGAAATTAGGTTGGAGGGTATTTTAGATATTTCTTGTTAAGTTATAAATTTTATGTGAGAAAATGAATTATTAGATATTTTGTGAGAAAATGAATTATTAGATATTTTGAGAGAAAAAATAATAGAAAAGAATTAGAATAGAAAGATATAAGAGAGAAAGACGAGAGAAAAGAAAAAGAAAGAAGAAAAAGGAGAGAAAGAAAGAGGAAGAAGAGAAAAGAGAAGAAAAAGAGGAAAAAGCTTGGAAATCTTCAAAACAACTTCTAGGAATCGATTTAATCGGGTAAGGATGTGAAATCTTATTATCTCATCAATGTATATCATTATGTATGTGTTTATTTGGATTGTTTTGGTTATTTTTCTACATATTTCCATTTTAGGTCGAATTGGTTAAATCGATAGAAACCGATGTTTTCACGATTAGAATTCGAAATAAATTGCGTAGTTTAGTCGAGGAATGTTAGGCCGAGACTATTGAAACTTGTTTGATTGAATTCGGGTGATTTCGTGACTTTTTCACATTTTTGGATAATTGAGGGTTTGAGTAGCGAAGTATTCGCTAGGCGAATCATTGGCGAGTGAGGTAGCGAAGTGTTCGCTAGGCGAGCGCACAGCGAGCTGCCAGCGAACACTCCTAGACTTGGACAGAATCAAAATGACCAAAACCCGCTGGAGCGAGTGGAGCAGCGAAGGACTCGCTAGGCGAACCATTCTGCTCGCCTAGCGAGCATGTCAGCACATTATTTTTTCTATTCCCATCCAATATCGATTCTTCGACTCGAATGTTGATCAACCTTCTCCCAAAGCGTGTAGCTTGTGTGCTGTTATATGATATGTTGTGGGTAGCCGTATCGCGTGAATCCTAGATTGTGGAATTTATTGTGAATTGTGGCCTTTTAAATAAATGCATTGTTTAAGTTAAATGTAAATGCATGTTAATTGTGAAAGAGTTCGTTGCCGTTTGGTGTAATTGATGTGAATGTATATAGATTGTACGCATTTCAAGAGTGTCTTGAGTCATTTTATATGTAAGCATAATGATGTACATTCTTGTGTTGTGTGATTCTAATGAGAATCCGTTGTAACGTCGTGTGCCTATGTGAGGTGTGAGCGATGATTACAAACGATTGTATGCCTATGTGAGGTGTGAGCAATCGGATTGTGTGCCTATGTGAGGTGTGAGAAATCCATAAACATTGTGTGCCTATGTGAGGTGTGAGCAATGGGTGAACATCGTAGGCCTGACGGGGAGTGACATTGGTAACGAGTGATGGTTCCAATAAGTTCCTAAGTGAACTTGAGATGATTGAGTCGGTACCGCATTGCATTTGCATAGAGTCGTGAGTCGGTCTCTATGATTTGCATTTATCATCTTTATAATTGTGCATTGGTGAATAAACATAAATGTGTATGTTTATGTGAAATGATAAGAATTGTGAAAGTATGCATGATGAATATGCTTGGTTTTATATCTATATATATACATTGTGATGTATATGAATGAGTTGTGATGAATTATGGTGAGAATGTAGAATATGTGTATTTTATGCTAATATATATATATATATATATATATATATATATATATATATATATATATATATATATATATATATATATATATATATATATATATATATATATATATATATATATATATATATATATATATATATATATATATATATATATATATATATATATATATATATATATATATATGCATTGTTATTATGATAATATTTCTCACCCTTCTAGTGTTTTATGGTGCTCTATGAGGCATTGCAGAGTACGTATGCTGGAGGTCTTTTTGTGAAGCGTGTCTTCATTCTTTTGGTCGGTCGGCTCTGATATGTACCATCGGGTAGCTAGGATGTACATGATTCTTTTGTGATACATTTGTATATGTATCTTGTTGATGAATGTTTAGATTTTCCGCTTTTATTCTAAAATTTGAGATGTGTGTGTAAGGACTAAGTTCCTTTGTTGCAAAGTTACCCCACTGTTGCATATCTTTTGTTGAGCAGGTGTTGTATGTTTTAATTTCGAGCGTAATGTGACGCGCCTCTTTTATACTATGTTTATAATTATACTCAGACGAAAATTTTAATAGGTGACTAATTGATTATGTGATTTATTTTGGGGTATAGAAAGGGGGTGTTACATAGTGGACCCTATTTTACTTTGCATTGTGTTACGACTGCTCAACGAATTGATGAGATAAAGTTTCTAAAGCAGAATAATCCCTATTCTCATACTTATAATCCAGAATGGAAGAATCATCCTAACTTCTCTTGGAAAGATCAGAATCAACCTCAATATCAACAGCAACAACAGGCTCCTCAGAAAGCAGAATGGGAAATAGCTATTGAAAAGATGGAAGCTTACAATATTCAATTCCAAGAAGAGACACATATTAATCAGAGGAACACCACAACTGCTATAACAAATCTTGAAGTTCAGATGGGACAAATATCCCAACAACTCTCCACGCGTACTTAAGGAACCCTCCCGAGCGCGATAGTACAGAATCCAAAAAATCATGAGAATATTAATGTTGTCACCACAAGAAGTCAGAGATTCGTAGAAGAAGAGGAAGAGAAAGAAACAAATGATTATCAGTGTATAGAAGTTTAACTTGTAGTGAGAGAAAATGGGAAAGAACCGGAAAGAGTCTTACCACCTGTGAAGCCTACTGAAGAGAAAAAGAAAAAGGAGGTTAAACCAATAATCAAGCTACCCTACCCTCAGAGAGTTACAAAGAAGGATCAGAAAGAGAAAGACTTTGAAAATTTCAGCACAATGTTCAAAAATTTAGAAATCAATATGTCGTTTTTTGAAGCACTTGAGCAAATGCCCTTGTACAAGAAATTCATGAAAGAGGTAATGGAAAAAAAGAGACCAATGGGTGAGGAGCATAAAATCTCAACTGAGCAGTGTAGTGAAATATCACAAGGAAGGAGAATCCCCGTCAAGCAGAAAGATCCTGGACCAATAGCAATTCCTTGCGCTATAAAAGGCAGAAATTTCAAGAAGGTCCTCGTTGATTCAGGTGCTAGTGTGAGTCTCATGCCATTATCTATTTTCAAAAATATGGGTATTGGAAAAGTGAGCGATACGGGAACAAACTTGAAGTTTTCCGACCACACGACTAAGAGGTCATATGGGCTAGCAGAGGATGTAATGGCGACGATTGATAACTTTACCTTCCCAGTTGATTTTGAGGTTATGAATATTCCAGAAGTTGAAGAGACTCCCATCATACTTGGCTGACCATTCTTGCTCACTAGTCGGTGCAATGTCGATATTGAAACAGATACTCTAACCTTGAAATCTTTTGATGAAGAAATAACTTTAAAAGTGTTGGATATCAAGAAGCGAGGTAAAGAGGAAAATCATCAACCTTCAGTTGGAATGATCAAAACAATGGAAAAAGGTAAAAATTCTAAACCACGTCTGGAAAAAGTCTCTGGTGTAATTTATCAGGTTGCAATATCTCAGGCGTCCAAAGCACATAGCGAGACTCCAAAATTCGTTCGAGGAGTCAAGAATATAAATGTTGGATGTGATTTGATATACAAAGTTGCAGGGATCTCTGAACCTGACTGGTCCTCTGTTGCGGAAAGGTCAAGCAACAAAGTGTGGAAGCTGAGATACTCCCCATAATAATGGAGAGTGATCCGTCGAGCCATGTGACGTTAAACGAAGCGCTGCGTGGGAGGCAACCCACGTTTTTAATAATTTTGCATTTTATTTTTGTTGTTATTTTGTTTTGTTTGTAGGAAATAAACGAGATCTTACAAGCTAGAGTGTTGCACTACCTTCCAACTCCTCAGTAAGGATCTCTGTGAGTACATCTCTCCCACTCCTATTCTAAAACATTTAGGACAATGTTTAGTTCAAGTTTGGGGGAGTTTTTACTTTTTTGAGTTGTCGTGTTAAGCACTTTTTATTTGTGTTTGGGTCCTGTTGTTTAAAACTCACTGTGAACTCTCCCCGAGTGAGGACCGTAAAAAAAATTTCTTGTGAATACTGTGATGTGTGAAGTAGTCAGGAAAGTATATAGAGTTTGAGGGAAGAAAAGTTGAAACTAGGGAATTTGGGAAAGTATGGAAATTGAGGTATAAATTGAACACCCTAGATTCCCCGAAGTAAGGTAACAAGTCCAACATGTAGATTTGTGCTATAGTACTTGGATTTGAGAAGTATTCCCCGATTAGTTCATAGTGATGGTTCAGTATGATTAAAAAGAATCGCATGTATAAATTTGATTGAGAGAATGACTTATGGCACACAAAAAATGATGAATAATGACGGTAAAGACAACTGATTCTTCTAAGTTGGGTAACCCTCACCCGGTTATTTAGCCTAATGGCGGTTGAATCTCTATAGTCGTCCCAAAGTGGACTAATAACCGCCAGTGCGTGGGAAAAAAAAAGAATAAAGGTGCCTTGAAAAAAGTCTCGATCTAATCTTATACATGTGAGGGAAAGCGATCAAAAGTGCCTTAATCTAATTATCCAAATGAAAGGGGTAGAAAATCGAAGAAAAGACTTAAGCCCAAAGCATAGTTAGAGAGGTGCCCGAAAGGGGGATTTAGGCCTGTGGTGTTACCGTGGTACGTTTTTGTGTAATACCTTCGTTAACGGACAATTACCAAGAGAACTACTTTTGGCCGATCGGAACAAAGGTTCACGTATAAGTACCGACACACCTTACCATCACAAGTCTTTTTATTTATGTATACCAGTTGATCTGAAAAGTGTTTATCTAAGCTTGTTGTTGAGGTTAATCAACGGTTTAAGTTTGGGGATATTTGATCAATGATTTTTATACGTTATTTTACCATGAGTTTTAGTTAATCCTCTTATATGTTTAGTTGCATTTTATTTCCTTTTATTTCATTTTATGCGTTGGTTTGGTATTTCCATTGTTTTTAGGTTCAGGTAAGCAATCAAGAAGAATCAGAGGAAAAATCGGGAAAAACAGCAGGAATTCGGAAGAGTTTTAGAAGTGAAACAGGGGTCTGACACAGCCACTCGTGTCACCTGACACGACCCGTGTTAGGATGGTACCAAGAAAATGAAGATTGTGCATTAGACAGGGAGGCTGACACGGGTGCACGTGCAACATATTTGGAGCAGGCAATTTTTTTTAGCAGATATCCAGGGAGCCAACACGGCCGCCCGTGTCAGCTAAAACGGCATGTGTTGGCTGATGCACTTCATCTTCCAATTTTATGATTTTTTGGGCCTTTGTGATCCCTATGGGTATTTTGGGTATTTTCCTATTACTGTGTTGGACCTGGGAGTATTTAAGACAAATTTTGGGAAGGAAAAACAAAAGAACTTTTTGGCCAGAGAAGAACCGCACTATCAGGATTAGAGAGATCAAGCGGATTGGGAAACTGAAGGTTTTCATGAGCGGAAGCCATTAAAGATCAAAGAAACCTATTATCTTGTAATGTCTAGTTTTTCTTTTGTATTTTCTTTGAATATTATGAGTAGCTAACCCCCCCCCCCCCAATGCTAGAGGGTGTCCTTGATTTGAATCTGTAATGACTCTGATATTGGTATTGCAATGTCATTTCCTTTGTTTAATAATTGATTTGATATTTATATCTTCTTACTGCTTGCCCTATCGGACCGACAGGGTTTGATTTACGATTAATGATTAGGCTGGACCACCGTTGTTAAGGCTTTGCGTTTGATCATCCTATATTAGATATCACCTAGGACTAGGGATACCCTATAGGAACCGGAATAATTCTTGATAATTGATTGCTTAATCTCACTTATAATTCTCTATGGACATAGGAATTAGGGTAGATGATTAAAGGTTTTCTCACTAAGGACTTAGGAGTAAACATTCTTAAAAAACGGTAATTAGTTAGTTACAATAAGTTGTTGCAGTGTTAATTCAGGGTTGTTATTGAGTCAGATCATACACCTTCCCTAGCATGTTACTCATATATTGTAAACCACTTAGTCAATTTTCCCTTTTTACTTGAAAATATTTTTATAATCAAACCAAAAGATTTGAAAACCCCAAGTAATTTTGTTCAATTGAATTATTTTATAGCTTGTGTTTCCTATGCAGTCCTCGAGATCGATATTCAGGGAAATTTCCCTTATTACTCCATTGGAAAAATAGTACACTTGTTATTTTTTCGATCAAGTTTTTAGTTTTTTCTATTTTGAGTTGTCATGTTAAGCACTTTTTATTTGTCTTTGGGTCTTGTTATTTAAAAATCGCTGTGAACTCTTCCCGAATGAGGCCCGTAAAAATTGTTTCTTGTGAATAGTGTAATGTGTGAAGTAGTCAGGAAAGTATATAGAGTTTGAGGGAAGAAAAGTTGAAACTAGGGAATTTAGGAAAGTTTTGAAATTGAGGTATAACTTGAACACCCTAGATTCCCCGAAGTAAGGTAACGAGTCCAACGTGTAGATTTGTGCCATAGTACTTGGATTTTAGAAGTATTCGTCGATTAGTTCATAGTGATGGTCCGACACGATTAAAAAGAATCGCATGTACAAAGTTGATTGAGAGAATGACTTATGGCACAAAAAAAACGATGAATAATGACGGTAAAGACAACTGGTCCTTCTAAGTTGGGTAACCCTCACCCGGTTATTTAGCCTAACGGCGTTTGAATCTCTATAGTCGTCCAAAGTGGACTAATAAACACCAATGCGTGAGAAAAAAGAATAAAGGTGCCTTGAAAAAAATTCTCGATCCAATCTTATACATGTGAGGGAAAGCGATCAAAAGTGCCTTAATCTGATTATCCGAATGAAAGGGGTAGAAAATCTAAGAAAAGACTTAAGCCCAAAGCATAGTTAGAGAGGTGACCGAAAGGGAGATTTAAGTCCGTGGTGTTACCGCGGTATATGTTTGTGCAATACCTCCGTTAACGAGCAATTACCAAGAGAATTAGTTTTGGCCGATCGGAACAAAGGTTCACGTATGAGTACCGACATACCTTACCATCACAAGTCTTTTATTTGATTTATACCGGTTGATATGAAAAGTGTTTATCTAAGCTTGTTGTTGAGGTTAATCAACGATTTAAGTTTAGAGGTATTTGATCTGTGATTTTTATACGTTATTTTACCATGAGTTTTAGTTAATTATCTTATACGTTTAGTTGCATTTTATTTTCCTTTTATCGCATTATATGTGTTGGTTTGGTATTTCCATTATTTTTAGGTTTAGGTAAGCAATCAAGAAGAATCGGAGCAAAAACTGGGAAAAACAACAGGAATTCGAAAGAGTTTTAGAAGTGAAACAGGGGCTTGACACGGCCCGTGTCAGGATGGTACCAAGAGAATGAAGATTGTGTATTAGGCAGGGGGCTGAGACGCGTGCATGTGTCACCTGACATGACCCGTGTCAGCATGTTTTGAGCAGGCAATTCTTTTTAGTAGATATCCAGGGAGCCAACACGGCCGCCCGTGTCAGCTGACACGGCCCGTGTTGGCTGATGCACTTCATCTTCCAATTTTCAGATTTTTTGGGCCTTTGTGATCCCTATGGGTATTTTGGGAATTTTCCTATTACTGTGTTGGACATAGGAGTATTTAAGACAGATTTTGGGAAGGAAAAACAAAAGAACTTTTTGGCCAGAGAAGGATTGCACTATCAGGATTTGAGAGATAAAGGTGATTGGGAAACTGAAGGTTTTCATGAGCGAAAGCCATTAAAGATCAAAGAAACCTATTATCTTGTAATGTCTAGTTTTTCTTTTGTATTTTCTTCGAATATTATGAGTATCTAACCCCCCCCCCCCCAAATGCTAGAGGGTGTCCTTGATTTAAATCTGTAATGACTCTGATATTGGTATTGCAATGTCATTTCCTTTGTTTAATAACTGATTTGACCTTTAGATGTTCTTAACACTTGCCTTATCGGACCGACAGGGTTTGATTTACGATTAATGATTAGGCTAGACTGCCGTTGTTAAGGCTTTGCTTTTGATCATCCTATAATAGAATCATATAGGACTAGGGATACCCTATAGGAACCGGAATAATTCTTGATAATTTATTGCTTAATCTCACTTATAATTCTCTATGGATATAGGAATTAGGGTAGATGATTAAAGGTTTTCTCACTAAGGACTTAGGAGTAAACATTCTTAAGAATCGGTAATTAGTTAGTTACAATAAGTTGTTGCAGTGTTAATTCAGGGTTGTTACTTAGTCAGATCATACACCTTCCCTAGCATGTTACTCATATATTGTAAACCACTTAGTCAATTTTCCCTTTTTACTTGAAAATATTTTTATAATCAAACCAAAAGATTTGAAAACCCCAAGTAATTTTGTTCAATTGAATTATTTTATAGCTTGTGTTTCCTATGCAGTCCTCGAGATCGATATTCAGGGAAATTTCCCTTATTACTCCATTGGAAAAATAGTACACTTGTTATTTTTTCGATCAAGTTTTTAGTTTTTTCTATTTTGAGTTGTCATGTTAAGCACTTTTTATTTGTCTTTGGGTCTTGTTATTTAAAAATCGCTGTGAACTCTTCCCGAATGAGGACCGTAAAAATTGTTTCTTGTGAATACTGTAATGTGTGAAGTAGTCAGGAAAGTATATAGAGTTTGAGGGAAGAAAAGTTAAAACTAGGGAATTTAGGAAAGTTTTGAAATTGAGGTATAACTTGAACACCCTAGATTCCCCGAAGTAAGGTAACGAGTCCAACGTGTAGATTTGTGCCATAGTACTTGGATTTTAGAAGTATTCGCCGATTAGTTCATAGTGATGGTCCGACACGATTAAAAAGAATCGCATGTACAAAGTTGATTGAGAGAATGACTTATGGCACAAAAAAAAACGATGAATAATGACGGTAAAGACAACTGGTCCTTCTAAGTTGGGTAACCCTCACCCGGTTATTTAGCCTAACGGCGGTTGAATCTCTATAGTCGTCCAAAGTGGACTAATAAACACCAATGCGCGAGAAAAAAGAATAAAGGTGCCTTGAAAAAAGTCTCGATCCAATCTTATACATGTGAGGGAAAGCGATCAAAAGTGCCTTAATCTGATTATCCGAATGAAAGGGGTAGAAAATCTAAGAAAAGACTTAAGCCTAAAGCATAGTTAGAGAGGTGACCAAAAGGGAGATTTAAGTTCGTGGTGTTACCGCGGTATATGTTTGTGCAATACCTCCGTTAACGGGCAATTACCAAGAGAATTAGTTTTGGCCGATCGGAACAAATGTTCACGTATGAGTACAGACACACCTTACCATCACAAGTCTTTTATTTGATTTATACCGGTTGATCTGAAAAGTGTTTATCTAAGCTTGTTGTTGAGGTTAATCAACGGTTTAAGTTTGGGGGTATTTGATCAGTGATTTTTATACGTTATTTTACTATGAGTTTTAGTTAATTATCTTATACGTTTAGTTGCATTTTATTTTCCTTTTATCGCATTTTATGCGTTGGTTTGGTATTTCCATTGTTTTTAGGTTTAGGTAAGCAATCAAGAAGAATCAGAGCAAAAACTGGGAAAAACAACAGGAATTCGAAAGAGTTTTAGAAGTGAAACAGGGGCTTGACATGGCCCGTGTCAAGATGGTACTAAGAGAATGAAGATTGTGTATTAGGCAAGGGGCTGACACGGGTGCCTGTGTCATCTGACACAACCTGTGTCAGCATGTCTGGAGCAGATAATTCTTTTTAGTAGATATCCAGGGAGCCAACATGGCCGCCCGTGTCAGCTGACACGACCCGTGTTGGCTGATGCGCTTCATCTTCCAATTTTTAGATTTTTTGGGCCTTTGTGATCCCTATGGGTATTTTCCTATTACTGTGTTGGACTTGAGAGTATTTAAGACAGATTTTGAGAAGGAAAAAAGAACTTTTTAGTCAGAGAAGGATTGCATTATCAGGATTAGAGAGATCAAGGTGATTGGGAAACTGAAGGTTTTCATGAGCGGAAGCCATTGAAGATCAAAGAAACCTATTATATTGTAATGTCTAGTTTTTCTTTTGTATTTTCTTCGAATATTATGAGTAGCTAACCCCCCCCCCCCCCCCCCAATGCTAGGGGGTGTCTTTGATTTGAATCTATAATGACTCTGATATTGGTATTGCAATGACATTTCCTTTGTTTAATAACTGATTTGATCTTTAGCTGGACCGTCAGGGTTTGATTTACGATTAATGATTAGGCTGGGCTATCGTTGTTAAGGCTTTACTTTTGATCATCCTATAGTAGATATCACCTAGGACTAGGGATACCCTATAGGAACCAGAATAATTCTTGATAATTGATTGCTTAATCTCACTTATAATTCTCTATGGACATAGGAATTAGGGTAGATGATTAAAGGGTTTCTCACTAAGGAATCAGGAGTAAATATTCTTAAGAATCGGCAATTAGTTAGTTACAATAAGTTGTTGCAGTGTTAATTCAGGGTTGTTACTGAGTCAGATCATACACCTTTCTTGGCATGTTACTCATATATTGTAAACCACTTAGTCAATTTTTCCTTTTTACTTGAAAATATTTTTATAATCAAACCAAAAGATTTGAAAACCCCAAGTGCTTTTGTTCAATTAAATTATTTTATAGCTTGTGTTTCCTATACAGTCCTCGAGATTGATATTCGTGGAAATTTCCCTTATTGCTCCATTGGCAAAATAATACACTTGCTATTTTTCTAATCAGAGGTGTCGGAATCGACTTCCTCATTGATTACTATGACATCCTCGGCCCTTGCGGCTATTTTACCTGAAAAGTAAAGGAAAACAGTGAATTTGACATCTAAGATCAAATCCACCCTTCCACCGCAAATCAAGTGAAAGGGCGAAGAGAGGGGCGAGGTGCCACTCGACAAACTTCCCCAACCATAACACCCACCGAGGAAAACTTATCCATGAGGACACTCTACTCGGCGCAGAACAGTGAACCCCCTCCTCGCTAGGAAGTCTCATCCACGAGGAGACTCTCCTCAACGCGAAACGACAAGCCTCCCTCTTCGGTAGTGAGGCTCCTCGACGTGTAAAACCCCTCCAATTGAACGTGGGAAGCCTCCTCGACGAGGGGCACCCTCGCGACGTTCACGCGTTCGCGAGGAGAAGGGCTCCCCAAGACCTTCACCGAAGGTCCCCGAGGCCTTCACCGAAAACCCCATGAAGATCCCCAGAATCGTCATGAACTCCCTAACATCTTCATCAGAAACTGCATGTTCCGCCGAAAACTTCATGAGATTCATCGAGAACTTCATCGGGTCACCGGAAACTTCATGGGGTTTACCTGGAACTTCATCAGTTCACCGGAAACCTCATGGAATAGACGGAAACATCGTCGGAAAGTTCATAAAATCTGGAGAAAAGGCCAAAGACTTACTTGAAGGAAGGAGATTCTGGATGGTGGAGGGAGGCTAACGGCAGCTGCGATGACAAACACGTTTTGGAGAGCACGGAGAGTTGTGAGAGACTTGAGGAAAAATGAAAGGGGAACGTGCAAATGAAGCGGACTTCCCCCGTATTTATAAATCCTAGCACGGGAAGCGAGACATCTTTAGGCACTCAAGTACCCCCATACTCATAGTCGCCATATGCATTTATTACTCTTGACATGTGGCCCTAGAGGACACCACGTGTGTCCCTTCAAATCCTTCTCCTGCTCGGGACCAGACATACCCGTTCCCTTCTCTCTTCGTCACATCGTCGGCCACAATGCCCGACCCTTACGTTGTCGTGAACGTTCCGCGAGCACCTGTCCTGTCGAGTGGCTCATACTTCTGGTACACACATTGTCCCGCAAGCTCAGTGCTTCAGGAAGATCCTCGACGCTAGAACTAACTCTTAAGTCATCACTCCTCTGCTTCGGAGTAATGAATTATGGGGCTTCTGTTCTGGGTTGAGACAGAAGCTGCCCCATTATTGGACATAACCCAATCCATCTCTCCGTCAGGGAAGGTCCAAAGAGGGCTCAGTTCATCACATTGCACGGGGAGCGCTTACGCGTCTCCTCCACGGTCTCCACGTGCTCCCCACGCGGGGACACATTACCAAGCAACTATCCACCTTCTGAAGATCACGGGGTAGTTGACCCAGGGAGAAGACCACATGCTGGTCTTCCCTACGCCATGTAAGCCCTGACAGTTATTCGTATTGAGCCTAGCAATCCAACCCAATGCAAAGTAACCATTGGCCCAACGCTTAGAGCACATTATAAATACCCTCTTTCACTAGAGGGTCAGGTATTCTACTCTCTCACCTTCTTTTCTGTACTTTCCTTCTCTCACTTGCTGAAACTGATATTAGCATCGGAATGCCTTGCATGTACGCCCCCTCCTCTTCTCCACCATCGATGAATTAAGGAGTTCACGATGTGTTGCTGGCCGTTGATTTTTTTCTGATCTGGTAAGATCAAATTTGGAGTAGAAAACAAATATGATTATGTGATCATACAAGTGAGTGTTTTATCAAATTATTTCGGAAATATATTTCAAGAAATATTTGACATGCAAAATTGACAGAAATTTTAAAATCCCGCCCCAAACCTCTGTAGACGCATCTCCGGTAAATCCATTGGGTTGCTCAACTAATAATATATTTGTTGAAAATACTCGTAGATGTATCTCCAAAATTATTTTTTTTATGTTAATCTAAGATAACACTCGTTTGATGCGTCATAAAAGTAGTGCATGGTACATCCGAATATACATTTTTGAAATTTAAAAAACATTTTGAATTTTTCATAAAGTGTTTTTTCATCTCATATAATAGGATAAAAAATTCCGGTACGATAGATTTTTTTAGATTGATGTAATGAATATGTAATTTAAATGGTTCAATTTCAAATTAATGATAAAAAATATTTAATGTGAGATTTGTTGTATTTTATAGAACCATTGTTTTCTTCATGCGCCGTGGAAAAAATTTAACCTTACTTATCTACACCATTCACTAAGATCCACAAGTTGCTAGATCCAATGCTTAAGAAAAATGGTGTACCACCATGGACCACCTATGATGTGAAAAGTGTACATTTTAACAAAAGTAAAACAACACCAAAAATTTAACACAGCTCAAACTTAAAGCAATGTACATTTTTTTCTCCAAACCCATGAATATAAAGTTCATCATGGCATTGACTGATACACTATTATTTCTTTTCATTTGAAAAGTATCATGTTGACCCGGGTTAATGAATCATACATACTATATGGAATGTGAGAAAATTATACTATTTTATAAGAAAAGAATAAGAATGAGAAATTTGTAATATCTAATGAGAGACAACACAAATGTAGGAAACAAATAAACAAGTAAAGAGAATCTGTGAGGTAGAAAGAATTGAGAATAGTATAAAACATAAATAAAAATAGCAGGGTCCCCCCAGAGGATTCAAATGTGAAAACACAGAAAAGGAAAATGAAATCTAAAAGAAGTTCAAAATGAACTGTCTATGGGACCTACCTTACAGACTTTAGTAAACCTAACGTTGGAAGCAAATGGAAAATCTCTCATACACAGATGCATTTCATTCCTAAGATATCTACCATTTATATTTATATTGTCTAGTATAATTGCTCAACTACCCTCTATCTTTATATCTCATTTTTTTGGACATGGGGTTCATGCTATACTTCCCTTGCTTCCCCGTTACCTTTTTAAAGTGACAACAAAATTGTACATGTAGAAACATGGACCATGGATTCTTCTGAGGTCTATATCGGGGTTTTGGTGAAAACATAGAGTGGAACACTACAAAACTCCGCAAATAAAAAAAAAAAAAAGTTAGGACGGAGTGGACATATTTGAGAATTTGAATCTAAAATTTTATTCCGTCTCGCATAAAAGTGAGAGACGGAACGGACAATGAAACTTTTATTTTTAAAAATTATATGTAAAAAATTTTGCCCCTAAACATTTGTATAAAAAAATAGAGTGGAACACTACAAACACATCAAAAACTGTGGGTCTAAAATCTAATCCCGCCCAAAAAAAAAGATGGATAAAACAAACGAACTCGATCTGTCTGCAACCACCACTAATAATCATTGATAGTGAAAATATCTATTTTTTAATTAATTCTTATTTAAACTCTAATTTTATTTTATATAAATCGATGTATCTATGCACAAATATAAATACTAATCTTTAAATTAAAAAAATTATAATAAACAACAAAACTCTTCTTTAAAAAATTTAAAATATCTAACATTATTCTATGTTTAAGACTTCATTTAAACTCAAAATCTTTCATTAAGCAAGAAAACCCCTACATTTCATCTAACTGTTCTTGGTTACTTAAACTCCAAGTTTGTAACTTTATTATTGCAGCAATTTTCTTTTATGGTGAATAAAGAAACGGATACTAAAATAAATTCTCAGTATGTGTATGTACAACATACACAGAAATTAAACTCTATTTGCTGCACATTGAAATACATAGCGTTCAAAAATAATAAATTACATTTAAAAACACCATTCATTTGTACCATAAAGTTAGGTCCTAAAATTACGCTTTGATCCCTTTATGAATAGATACAGTAGAATACAACTAGAAAAATTACTATTTTGGTTGGTCCAAAGACTAAAATGGCATCTTCTTACTATATAACCATTGTATTCATTAAATTTAATTGTAAATTAATGAATAGACTCAAAATTGTGATTAACAAAAGAGGAAAAAGACAATAACATGATGATACTAGTGTTTTGTTTGATGAGAGAAAAAAGCATGTGTACACGTGCGCATGAGTTTTAAGACAGTTTTCTCTCTCTCTCTCTCTCTCTGCTTCTTCAGTCACTGCAGCACAACCTACGAAGTGAAGAAAGAAAATAGATTCACTCACACACCAAATCCTTAATAAACAATTGGAACCCATAAAAGAGAACAACCACTCTTCCACTCTGTCAAACGTTGTTTTCTTATGTTATGTTCTTCTCTTCAGACACAAACTAACTCATACATAGATATTCTCAAAGAGAGAGAGAGAAAGCATCTTAATGATAAGGTTTCATTCCACCTGTTCTGAAAATCAAGAATAAAATAAACAACTTTCTTCTTCTTCTGTTTCCTTTGTCCCTTCTTCTTCTTCTTGTTCTCTCTTCCATGAAACTGAAACATGACAATGGAAGAAGAACAAGTTTCCTTAGCAGGAACACTCCCTTTTGATAGAGCTGTTGAACAGGTTTCCAGTTTTTATTACCTTTTACTTTTGCCCAAAATTTGAAGAAATTTTTCGTATGCAATGTGCATAAACTAGTCCAAAATTGATTTGTGTTGCTATTTTCAGGCAATTGTATCTATAAAGAAAGGTTCATATTTACTCAAATGTGGTAGTAGAGGAAAGCCTAAGCTATGTCCTTTCAGGCTTTCTCCGGTATGCAACCGATTATTTCGACAATTACTTCTCAGAATTTCTCATGAATATGATTATGATTATGAAACTAACTTGTCTTTTTTATGATTCTCTCTAGGATGAGAGAAATTTGATCTGGTGCTCAGGGCAGCAGGAGAAGCATTTGCGGTTGAGCGGCGTTACCAAAATTGTTCAAGGACAAGGAAATAATGTATGTAACAAGCATCAATAATTTCTTGTTTGAATCACGTTTTGGTCTAATAGTTGTTATGGCTTATCATTTTCAGATAAGGACTCAGAAACAAAGCGAAACCGAAAAGGAATGCCATTCGTTTTCACTGATCTATGCTAATGGTGAACACTCTCTTGATCTGGTAATATTCTTGATGATCTACATTTGACATATAACTGCATTTGGTTTTCTATATCTATCTACCAAACTATCTATATAGTTTGATTTGTTTATTTTGACTTTAGATATGCAAGGACAAATCTCAAGCTGCTACTTGGTTTGTTGGATTGAAAGCAGTGATTTCAAGGTGCCAGCAACCAAAAGCTTTTAGTAGTTTAAGAAGCTGCAAAGGAGTGCAGAGTTGTGTTAGTAGTCCGGCCGGAATTTTACGCCGAAAGAAAAATCTCGGTCTTATAGACGACACCTCTCAATTTACTCAGGTTTCTTACATGTTCTTGAACTTTTTCACATATAGCTACTGATACGAACACTGGATATGACACTGATGCATGCACGTCAACACCGGTAATAATTTTAAAAAATGAATAAATTGAACATAATCAGTGTCAGTACTACAGAGATTATCATATCAGTACAAAATTTTGTCTGAAGTATAAAATATAACATTTTTCTTATGATTTTTTAGGTACATAGTGTATGTGCAAGTCCAAGTTTGTCACTTTCAGAAAGGTGTTTTTCTGATGGCATGTCATATGCATCTGATAACTTCTATTCGTCGGCATCATCGCTTTCCAGCATTCATGGTATAGCAGATAATTCAGTCCCAAGTTCGCCATATATTAATCCAGATATTCATAGCCATATTAAAACATCTCGTTTCGAAAAGGAGTACAAAAAGGATTTGTCATCATATAGATCGATCATGGCCCCTACCTCGCCACATGTAGGAAATAACAGTAGCAATGTGTTGAAGGATGTAATGATATGGGGTGGAGGAATTGGTTGCCTTGTAGGGATTGTGAATGAGAGATTTGTTCAAAATAGTAATTATTCTTTAGTGCCGAAGTTACTCGAATCCACGGCAATGTTAGATGTTCAAAATGTAGCTTTAGGAGGAAACCATGCTGCTATAGTTACAAAACAAGGTGAAGTATTCTGTTGGGGTCAAGGGAAGTGGGGAAGGTTGGGGCAGAGAATTGATATGGACACCAGTTCCCCGAAAATAGTTGATTCTCTTAGTGATATTCGTGTAAAAAACGTTGCATGCGGTGAGTATCATACATGTGCTTTGACGGATTCTGGCGAAGTATATGCGTGGGGGAACGATGTTTCTTGTTCGGGTTTGGTTGATGAAGGAAGGATTAGAAGTCAGTGGTTAACGCATAAACTTTCTTTACCTGTAGAGGGTATTAGTATTTCGAGTGTTTCTTGTGGCGAATGGCATACCGCTATGGTCTCTAGCTGCGGTCGGTTGTTTACATATGGAGACGGTACGTTTGGAGTGCTTGGACATGGGAATTATCAGAGCACTTCTAGTCCAAAAGAGGTTCAGTCTCTTAAGGGTCTATGTGTGAGGTCTGTTACTTGTGGAACATGGCATACGGCTGCAATCATCGAAGTCATTGCCGACCGTTTTAAGTACAATACTTCTACCGGTAAGCTGTTTACATGGGGTGATGGAGATGAAGGGAGACTCGGTCATTCTGATAACGGAAACAAACTCGTACCTACATGTGTTTCGCAGCTTGTCGACTACGATTTTGTTCAAGTATCTTGTGGAAGGACGATGACATTAGCACTTACTAGCATGGGGAAAGTTTTTGCAATGGGAAGTTCAAAGTTTGGACAATTGGGAAATCCACATGTTAAGGATAGAGCAGTTATCGTTGAAGGAATGCTTAAACAAGAGTATGTTAAAAAGATATCTTGTGGTTCATATCATGTTGCGGTTTTGACATCTTCAGGGAGTGTGTACACATGGGGCAAAGGCGAAAATGGACAACTCGGGCTTGGCGATACCGAAAACCGATACACACCTTCTTTTGTTGAGACATTAAGAGACAGGCAGGTAGAAACAATAACGTGTGGTCCAAGTTTCACAGTTGCAATATGTTTGCATAAACCAATTTCAATTAGTGACCAATCAAGCTGTAGTGGTTGTAGGTTACCATTTGGCTTCACAAGGAAGAAACATAACTGTTATAACTGCGGTCTTTTGTTCTGCGGCACTTGTAGTAGCAAAAAGGTTATGAACGCTTCTCTAGCCCCGGTTAAAAGCAAGGCCTTTCGCGTTTGTGATTCGTGCTTTGATAGAAAGCAAGGTAACAGTAGTGCACATTCAACTATGGACTCATCAAAGTCTAGAAATTATAACCATCAGCATTTACAAAAGCATAAGAACAAGAGTTATGATCTCACTGAAGATAGAGGTGAAACAAATGTGACAAACGGTCCTTTATTATCGCTTGGTCAATCGTGTTACCGGAAAAACATGCCTAGTGGAAGGAAGGTTTGGAAAAACCAACAAGAAAGCCAACAGGATTTAGAAGATAGTTCTTCTAAGTTTGGTAGTTTGCCACAATGTGGACAAATTCCATGTTCGGCACAATTTCGAAGCAATTGTACAGATAATTCAGCTGTGCATGATTCTTCACCACTCAATGTAGAATCCACAGATATGAAGTCTGATAAGTTACTCATAGAAGTTCAGAGGCTGAGAGCTGAGGTAATCTCGACTTTCGAGCACAATTTTTTTTCTGTATCATTTTCAATTGTAAACTAAACTTTCCATGTTCCTTATATTCTGAATGTATTTGCTTATTAAGTGCTATATCATTTCATTGATTTGCATAGGCTAGAAGACTTGAAAAGCAATGTGAACTCCAAAACCACGAAATACAAGAGTGTCAACATAAAATCGAAGAGAGTTGGTCTGTGGCGAAAGAGGAAGCTGCAAAGTGCAAAGCAGCAAAAGAGGTCATAAAAGCTTTGGCATTAAGGGTAAATTCTTTATTACTGTTATTGCTGTTTTTGTATAAGCCTCTATTTGGATAAACAACTTAATAAAACTCTGATAGCATAAACACTCATCATATGTCGTATTTGTAGCTTCACACATTATCAGGAAAAGATAATCATGGACTAGAACAAAAAGCCGGGCTACAGGAATTTCTTCCGAATTTGGCACAGATACATACAGATTCGAATACTCCAAGAAATACCAACATGGACAGTCTATCGAATTCACCTATAGTATTTTCCAGTGCATTAAGATCCAAATTTGGTAGAAGTATGCTCCTCAAAAATGACAATTCGATGCACAACAACGCTAGCCTCACCATACCAGAATCTCAACAAGACACTGCAGATAGCTTGAAGGCTGAATGGGTAGAACAGTACGAGAATGGTGTTTACATCACATTAATAACTTCGCCGAGCGGAGAAAAAGGACTTAAGCGCGTGAGATTCAGGTAAGACTTTCTATCAGGTTTTCGCTAACTAGTACTTTACACTTGAACTCTTTTTAGAAGGCTTTGCATGTTTATTGACAGCCGGAAGCGATTTGCACAAAAGGAAGCTGAAAGATGGTGGGAAGAGAATCAAGCAAAAGTGTATCATAAGTATGGAATTGAATGATATCAAAAGTAAACATTAGGTGAAACTTAAATTATTTACTTGCCATTCATCTCTAGCAGTTTTCACCATAGTTCTTGGTGTAGGAGGTGATGTTGGCTTCAGGACTTATAGATGAGAAGCTTATACTACAAGAAAGATCAAAGTGTTTTTTTGTATTTAAGCATCCTTAATTAATTCATGAATATTTTTGGGACATTCCATGATATGTACAGTCACCAATAACAGAGTGTCTCATAATTATTTATCTTCCATTTTGATGATATAGTAAGGTTCTTCAGTATTTAACCTTCATAAAAGATTAATGGTGAATTACTTTAATTGAGAAAGAAAAAATAGGCATATTAAGTTTGTGCATCCATGGTGAATCGAGCAGAGCAAGAGGAAGAATATTGAAAAACTAGTCGTTAGGACCACAGTTTTGAGAATCACCAGAGCATCATTATGTTTTAAATAATGATGCCTTATCATAATTTTTTTCAAATAGTAAGAAAAAATTATAATTCCATAATATACATAGTCTTCGTTTTCGATACTCTATAATTCTTACTGTAATTACTTGCAACTGTTCAATATACTTGATGAACTTGTTGGCACTAAACGAAATCAATCTTAATCCATGTAACAATTCATAATCCAAAATTTACTTTTTTTTTTTTAAATTTGTTTCTAGAATAATAGTTTACTAACATATTCCATGTCCCTTAGATCTTGATTTTTTCTTTAATATTCTTTCAAACTATTAAATCAATTGTTTCTACTTGCCATCCTTCAAAGTTGTACTTTGACTTGTTGTAAAATAAAATTGAAACATCATAGACGTCTTAGGTTAGCCGGTAGAGTGCGTGGCTTTTAACCATGTGGTCGTGGGTTTGATTTCTACAAACAACAAGATTTTGTTATTAAAAAAGGTTATGTCCTCGTTGAAAAAAAAATATTTTTAATAGTCTTTGTTTATAATAGGTCATCTAACACATCATGCATTCATTAACAACAAGCTTGATCCTCAAGGTTTTGGCTATGCAATCATCAGAATCACCATCTTTTGGTGCTCCCTATCATATGATTAGGGTTTATTTCCCTGATTATGTGGCTTTCAAGGGTTTACTTGTGAAGACTATTCATTAGTGCATCAGTAGGGGTTCATCAACTAACAATGTCATTTTCTTCAAGATTTCTCAAAAGACATCAAGTGTTGGAGTTTTGTCATGGATTTCAACTGAGAGGGCTTATTGCTAAGGTTTTGTTGATTCTCCATATCATAAGCTTATTCATCATTGTGCACCCAGTGCAATTAAGGTTTCTTGTCTTTTGTGTGAGTTTGTTGACTGAAGATGGTGGTTAGAGTTTCATGTTAAGGATATATTGCTATACTTCAAGTTTAATCATCTTCAAGGATTCTTCAATGCAATATTATGTGTTGACTTTCATGTCATGGTTATCTTGGTCATACTTCTTTCCACATTTCAAGACGTATCTTCATCAAAGGATTCATTGTGATCAGGCATTTTACTTGTTGCTTTTTAATGCAAGTTGATTTGGATTTGAGAATTGAAGTTGGCGTGGATTCATTGAAGAGAAGTTTCATTCAAGGGATTCCATGGGTTCAATTTAATTAGAATTGTCAAGGTTTGGTTGGATGTTTTAAGGGTTTTTTTTTGGTATTCAAGTAACAAAGACATACTTCATTATCCATTCATTTCAAATTCAAGTTCCATTTAATATCCAAAAAGTCTACATTTTAAACCACTTTTTAATCCGTCTACAAACCAAATCACTTTTCAAAGTCCACTTACTCAATTCAATCTACATCCATTTTTTAAACCAGTTTCAAATATCCATATTCATTTTCAAATCCAATTTTTCAATTCATATTCATTTCTTAAGTCCACATTTTAAGCCCATATTTAATATCCAAATCCATTCCATTCCAAACCCAAATATCCATTTTAAGACCATTCAAACCCAAATACGCAAATTTCATAATCAAATTCATACTCATCTCCATTACCAAAGCCAAATTTAACCATATCCAAATTTCAAATTTAATATCCAAATTTAACCAATATCCAATTACACCACACAAACTAAAGCTCCATGGTTATTTCACAAAAGTTACACAAGAAAGGCATTACAAAGTTGTAAAATACATGGAAAATCCTACTTTTTATCAATAGTTGACCTTTTGGTCAACTGTTGACTTTTGGTCAAATAGTTGACTAAACTTTCACAAATACTATAGACATATTCCTCTCTAAGTCCCTTCATCCAACATCTTCCATCCATCATCATGTGACCATAATGTCTCTACATTGCGTCGTGCCTTGAACTTCATGCAAATGCAAGCCTTTATTAACATTTAACACAAGCTGGCTGCAACAAAAAAAACTATACAAAAGCCATGAATGAAGAAGCTACAAAAAGATATAACAAGCAAAACAAAGCCACTTAATGACAGTCTTATCAACAAAAGTGACACACATCATATTAACATCCTTGGTTAACATTTTCAGCTAACATATTGCAATTCGAGATACATTAACACCATATAAAGAACAGATTCACATCACAACAAAAATTCATAACAATCATTTCCAATCCAAACAATTTACAAACTCATAATAGTTTTTCCACCTTGGATTGGAAATGATTGTTATGAATATTTGCTGTAATGTGAATCTGTTCTTTATATGGTGTTGATGTACGTTGAATGCACACATATTTTTTATGACAACAGGGCACACTTTTATCCTTTTGAAAACTAACCATTGTCTTACCCTAATTTTTACTCCTAAAATACCACCTCATTTGCATATTTACAGTGCATCAAGATCACAAACTTGGTTAACTTCTAACCCTCACTCCTTTGGGTTTTCCTTTGCAGAGATCACCAAACACTTCATTGTGTATCTTTTCTTTTGTACTTATATGCTTTATATTTCACCAATCACTAATCAAAATACAAAAAATATGTTTTATCCCCTTTTGTTTCTTTTTCAAGGTAGGGTTTACAATCAAGAGTATCAAGTCAATGCATCCTCAACTAGAGTTTGAACTCCTCAAGACAAAGTGTGGTTAATCATTGATTTTCAAAAGATATCCATCAATGCATGACCTTTCATCTCAAATCATAAGGTTTCAAGTATCATTCAATTCTATTTTGATCAAAGACATTTCAAGTTGGATGGCTTGTTTCTCAAGGATTTTTCAAAGGTTCATGTGTTTATTTCCATGCCTTCATCAATATGTTTCATCAATCCATGGCATTCTTCATTAAAGTACAATTAAGGGTACATCATTTTGAATCCATATGATCATCAATGTGCTTTGAAGTGCAAGAAAATTCCAAAAGTTGCAAGTTTATTCAAGGAAGTTTGACCAAAAAAGTCAACATTTTAAGCCTAAGTTCAAGACTATACAACTTCCTCATACTTCAACATTTTTTAGTACTTCTTTGGGAAAATGACTCATCTTGACATCATCTCCAACTTCTCTTCACAAGTCAAGAGCCAATTGTGCTTGGAAGACCATCAAACGTTTGAAGACATTATAGGTCATCTTGTGGACTTAGAAATTTTTTTCCTAAGTTCAAGCTTGGCATGCATAACTTCCAAAGATCATTTAAATATTTAAATTTTATGGACGCTTATTTTCTCCAAATATCCCTCTTTATGTCCTCTACAACTTTTCTTTAAAGGTCAAACATCAATTCATGCTCTAAGGACCTCAAATCTTAAAGGCCATTTGTGCACAAAACTAGGTCATGACCTGTTTGACCTAATGCCTAACCTGATTTTTAGGGCCACGAACTCAACTTTCACCTCATTCCATTTTAAACTCAAGCATTCTTTTGGATTGATTCCTTTTGCGTTGTGTTCTACTCCATGAGTAGATCATTCGGCTCAAATAAAATCAAGAAATGCACAAGTAGATTGTATTTAGCCTAGCTATGAACATGACTACCTGAATCTGAGCTATGGTTCATGATCAGTTTTTCAAAATCATCAAATGCTCAATTTTAAGTCAATGTGTGCATGTGATTAAGACCCGATGATGTTAAGTGATGCACAAGGAGCAAAAACGACTTGAAATTGCATAGAATAGCCTGCATTTTGGATGACTTCATGATCAAGGATTGCCACACTTTGCTTGCTCATTATTTCACACAGATTCAAGCTAATTCTCACACATATGAATTCCATTCTCTTCATCTATAAATAAAAGTCTCATTTGCACTGAATAACAAGCTTAGAAAGCCTCCAGAACCCCCTTATCCTTTGTATCTCTATTTTTTTAGTTTTATTTTAAAACTTCTTTCGGTTTTGTTCATTTCCCCCTTCCTTTGGAAAAATAAAAGTGCGGCGGCGACTCTTGTTTTATGAGTTAAGTTAATCAATATCTTAATCTCAAAATTTTCCGCTACAGAAAAATGGCGACTCTGATGGGGAGTAGTCCCTATTGGGTTAAACCTATCTTGTTTATCTGTGTTTATATTATTATCTGTTGTTTGCTGTTTTTTTTTTGTGCTTGGTGATCTCTGAGTGGTGAGATAAGTCCTATACTTGGACTTGGGTGAACTTGAGATAGGATGAGATGTAGTCATGTTTGACTTACGTACAGTTAATCCTTAATAAGCTGACTTGAGATTCCCAACTCAGTGGATGCTCCTTGAGGGTAAATATGTTGAACAAGTAGTTGTGAAGGAATTTTACTTTCAACCTGAGAGCCCGAGAAGCTGAGGACCTTAGAACCCTTTAACCCATCTTGGCCTTATTAGGATGTAGTGCAATGACTATTCAGGTGCAGACTTGAATTAATTGTTATGCGATACTACACTCAGACAAGTTTCTCTTGAGAATATTATTGGCTGACAAGTAGTTGTTTAAGTTGGCAATATCCAAAAGATGGAATCACAACTATGGGAAACTTGTAGAACCTTGTTGTACAGGTGATTTTAACCCCTAGTACATACCTTATGGGCGGTTCTTACGCTTGACTCAAGGCTCGTTGCGCTGAACCCTTAAACCTTGTTTGTGGTTGTGTCATACCCCGAATTTGTCCTACTTCAGTATTCAGTGATTATTTTACTGCTTCGCGACTTCTAGATGTAACTACCTAAGACTCCGTTTATAAAGACCATGTGTGTGCTCATTGTGGTCGTAATCCCTAGCGATTTGTGTTGAATTCTTATGGGAGGAGCGTGCCTCCAAACCTTTATACTCAAAATCATGTATGTCATTGTTCTCACAATCAGACATATATGATATGATCAATGGCATCAAATACATCGTTTAAGCTTCACTACAAATTGCTTGTTATGATATGCACTTGATTCAAGCTGTTCAAAGGACCATATTTATACATTTTGTCCCGAGTATTACAAAGGTCAAATTTATGGAGTTCAGTTTCAAGCCATTGGCGTATTAACTTCAAGTCATGTGTGGGCTACAACATTACAATCATGTTTCATCTTTTTCCATGATCAAATCTCAAGACAGGATTGACAGTCCAAGTTATATGGTTGATTTATTTTTAAAGTCTAATTGATTGGTCTTATTGGTCTTATATTAAGATGGATTCAAGTTGCGCTCCAACATGATACTAACATGATTTGGTCATATTTTAATTTATTTAATCCAAGTTTGAGTTGATTCAAGGACAGATGAATGATTTTAAGGTTGTGATTAGAATTTATGCAAGATACGAATAGTTCATTTCCTAAAGTCATAAACTCCAAATCCACTTTGGAGAATATCTATTTGCAAGTTTACTCCAAGCAAGTTTGTTGGATTCACTTGGGAGTTATATGCCTAAGTAGTTAATTTTCAAGACAATACATATTCATGTTTAAGTTGGGAGTTTCAAATCAAGGCCAACGGCAAGATGTACAGCTCATTACTTAAAATTAGTCTTAAAAGTAAACATATTCTCAAGACTATGTGGAAAATGCCTCAATCCAGGATAGAGGTGCAAAAAGTGACGGGCACTAATTTGTATTACAAGCCAAGATCTCAGTTCAAATAATTAATACAAAACAGAGTGTTATCCATTGGATTCAACATTTATCCAAAGGTTCAAAGTACAAGGACAGGTGTGGACGGGTTCACAAAGATTACAATTCTTAAATATGGGGCTACATTCCTAGAAGGGGGGAGCCCATCTTCGTGCTTGTCCTCACGTAGTAGGCCAAGCTTCCATGCCAAGGCAAAAGTCCTCTTTCTAAATTATGTTCCTGCAATAATCCTCATGTGAAAAAAACTCATGCAGTAAGTAAAATTTGGTTGTGGCATTCATCAAAGAATAACTTTTATACCTTGTCCTTCTGCATCCCCTTTTTGTAACCGAGCCTTTCCAACGGCGCCGGCGGATGACTCGAAGTTCTATCACCCTAGCATCCTCTTCTACACCTAAAATATATTCACACACTGATAAGAAGGAAAGCTCAGAAAGGCTTCAACGCAGAAAATGATATAGGCGGCGGCAAAAAAGGACGGAAAATATATTTAGTTCTCAGCTAGATTCTGTGAAGAGGATGTTTAAATGGACAAATTCACAAGTTCCAAAGACAGCCCCAAGAGCAAATTCCAGTCACAGTGATACAAATATAATCTCCACCCACTAATATGGAATTTAAGCATCAGTCTGAGGAAGAAGTGGCTGCTAACGCGCTGCTTATCTTTTCTTTGCTTTTTCAGTCAACTGTTGCTCATGTTTCAGCACCTATTCAAGCAAAAAAGACATGGGCAGAAAACTCATACTTTTGGGAAATGTTCAAATAGATATGCAGTTAAAGAGGAGAATAATATTCAGCGGCAGGCTCCAGTTTGTCTTCTGATGTGATCGCTGTTTGCATTCAGATGGGATGGCTCGAGTCTGCTCACGACATTTTAGACGATGTAGAGGCTGCAGGGTCGTCGATGGGCTGCGATTCATGTTACTCTTGTCAGCTTATCAGAAGAATGGAATTTGAAATAAAGCAAGAAAGTAGAAACAAACAGAAATGGCAGCAGCTGAAGACTACACTACCAATGGATCCTCAAGATGGTCCCTCAAAGGAATGATCGCTCTCGTCACCGGTGGATCTCGTGGAATTGGACATGCCATAGTTGAGGATTTATGTGGGTTTGGTGCCACCGTCCACACTTGTTCTAGAAATCAAGGAGAGCTCGATAACTGTTTGAGTCAATGGCGAAGTAAAGGTTTTTTTAGTTTCTGGATCTGTCTGTGATGTGTCATCTCGAAACCAAAGGGAGAAGCTTATTCAATAAGTCACCTCAATCTTCAATGGAAAACTTCACATTTATGTGAACAATGTTGGGGCAAACTTTAGGAAACCAACCATTGAGTACACTGCTGAAGTATATTCAGAAATTATGGCGATTAATTTAGATTCTGCATATCATCTGCGCCAACTTACGCATCCTCTTCTAAAGGCATCTGCTGCAATCAATCAGCTTACAAAAAAGTTGACTTGTGAATGGGCAAAAGATGGGATAAGGAGCAATTGTGTTGTTCCTGCTACCACCAGTACACCACTTGTAGAACATCTGCTTCGCAACAAGCAATATGTAGATGAAATGTTGTCTCGAACTCCTTTTGGACGCATCGCAGAAGCTCAAGAAGTTCCATCCTTGGTAGCGTTCCTTTGTCTTCCGGCTACATCTTACATAACAGGGCAGGTTATTTGTGTTGATGGAGGACTAACTGTGAATGGATTTCAGCCCAGTATGAGAATGACATGACATTCAGGTGCCTCACGGCTCTAGCTTAATTATCCTTGGAACAAAGAATTCTTATTCCTCCATTTCATAATTTTAATTCAGTTTCAACTTTGGTGGTTTTGTTGATTCTGTAAAATGGTTGTTGTGAATCACGATCATGTTTCCTGCAAGTCATAGAGATCATAAGTCCAAAGCTGAAAGGTTATAATTACAATAGCAATAATGAAACACGGTTCAATTGTTACCAAGGATGAACTAACGAAAGATGAAATCGAAACTAAAACCTAAACTTACCGAGCTGGTCATTGATTATGTCGATGTCAGGAATTCTCTTGTCCCTGTCATCATATCCTTCACCGTAAAATTCTTCTGAGCATCATGGCTGCACAGTGGGTGCACCAACCTTGTTATCTGCCTCGGGCTTTCACAAACAAACTAGGCACGCATCATCATAGTTCTCAGAACCATATTACGCCTATTCTTTTTGTGTCGCAAACTCCAAAGCTTTCAAATGACCCACGTGGAAGAAGGTTAACCAAACCCCTTGCATCTGCAGCCACAGAAACACAATATGAACAACCCAACATTCGACCACTCATTGATCTCTTAAAGTCCTGCGAGCAGAATGGGTCTCTGAGACAAGCCAATTGCATTCATGGGCATGTTCTAAAATCTGGTTTTAGTGATCGAGACAATTTGGTGTGTCTGAATCACATAGCTCATGTCTACTCAAAATACATGGATTATGATTCTGCTCGTAAGGTGTTCGATGGTATGTCTAAGAGAAATGTGTTTTCTTGGACTGTCATGATTGTTGCATCGAACCAACATGGCTACTACAGTTACGCGTTGAAACCTTTTCGCATGATGTTGGAACATGGTTTGTTGCTTGATGGGTTTGCTTTCTCTGCTGTTTTGCAGTCTTGTGTTGGATTGGATTCCTTTAAGTTGGTTGAGATGGTTCATGCTCAAATTGTTGTTAGGGGTTTTCCGACGCATGCCTTTGTTGGGACATCTCTTCTCAACTTGTATGCAAAGTTTGGAAAGTGTGAGCGTTCTGTTAAGGTGTTCAACAACATGACAGAGATTAATGATGTTCCTTGGAATACAATGATTTCTGGTTTTACCTCTAATGGTTTATACCTGCAAGCATTTAATTATTTTCTCAACATGATTGAAGTTGGTATTTCGCCTAATAAAACCACGATTTTATGTGTTTCGAAGGCAGTTGGGCTGTTAGGTGACATTACCAAGTGCACTGAAGTTCATAGACATGGTTCTAACTGGGGATTGGATTGCAATGCTTCCGTTGGAACAGCTCTTATCAATATGTACTCTAAGTGTGGGTTTCTGTCTGATGCACGAGTATTTTTTGACTCAAAATTCATGACTTGTCTGGTTAGCGCGCCTTGGAATGCAATGATAACAGGCTATTCACATGTTGGTTGTCACCTAGAAGCTTTGAAAATGTTCACAATAATGCGTGAAAATGGCTCAAACCAATGCACCTGAAAAACAAGTTGAAACAAGGAGTATTATAAGCATTCAAATCATTCATTCTTTCACAAAGAACACCAACTCAATCGTTAAAAAAGGGGGTTGTAAAAGAACATGACATTTATAACAGAATGTGGCAGCAAGAACAAAAAGCATTAAGTCAGAAAAAAAGAGAGTCCCACATCAGCAATTGGTAAGTAGTAAAAGAACAGAATTTACACAGCAAAAAGCATTTTTTTTCTAATTCACTACAGACAAACACAGAAGTCACTATCAAGTCTCAGAAAAGCAGAAATCATGGTATTACCTCCTAACAGAATCGTATTACCCCAAATGCTCCTCATTGTCCTACCTCACACGGATCAAGCCCTCCCTTCAGCAAAAATTCAAATTCTCACACGTATCAAAAACCCTAAAAAACCTCCTATAAATATGGTCCTATTCATTGGCAAAAAGGAAGAAGAAAAACCTAAAGAAACTCTGTCAAAATAGACCCCCAACCCCCCATTAATCACTAGAGCTCAAAGATTTCAAGAGTCACTCAGGTTCAACATTAGAACCTGAGCTTACTCTGAGCTAGACCAAATCACGCAAGTTTCGAAAGGAAGAAAAGAGGAGCAGAGTCTTAAAGCAGCTAGGAAATCACTCACCGTTATCGTTGAAGCACCCAAATCGGTAATTTCTTCATCGCCTTTAGCCTTTTTTTTTTTACTTTTCGATGTCAGTTTCGTCGTCTCGTTGCTTTATTGTTGCTCTTCCATTCTCGGTGCGTGCAACGTGAACTCTAAATTGATTTTGTTCTGGGTAGTTAAGGTCACCGATTCCAAAGTGTTAGTATGTTTATTGGATTTTGGAGGTAGTTTTATGGGGGTGGTGTTTCGATTTAGGGAAAGGTGAGAGGGTTTGACCCGTTTTCACTATTTCTGTTTGGAGGCGGAGGAGGTTTGAGAGATTTGGTGGAGTTTGTGAAAAAACTCGGTGGAGTTTGAGATAGAGTAGCTGATATTTGAAAAGGCTCAGTGTTAATGGAATGTGTTTCCAATGCCATTATCTTCTTTTTTTACTATTTCCATTAAAACATTTTTTATAAAAAAAAGAAGGTAATCTTTGACAGCAAACCAATCGTTGTACATGAGACATGAAGGGCCTTTGGGTCTGTGCTGTTTAGTGTTGATTAGGGTCACTTAATTTAATTAAGATTTAGTGAACTTAATAAGATCTTATTTTAGAACTAATTGCATATAATATGTCACTAATGATATCATAAGTAATATTAGTAGCGTACATTATCAGTAATATTAAGTAATATCATGTTTTTTTAGATTTTATTATTATAATTGATATTTGTTTTGCAATTTGACTTTATTTAAATTCTATTTAGTTTTTTTTATCAAATTCATTTCTTTTTTCTTTCATTAAGTCAAAAATATTTTATTTTCTAGATTAAAAGTTTCTTTTCAAAATTTATATGAAAGTGGTGGGTCCTTGGAGTCTAGCACTCCTTGGATCCTTAAGTGATCGCTCTCGAGGTGCACACCTTGAGTTGTGGTCACTTCGTCTTTCATCCTTAGAATATCCAATCTTGTTGTTAAACCTCTCAAAATCCGCAAACCCTAATTCAAGCAATATGTCAACCTCAGTTTTGACCACTACGTTAATTATTTTCAAATTATTTTCATAATTAAAATTACGAAAGTATCGAGTTTTTGGAGTCGCGCATTCCTTGAATTCGAGAATAATTACTATCAAGGTGTACACTTTGAATAGTATATCATTCGAACTTTCGTTTCTAAAACACTTCTTAATTATTTGGACCAATACTTACATTGTCCAACAAACATATTTTATAATTAATTGAATGGAAAAGGTATCGTTGGAATCTAGCATTCCGGTAATATCCTGATTAATTGATTGTGAGGCCGACGTCTCGTTTATCGATTAGTCGTCATTTCTCCTAAAGTTTTCAACCCGCGTAACCTCATTTCTCACCCTCGTGTGATTGAATCAAAATCTCTTCCAATTCAAACTCTTTCGCGTCTGAACTATCCATCAAACGTATTTCGAATGAAAAAGGTATCGTTGGGATCTAGCATTCCAACGATATCCCGACTAATTGATTACGAGGCCAACGCCTCGTTTATCGAGTAGTCGTCATTCCTCCCAAACTTTCAACCCGTCTAACCTCGTTCCTCGCCTTCGTGTGATCGAGTCTAAACCCTAGTACGCTTCTAAACCGTACCTCAAATTCAAACCATTTTCTTAATTAAATCGCGAAAGAACTGAGTTCTTGGAGTCTCGCGCTCCTTGAATTCTTGAGTAACCACTCTTAGGGCGTACGCTTTAGGTTGTGGTTCGCTCAACCTTTCGTTCATAAAACACGTGCCCTAACTACTTGGACCAATATTGTTATTGTCCATTCAAATACAATTTCATAATTAATTGAATGAAAAAGGTATCGTTGGGATCTGGCATTCCAATGATATCCCGATTAATCGATTGCGAGACTGGCGTCTCATTTATCGAGTAGTCGTCATTCTCTCTTAAAATTACCTAATCAAACTCCTCTCTCTCGCCCCCGTGCGATCGAAACCTTAAACCTATTAAAATCTACCCTCCTTTTCCAAAATCAAACATCCAATGCGATAAACCTAATCCCTCGCCCTTGCGCGACCCCTACAACTTAAACAACTCTTACCAAGAACATTGTTTAGTGCCTTCTTCCGCGCATGATAAACTAGTGCTTCAGCCTCCCCTAGCGAGTAGACAAGCCAACGTTTAGCAGTTAGAACGCAACCTAAACACTTGTTCGTCCCTAACATAAACCTGTTACCGTAGTTAGCCGAACTACGGCTGCTCTGATTCTTCATTCTCTTCTGAATGTAAGATACGTAGGCACAAGATTGCGATGATCTTGGCGAGCACAATTCCCCTCTTTTTCCCGTAGTCCCATGAACTACGAATGCTCTGATTTTCCACTTCTTACAAGTGAGGATACGTAGGCACAAGGGCCCCAATCCTTGGCGAGCACCCTATCTTAAAACCACCCATTCCCCCTATAGGAGAAACCTTAGAAGAAAACAAACAAGCGTAGTTAACTTTACTCTCGAATCGATCAAGAGGTTCCCATTGAGTACAACAGACATGAGGGGTGCTAATACCTTCCCCTCATGTAATCGACTCCCGAACCTAGAATATTGGTTGCGACGACCATGTTCTTATCTCCTTAAAGGTTTTATCGATATTTTCCTATTCCATCCTTGGAATGAATAAAGTTCGGTGGCGACTCTGTTTCGAACAGTATTTTCCGCGGCCATCGCGAGGATCGTATTTTTCGAGGTACGACAGATGGCGACTCTGCTGGGGACCATGCATTTCCCTATGCAAGAGAGAGTCAAGCCTAACTTGACTCGATTTGAGAGTACTAACCTTTTGTTTAACTGTTTTCTTTATGTTTATTTTCTCCTGTTCTTTATTTATTGCTTTCTCTTTCTATTATATGCTTTGTAGTATATTTGCTTGTTGGATTCTGGGAAAATATCACAAGTAAAGCTCTACACCCGAGCTTTGGAAAAAGAAGAGGGAAAACATAGTTTATAATTGGTAGTAATTAGTGTTAGTCCCCAAGGACTCGCTCCTTGTGTGCCTAGCATGAAAGCTCCTCCAGAATAGACCTTTTCGTAGATCATATCGTAACGCAGCTAGCCTGTTGCGCGATTTGATTCATGAAGGGTCCATGACTCTGGGAACCACTCGTAGAACCCGTTTCTGTATTGGTAGTCGTGTAATGTTAATCTCCGAGGACCCGCTCCTCGTGTGCCTAGCATGAGGACTCCGCTCAGGAGAGACCCTATCGTACTCTCGTTATAATACAGCTAGCCTGTTGCGTAATGTTGATGCGATCGGTGTCCGTGACCTTGAGAACCCCATCCGTCAACGTAGAAACTATCCCGTGAGTGAACTATTTTGGGTAGAGAATCTAGAACTATCCTTATACCTGTTAGGAGGGTGGGAGATACTTGTGATAACCTGGATCCTGCACTATTGCATTCATAAACATTTACATATACATCATAACTTACACTAGTTTTTATTTTCAGGGAAGCATTTATATTGACAGGTTGACATACATTCGCAATGGCCACGAGTTTAGAAAAAAGAAAGACTATTCAACTTAAGGCATTCAGACCTGATGTCAGTGTGGTCATGAACTGTTTGAAAGAAATGCCTACCATCTTCAAGAAGACTCTGATAGGAAGGTTTGGCCAGGTGATTGATCTGCTAATGATTAAAGTCCAGGTCCCTGCTATTACGGCATTAGCATAATTCTATGATCCGCAAATGAGAAGCTTCTTATTTCAAGATTTCTACTTAACACCTGCTATCGAAGAGTTCGAGGGGTTCCTAGGTTTCCCAGTCAAGGGTAGGGCACCTTATACTATGATAGGGTAGACTCCAGAAGTGGAAGAATTGGCCGATGCTCTCAAAATATCGATCTCAATAGCCAAGGCTGGTTGGAAGAAATGAGAAGATTTCTTCGGTTTTAGAAGCATTGTATTAGAGAAAGAAGCAATCAAGATGTTAAAGAACAAACAATGGGATGCTTTGGTGAATGTATTGGCTCTCCTCATCTATGGGCTAGTATTATTTCCCACTTTCGAAGATTTCGTTGATTCTGCAGCTGTCAGCGTATTTTGGGCCGTTTGGAAGAAGAATCAAAGCCCGACACACCCTCTCCTGGCTGATGTTTTTTACACTTTACACCTTCGCCATGAAAAAAAGGGTTCAGTATTGACATTTTGTCTCCCTATTCTCTACAAATGGCTCACTTCCCACATACTCAAACGTCACGCCAGTGTCCCAACTTTAAACAGTGGGGAATGGGCTCAGTTTCTAGCATCTATCTCTGAAAAGAACATCACCTGGTACCCGAACAAGTTGGAAGTAAGTGAAATCATCATGAGTTGTGGTAGTTTTGGCAACGTACCGTTGATCGGGTCAAAAGGTTGTATAAGCTATAACCCTATACTAGCTATACGACAATTTGAGTACCCAATGTTAGGGAAGCCTGAAGACAAAGAATTAGAAGAAATGATCCTTCATGAGAGAGGTGTTAAAGATCCCTCACTTCTCTGCCAGATTGTACGATCTTGGCAGAAAGTTCATACTAAAGGATCTGAGTTGAGAAGAAGGGATGAGGTGGCGAGAATGCCTTATCGGCAATGGGTTCTGGAAAGGGTCAAAATGGTTAAGCTACCCTTTTCTGTTGAGGCACCTCCTAGACCCACCACTCCACAGCCTGTGCCCATATCAGTTGAAGAAGTGGATGAGATGAGGCTCAAAATAGCTCAGCTAGGGAAAGAAAATGAAGACTTGCAAGTAAGACTTCAGGATGTGGTTGATGAAAAGAATCATATGAAGTATGAGATCGCAAGAAGGGATAAGCAAATTGAAGAAATGGGAAGCAGGATTGATGAAGAGGAGGGAAAGAGGAAAAGGACCAAAGTATGTATCAATCAAGCTGACAGTTGTTTAGATTCTCTCAAGGAGCAGCTAGAGTACGCTCATGCAAAATGGCGAGAAAATGAGCAATGGTACATTTTAGCCACTAAGAAGAGCAAGGAGCTCAGAGATACGTTAGGAGTTGAAGTTAAGACATTGAGTGTTGCGCTACGCCTTTCAAGAGCTGGCGAGGATAGAGAACGTCAACTCAAGGAAGAGGCCTTAAATGTATCTCGGATAACACCAGAGAATTGGCATAAGACTTGTGCTAAAATAGATGAGCTCGAAAGGTTCATAAAATATCAAGAGAACAAGATAGGAGCTGTTATGGAAGACAAAGCCATTTGGTCTGCTGCAAGGGACCAACTAGCTCAAGATGTTGCTGCATATGAGCAATCCATTCACATCATGAGGAACAACCGAGACGTATACCGCAACAAGCAAAATGGATTGATAGAATTTTGCAATTGGTTGACCAAGGATCTAGTTTGGAAACATAGAGACGCTATGGAGGCCATTGATGACTCCACCGCTCCGGCCATTTGCGAGTTCATATATGTGTGCCAGGAAATGTTGGCAAGGTTCAAAGAAGAGCTCAAGGAGCGAGAAGCAAAAAGAAACGAAGTTTGAAGTTTTCTTAGTTTTCTTTTCCTGTTGTTTGTTTGGAATGCAAATTTGTTTTCCTTGTTAACTTCTACTCTTGTTATGCTGGAACAATTTGAATGAATGAAGAGTAGTTATTTTGTTTTATTTGTTCTCGTGTTGTTTGAATGTCTGATAAATAACTAATCATTATAAATGCTTCCCTAAAAAGAATAAAAACACAATCATACCCATAAGCATAACATAGGCATTTTTGCATCTTCACCCGACAGTACAACTCATTGGACTTTTCCCTTTCCCTCAGAATTTGAAAGTTGACTATTCGACATCGCTACGAGACCAGGCGCAATTTCCAAATGACGCTTGAGCAAATGGAAGAGACTCAGAATACCATGAGGGGTGACATCGACGCTCTCAAGTTGAAGATGGATCAGCTGTTGGAGACAATGCTGACGCTAGCCCAGAAAGAAAACAATGATGAGACTTTTGCTGATGCCAGGAAGGCGGCTGACAACGTAGGAACTTCGGGGATTGTTAAAACCCCTCACGCTGACCTTGTTGACCGTTTCATATCCGCGCGTCAGGGTTCTGAAGCAGACATGGACGAACAATACGATGCTTTCTACCAACCTCCACAACCTCCTCCTCAACACAATGTGGGGGCTACTAACGACTTTGCTGTAGATAGATTACGAACTGTTGAAGAGAGGATTAGATCCTTGGAGGTTCAGAAGACTCCAGGCTTAGATGCTGTTGATATGTGCTTAGTTCCCGGGCTGGTAATACCAAAGAAGTTCAAAGTCCTAGACTTTGAAAAGTATAAGGGGGTCAGCTGTCCAAAAACCCATCTGAGAGCATACTGTCGCAAGATGGCTGCTCACATCGACAATGATCTGCTATTAATACATTACTTCCAAGATAGTCTCAGTGGGGCATCATTGGAATGGTATATGCAGTTAGAGAAGGGGCAAATCAGTACGTGGAGAGATCTGGCGGACGCGTTTTCACAGCATTATCAGTATAATACTGACTTGGCACCGAATCGCACACAACTGCAAGATATGACTCAACGTAGCAATGAGTCGTTTAAAGAATATGCCCAAAGGTGGAGGGAGTTGGGTGCCCGTGTTCAACCACCATTGCTGACTAAGGAGTTAACTGACATGTTTATGGGAACTCTACAACCCCAATACTTGGACCGCATGCTCGGATCCAGTTTCCCTAACTTTGCTGAGGTGGTGTCAGTAGGTGAGAGAATCGAGAGTACTTTGAAGAAAAACAAGGCTGCGGTCCCGATGAATGGGGGGAGGAAGCCTTTTGTGAAGAAAAGGGAAGATGAAACTAATGCCGTGATAAGAGGACGAGGAGATAGGGCTCCAGTGAACATCCAGTATCCACAGGTAGCTGCAGTAGCCCACGCTCCTTATCAACAATCAGCTCAACAACAGAATCAGCAGCAGAATTATCAGAGAGTTCCTCCACCGCAATATCATAATGCCCCGGTTCAAAGACAACAAAAGTCGAGACAGCCAAGAAGACAACTTGACCCGCTGCCTATGTCATATGGGCAGATCTTTGCTCAGCTAAATCAGAGTGGACACTTAACGTTGCGAGATTTACGTCCAGCAATCTTTCCATACCCCCCCCCCCCTCGGGTACGATGCGAACGCCCATTGTGAGTTTCATAAGGGAGCCCCTGGACACTCCATAGACAACTGCTATGCGTTTCAAAACAGGGTGCAGGACTTAATAGAATCCAAAGATCTCACTTTTACACCTAGAGGGGCCAACATTACGAAGGATCCGTTGCATAAACATGGAGGTTCTTCCGTTAATGCTGTGGAAGAAAACAGTGGTTTGAGGCTAATTACGAATGTTGAAGATGTCCGTACTCCGATGGCCGTTATCGGAGAACAATTGAAGAAAAGTGGGATGATTCCCTAAGAGGAAGGGGAGAATTTGACTGACGAAGTGGTAAAGAAACATCTACAAAGGTTCTTAGAGCAGGGGATAATACAAATAGAACAAAGAGATTCGAACGTGTCTGCTATTGATATTCAGTATGATGAAACAAGTGCTTATCCGACAAGGCGACTTCGACCAGCGCCAGTAGTCTTACAGTATGATCCTTCGGAAGCCTTTCAGCAGAGGCCCGCCCGACCAGCACCCGTAGTTATGCAGTATGATGAAGATGACGCCAATAGACAAAGATCAGCGCGACCAGCTCCGGTGGTAATAGAATATTCTGTCAATGAATCTGAGCCCAAAGTTTTTAAACAGGGGCCAGAGAGACTAGTGATTGAGTATGACGCTGCCAAATGCGATGCAGTAGTGGGGCCTAGTGGAATGACCCATAGCGGTCGTTTATTTGCCGCCAAACCAGTGGAAGTGCCAGCTAGAAATAAAGAAAAAGCTACAATTGAACCACCAATTGTTGAGCCACCTGTTGAGGTGTCATCACCAAAAGCAGCAGTAACACCAAAAGAAGCCGAGGAGTTTTTGAAGATCATCAGAAAAAGTGATTGATCAACTAAACCAGACTCCTGCCAGAATTTCCATGCTCTCGTTGTTACTCAATTCAGAGGCCCACCGGTTATCTTTGATGAAGGTGTTGAGCGCTGCGCATATTGCTAAAGACATCACCGTAGCCCAGTTCAATGATGTGATAGCTAGCGTAACAACCGGAAACTTTCTTGGGTTTAATGATGAAGACTTGACTGCAGAGAAGAGAAACCACAATAAATCTCTCCATATTTCTATCAAGTGCCAAGACACTTTGATATCCCGAGTCTTAGTGGATACGGGTTCTTCTTTGAATGGGATTCCCAAGGTCACCCTGGAGAGAATGCCAGTAAAAGGAGTTAGCATGAAGCCAAGTGCTCTGGTGGTCAAAGCTTTTGATGGGTCCAGGCGTGCTGTGATTGGCGATGTAGACTTGCCAATAAAAATAGGGCCAACTGTCTTCACTATCACTTTTCAAGTAATGGATATTTATCCAGGGTACAACTGTCTGTTAGGAAGACCTTAGATACATTATGCAGGAGCTGTTACCTCTACCCTTCACCAGAAGCTAAAATTTGTCAGTAATGACAAAGTAGTTCAGATTGGAGGAGAGGAGGATATCTTGGTTAGCCAGTTAACATCCTTCAGGTACATTGAAGTTGAAGGGGAAATGGTGGAAACGCCTTTTCAATCTTTCGAAATGGTGAATACATTAGCGGTGCAACAAATTTCAGAGGGTCAGAGTTCAAGATCAGCAATGGCTTCTTATGAAGAAGCTAAGATGGTTGTAGACAAAGGAAACGCCCAAGGCTGGGGCAAAATGGTGGAAGTGGCTGAAAAGTTCGACAAATTTGGGCTAGGATACCATCCTTCATCCAACACTGTGACGATCGCATATGGCAAGAAGCAGATTCCTCCTGTGGCAGAAGTCTTCAAAAGCGCTGGGCATATCTTTGATCATACCTCCGCCATGGTAATTGAAGATGGGATTGGTGACAAAGAAGCCTCCGCAAGCTGGATCCGACAGGCTGAACCTGGTGAAGAATTGAAGAATTGGAAGACCATCGAAATACCCCAGTTTTTCCCTCTTCAAAAGTAATGTTTTAATTGATTTTCAAAAACCCTACGCTCTGCCCAAGGCGTAGTGGAGCTTTGTATCGGGCCCCCTGATGTTTCGAAACATGTTTAACATGAATAAATTTTGATTTGCATTCAGTTTTTGCTCATTTTCTTTTCTACTCTTTCATAATTAATGGCATTTCTTTCGCACACTCACTTTCCTAAATAAGCTGCATAAATCATAAACATGCAGAGACACTACCGAGGTCCTTGATATCGACACTGCTATAGGTCTTTATGATTTTGATTGTCCAATATACCGAGCAGATGAGGAAGACGAGAACGAGCTCCCCGACGAATTAGCTAGGTTGCTGCAGCAAGAAGAGAAGGTCATTATGCCGCATAAAGAGGATGTCGAGGTTATCAACCTAGGTTCAGAAGAAAATAAAAGGGAGATAAAGGTTGGAGCGTCTCTTCAAGATGTTGTCAAGGTAAAGCTGGTAGGGCTCCTCCGAGAGTATGCTGATGTATTCGCATGGTCGTACCAGGACATGCCTGGTCTAGATACGGACATTGTTGTACACAAACTACCACTCAAAGAAGGGTGTCATGCCGTCAAGCAGAAGTTGAGAAGAACTCGCCCTGATATGGCTCTGAAAATCCGTGATGAGGTTCAAAAACAATTCGATGCAGGGTTCTTAGCAGTGGCCAAATACCCACAATGGGTTGCAAATATTGTTCCCGTACCGAAAAAAGATGGAAAGGTCCGTATGTGTGTGGATTACCGCGACTTAAACAGAGCAAGTCCTAAAGACAATTTTCCATTGCCTCACATTGATGTGTTGGTAGATAATACGGCACAGTTCTCTGTTTTTTCCTTCATGGATGGATTCTCTGGTTACAATCAAATTAAGATGGATCCAGATGACATGGAAAAAACCACGTTCATTACACCATGGGGCACATTATGTTACAAGGTAATGCCATTTGGGTTAAAGAACGCTGGGGCAACATACCAACGTGCAATGGTAACACTCTTTCACGATATGATTCACAAAGAGATCGAAGTGTACGTTGATGACATGATTGCTAAGTCCCAGACTGAAGAGGAGCATGTGGGTAATTTGGAAAAGTTGTTCGCCAGACTGAGGAAGTTCAAGTTGAGACTTAATCCCAACAAATGTACATTTGGGGTGCGGTCTGGAAAGTTGTTGGGCTTTATCGTAAGCCAGAAAGGGATTGAGGTGGATCCTGATAAAGTGAGGGCAATTCAAGACATGCCTGCACCAAAGACTGAAAAGGAGGTCCGTGGATTTCTAGGGAGGTTGAATTATATCGCAAGATTTATTTCACATCTCACAGCCACTTGCAAGCCAATTTTTAAATTACTCAGGAAAGACCAGCCAGTTGTGTGGAATGATGAATGCCAAGGGGCATTTGATGCAATCAAAGAATATTTGCAAGAACCACCGATCTTGATACCACCAGTTCCTGGAAGGCCGCTCATTATGTACTTAACTGTGCTAGAAAAGTCCATGGGTTGCGTATTAGGACAACAAGATGATTCGTGCAAGAAAGAGCATGCTATATACTATCTCAGCAAAAAGTTTAATGACTGTGAGACTAGATACTCTTTGCTTGAGAAGACTTGTTGTGCACTTGCATGGGCTGCTAGACGACTCAGACAATATATGCTGACGCGCACCACATACTTAATCTCCAAGATGGATCCAATCAAATACATCTTTGAGAAACCTGCTCTTACCGGTAGGATAGCCCGATGGCAAATGCTTCTATCTGAATACGGCATCCAATACACCACTTAGAAAGCTATAAAGGGCAGTGTGTTAGCAGATCATTTGGCCCATCAGCCAGTGGAAGAGTACCAACCTTTAAGATTTGACTTTCTGGATGAGGATATCATGATGGCAATAGATTGCGATGAGCCAGGGCCACATGAAGGGCCAGAACAAGGGGAGCGATGGACTCTTATGTTCGACGGTGCTTCTAACTCTTATAGACATGGAATTGGGGCAGTGATTACATCTCCCAAAAATGTTCACTTACCGTTTACGGCCAAGCTCTGTTTCCCGTGCACTAACAATATAGCAGAGTACGAGGCATGTATACTAGGGCTAGAAGAAGCCATTGACTTGAGAATCAAAACTCTCGATGTGTTTGGGGATTCTGCTCTAGTAATTTACCAGATAAGAGGCGATTGGGATACCAAGCATGAAAACTTAATTCCATACCGGGATTATGTGGCAAAATTGATTCCTCGATTCGATGATATCACTTTTGCTCATATACCTCGAGAAGAGAATCAAATGGCTGACGCTTTGGCAACTCTGGCATCCATGTACAAGTTGATATGGCCAAATCATAGACCATCTATTGATTTGCGACGCTTTGAAGAGCCCGCACATTGTCTGACTGCTGATAAAGACGCAGAGGAAAAGCCGTGGTTTTACGATATAAAGCGATATCTTGAAAAGCACGAATATCCTGAAGGAGCCCTGGGTATCGACAAAAGAACTTTGCGAAGATTGGCATCCAACTTCTTCCTCAACGGAAATGTATTGTACAAGCGCAACCATGACACTGTTTTGCTTAGATGTGTGGAGAAACGTGAAGCTGAACAGATTCTAAAGGACATTCATGAGGGCTGCTTTGGAACTCATGCGAATGGACACACCATGGCAAAGAAAATATTAAGGGCAGGCTATTATTGGCTTACCATGGAAGCAGATTGTTACCATCATGCCCGAACTTGTCACAAGTGCCAAATATACTCTGATAAGATTCATGTACCCACCACTCCATTGAACGTCTTAACCTCACCATGGCCCTTCTCCATGTGGGGAATGGACATGATTGGGATGATTGAACCAAAAGCTTCAAACGGACATCGCTTTATACTTGTGGCTATAGACTATTTCACCAAGTGGGTTGAAGCTGCTTCGTATACCAACGTTACTAAGCAAGTAGTCGCCCGCTTCTTGAAACACAACATCATATGCAGATATGGAGTTCCCAATCGCATCATCACTGACAATGGGTCGAATCTTAACAACAAAATGATGGACGAGTTGTGCGCCAGTTTTAAAATAGAACACCATAACTCGACACCGTATAGACCCAAAATGAATGGAGCCGTAGAAGCAACCAATAAAAATATCAAGAAAATCATCCAGAAGATGATGGTCACATACAAAGATTGGCACGAGATGTTACCCTTTGCATTACACGGCTACCGTACGTCTGTACGAACTTCAACAAGGGCAACTCCCTACTCGTTGGTTTATGGCATGGAGGCAGTTCTCCCAATAGAGGTCGAAATCCCTTCTCTGATGGTTTTAATGGAAGCTCAACTTGACGAAGCCGAATGGGTAAAAACGAGGTTTGAAGAACTTAATCTCATTGAGGAAAAGCGCTTGACGGCTATATGCCACGGCCAACTTTACCAGAGAAGAATGAAGAGAGTCTTCGACAAAAAAGTACATCCCAGGACATTCGCGCAAGGAGATTTAGTACTCAAGAGGATCATGGCTATGTATAATGAATCTAGGGGCAAATGGACGCCGAATTATGAAGGCCCATATGTGGTAACAGAGGCATTCTCTGGTGGTGCCCTAAAGCTCGCAACCATGGATGGGGAGGAATTACCTTATCCAGTGAATGCAGATTTGGTCAAACGATACTTTGCCTAAAAAAGTGGAATAATAAAGCCGCTAAGTCGAAAACCCGAAAGGGCGACTTAGGCAAAATTGGCTATCCCGGTGAACCGAAAACCCGAAAGGGCGGTTCAGGCAAAAATTAGGGATAAAATAAGAATAGGCCCGCTGAGTTGAAAACCTGAAAGGGCGGCTCAGGCAAAAAAGGGCGTCCCGGTGGATTGAAAACCCGAAAGGGCGATCCAGGCAAAAGTTAGGGGCAAAATTCCAAGGCAAAGTATCCATTATGCATGATCGTTCGACCCTAGTACATAATCAAGAGACATAATTGATCCGGCCATCTTTCTACGAAGCAAGGTGTTGAAGACTTCCAAAGTTATAGGGACTATAGCAGTGTCAAGACTCAAAAGGGGCTCTAATTTTTTGCCATTATGTTTTTTTTCCGCACTGTGATCACCTCATTAAGGGATTACATCTTTGTATATCTACCCATTCAAGGGTCAAATCAATATAAAGAGAGATTTCTCATTAAATTGTGCTCACTCTTTTACTTTATCTGATTGTTTGCAAATTAATTTTATTTTTGATAATTTGTGTTCGAAACTTCGGCTAAAAAAATAAATAAATAAAATATAACTTTTTGACAAGGTATAGAACTTGTTTTGACGTTTAAAGATATTGGGGAAGATAGATAGTCTCCAAGAAACATATCAACAGGTAGAAGCTTTGAATTAGTTGTCAGCTTCCCCGGCTTGTCATCATAAAAAGACTTGCCGTTCTAAAGGGTTTGTATAAGTTGGTTCCCTCCAGCATCGAGATCAAGAGCTAAACTGGGGCAATCAATTCCCCCGGTCGTCATGGAGTATCTAAATTTGGGATGTCGAGTAGTCTAATTCTCTCACTACCCCATAGAAAGTCCAATCTTTTATTGGCTAACCACAAAAAGCCACTCCAATTGGCACCTCCAATTTACCCTAAAAGTCCAGTCTTCATTGGCAACCACTGAAAGTCCACCCTCGTTGGCATCCTCAATAACCAAAGTCCAAACCATTTAGCAACTACCGAATTCAGTCCCTGGTGATGTCCCCGACAGGATTTCATCCCCATCATACCTGGTAGCTGCATTATCATAAGCACGACATACAGCTTCATATCATAATTATATCAAGCATTAACATATCCTTCGCATTCGCATCGTGCACTCCCTAGCAGTTGCACCTTAGTTGCATGTTTGGGCAACATAAAACATTGCATTGCATGACAACATAGCAGGATCCAGGATCAGTTCACAAGCGTCTTGGTCAGTCCTCCAGTGGAGTTGGCAGTATGACTCTGAAAAGATTTAATACCCCACGAGTTCAGGGAATTCTACTCCCCAGCAAGTCAATCTTCAACCATGTAGTTGATGATGATAATCCCCAGCAACCATTAGCTCCCCAAGCAGAGGTTATCTTAGAGAGTTTACTTAAGATTTCTCCCCTGCAGAGCTCTGCACAAGGTTGCTCCTCTAATAGGAATTTTAGCTCAGCTATTCCTCAGCAAAGTTATCACTCGGGATACTGCTTTGGTATCATCGAAGAACCTTATGGGATAAGGGACTGCTTCGACCACCCGAAGAATCTCAAGTTTTGTTCGAGATACTGCTTTGGTATCATCGGAGAGCCTTAATGGATAAGGTACTGCTTCGACCACCCGAAGAATCTCAAGTTTTGTTCGAGATACTGCTTTGGTATCATCGAAGAGCCTTAATGGATAAGGTACTGCTTCGATCGTCCGAAGAATCTCAAGTTTTGTTCGAGATACTGCTTTGGTATCATCGAAGAGCCTTAATGGATAAGGCACTGCTTCGACCACCCGAAGAATCTCAAGTTTCAATCAGAGATACTGCTTTGGTATCATCGAAGAGCCTTAATGGATAAGGTACTGCTTCGATCGTCCGAAGAATCTCAAGTTTTATTCGAGATACTGCTTTGGTATCATCGGAGAGCCTTAATGGATAAGGTACTGCTTCGACCACCCGAAGAATCTCAAGTTTCAATCAGAGATACTGCTTTGGTATCATCGAAGAGCCTTAATGGATAAGGTACTGCTTCGATCGTCCGAAGAATCTCAAGTTTCAATCAGAGATACTGCTTTGGTATCATCGAAGAGCCTTAATGGATAAGGTACTGCTTCGATCGTCCGAAGAATCTCAAGTTTTGTTCGAGATACTGCTTTGGTATCATCGGAGAGCCTTAATGGATAAGGTACTGCTTCGATCGTCCGAAGAATCTCAAGTTTTGTTCGAGATACTGCTTTGGTATCATCGGAGAGCCTTAATGGATAAGGTACTGCTTCGACCACCCGAAGAATCTCAAGTTTTGTTCGAGATACTGCTTTGGTATCATCGAAGAGCCTTAATGGATAAGGTACTGCTTCGATCGTCCGAAGAATCTCAAGCTTTGTTCGAGATACTGCTTTGGTATCATCGAAGAGCCTTAATGGATAAGGCACTGCTTCGACCACCCGAAGAATCTCAAGTTTTGTTCGAGATACTGCTTTGGTATCATCGAAGAGCCTTAATGGATAAGGTACTGCTTCGATCGTCCGAAGAATCTCAAGTTTTGTTCGAGATACTGCTTTGGTATCATCGAAGAGCCTTAATGGATAAGGCACTGCTTCGACCACCCAAAGAATCTCAAGTTTTGTCAGAGATACTGCTTTGGTATCATCGAAGAGCCTTAATGGATAAGGTACTGCTTCGATCGTCCGAAGGATCTCAAGTTTTGTTCGAGATACTGCTTTGGTATCATCGGAGAGCCTTAATGGATAAGGTACTGCTTCGACCGTCCGAAGAATCTCAAGTTTTGTTCGAGATACTGCTTTGGTATCATCGAAGAGCCTTAATGGATAAGGTACTGCTTCGACCACCCGAAGAATCTTTAGTATTGATCAGAGATACTATTTTGGTATCATCGAAGAGCCTTAATGGATAAGGTACTGCTTCGATCGTCCGAAGAATCTCAATTTTTGTTCGAGATACTGCTTTGGTATCATCGAAGAATCTTATTGGGTAAGATGCTGCTTTGACCACCCGAAGAATCTCAAGTTTTGATCAGAGATACCGCTTTGGTATCATCGAAGAATCTTACTGAATAAGAGACTGCTTCGACCACCCAGAGAAGGTCAGATCATCTAGTTCAGTTTTCGTATCTTGCTACCCCGTTCTAGTATATCTCACTGCAGTCTACTTGCTTATCGGACAAATTTCGGGGTCTTTTTGTATCTAATTGACTTTCACCTTAAAATGAATGCCATGCAAGAGTTCATTCACTCAGGTTTAAGACAATTAGATAGGGGCATCTGTCATACCCCGACTTTGTCCTACTTCAGTATTCAGTGATTATTTTACTGCTTCGCGACTTCTAGATGTAACTACCTAAGACTCCGTTTATAAAGACCATGTGTGTGCTCATTGTGGTCGTAATCCCTAGCGATTTGTGTTGAATTCTTATGGGAGGAGCGTGCCTCCAAACCTTTATACTCAAAATCATGTATGTCATTGTTCTCACAATCAGACATATATGATATGATCAATGGCATCAAATACATCGTTTAAGCTTCACTACAAATTGCTTGTTATGATATGCACTTGATTCAAGCTGTTCAAAGGACCATATTTATACATTTTGTCCCGAGTATTACAAAGGTCAAATTTATGGAGTTCAGTTTCAAGCCATTGGCGTATTAACTTCAAGTCATGTGTGGGCTACAACATTACAATCATGTTTCATCTTTTTCCATGATCAAATCTCAAGACAGGATTGACAGTCCAAGTTATATGGTTGATTTATTTTTAAAGTCTAATTGATTGGTCTTATTGGTCTTATATTAAGATGGATTCAAGTTGCGCTCCAACATGATACTAACATGATTTGGTCATATTTTAATTTATTTAATCCAAGTTTGAGTTGATTCAAGGACAGATGAATGATTTTAAGGTTGTGATTAGAATTTATGCAAGATACGAATAGTTCATTTCCTAAAGTCATAAACTCCAAATCCACTTTGGAGAATATCTATTTGCAAGTTTACTCCAAGCAAGTTTGTTGGATTCACTTGGGAGTTATATGCCTAAGTAGTTAATTTTCAAGACAATACATATTCATGTTTAAGTTGGGAGTTTCAAATCAAGGCCAACGGCAAGATGTACAGCTCATTACTTAAAATTAGTCTTAAAAGTAAACATATTCTCAAGACTATGTGGAAAATGCCTCAATCCAGGATAGAGGTGCAAAAAGTGACGGGCACTAATTTGTATTACAAGCCAAGATCTCAGTTCAAATAATTAATACAAAACAGAGTGTTATCCATTGGATTCAACATTTATCCAAAGGTTCAAAGTACAAGGACAGGTGTGGACGGGTTCACAAAGATTACAATTCTTAAATCTGGGGCTACATTCCTGGAAGGGGGGAGCCCATCTTCGTGCTTGTCCTCACGTAGTAGGCCAAGCTTCCATGCCAAGGCAAAAGTCCTCTTTCTAAATTATGTTCCTGCAATAATCCTCATGTGAAAAAAACTCATGCAGTAAGTAAAGTTTGGTTGTGGCATTCATCAAAGAATAACTTCTATACCTTGTCCTTCTGCATCCCCTTTTTGTAACCGAGCCTTTCCAACGGCGCCGGCGGATGACTCGAAGTTCTATCACCCTAGCATCCTCTTCTACACCTGAAATATATTCACACACTGATAAGAAGGAAAGCTCAGAAAGGCTTCAACGCAGAAAATGATATAGGCGGCGGCAAAAAAGGACGGAAAATATATCTAGTTCTCAGCTATATTCTGTGAAAAGGATGTTTAAATGGACAAATTCACAAGTTCCAAAGACAGCCCCAAGAGCGAATTCCAGTCACAGTGATACAAACATAATCTCCACCCACTAATATGGAATTTAAGCATCAGTCTGAGGAAGAAGTGGCTGCTAACGCGCTGCTTATCTTTTCTTTGCTTTTTCAGTCAACTGTTGCTCATGTTTCAGCACCTATTCAAGCAAAAAAGACATGGGCAGAAAACTCAGACTTTTGGGAAATGTTCAAATAGATATGCAGTTAAAGAGGACAACAATATTCAGCGGCAGGCTCCAGTTTGTCTTCTGATGTGATCGCTGTTTGTATTCAGATGGGATGGCTCAAGTCTGGTCACGACATTTTAGACGATGTAGAGGCTGCAGGGTCGTCGATGGGCTGCGATTCATGTTACTCTTGTCAGCTTATCAGAAGAATGGAATTTGAGATAAAGCAAGAAAGTAGAAACAAACAGAAATGGCAGCAGCTGAAGACTACACTACCAATGGATCCTCAAGATGGTCCCTCAAAGGAATGATCGCTCTCGTCACCGGTGGATCTCGTGGAATTGGACATGCCATAGTTGAGGATTTATGTGGGTTTGGTGCCACCGTCCACACTTGTTCTAGAAATCAAGGAGAGCTCGATAACTGTTTGAGTCAATGGCGAAGTAAAGGTTTTTTTAGTTTCTGGATCTGTCTGTGATGTGTCATCTCGAAACCAAAGGGAGAAGCTTATTCAAGAAGTCACCTCAATCTTCAATGGAAAACTTCACATTTATGTGAACAATGTTGGGGCAAACTTTAGGAAACCAACCATTGAGTACACTGCTGAAGTATATTCATAAATTATGGCGATTAATTTAGATTCTGCATATCATCTGCGCCAACTTACGCATCCTCTTCTAAAGGCATCTGCTGCAATCAATCAGCTTACAAAAAAGTTGACTTGTGAATGGGCAAAAGATGGGATAAGGAGCAATTGTGTTGTTCCTGCTACCACCAGTACACCACTTGTAGAACATCTGCTTCGCAACAAGCAATATGTAGATGAAATGTTGTCTCGAACTCCTTTTGGACGCATCGCAGAAGCTCAAGAAGTTCCATCCTTGGTAGCGTTCCTTTGTCTTCCGGCTACATCTTACATAACAGGGCAGGTTATTTGTGTTGATGGAGGACTAACTGTGAATGGATTTCAGCCCAGTATGAGAATGACATGACATTCAGGTGCCTCACGGCTCTAGCTTAATTATCCCTGGAACAAAGAATTCTTATTCCTCCATTTCATAATTTTAATTCAGTTTCAACTTTGGTGGTTTTGTTGATTCTGTAAAATGGTTGTTGTGAATCACGATCATGTTTCCTGCAAGTCATAGAGATCATAAGTCCAAAGCTGAAAGGTTATAATTACAATAGCAATAATGAAACACAGTTCAATTGTTACCAAGGATGAACTAACGAAAGATGAAATCGAAACTAAAACCTAAACTTACCGAGCTGGTCATTGATTATGTCGATGTCAGGAATTCTCTTGTCCCTGTCATCATATCCTTCACCGTAAAATTCTTCTGAGCATCATGGCTGCACAGTGGGTGCACCAACCTTGTTATCTGCCTCGGGCTTTCACAAACAAACTAGGCACGCATCATCATAGTTCTCAGAACCATATTACGCCTATTCTTTTTGTGTCGCAAACTCCAAAGCTTTCAAATGACCCACGTGGAAGAAGGTTAACCAAACCCCTTGCATCTGCAGCCACAGAAACACAATATGAACAACCCAACATTCGACCACTCATTGATCTCTTAAAGTCCTGCGAGCAGAATGGGTCTCTGAGACAAGCCAATTACATTCATGGGCATGTTCTAAAATCCGGTTTTAGTGATCGAGACAATTTGGTGTGTCTGAATCACATAGCTCATGTCTACTCAAAATGCATGGATTATGATTCTGCTCGTAAGGTGTTCGATGGTATGTCTAAGAGAAATGTGTTTTCTTGGACTGTCATGATTGTTGCATCGAACCAACATGGCTACTACAGTTACGCGTTGAAACCTTTTCGCATGATGTTGGAACATGGTTTGTTGCTTGATGGGTTTGCTTTCTCTGCTGTTTTGCAGTCTTGTGTTGGATTGGATTCCTTTAAGTTGGTTGAGATGGTTCATGCTCAAATTGTTGTTAGGGTTTTCCGACGCATGCCTTTGTTGGGACATCTCTTCTCAACTTGTATGCAAAGTTTGGAAAGTGTGAGCGTTCTGTTAAGGTGTTCAACAACATGACAGAGTTTAATGATGTTCCTTGGAATGCAATGATTTCTGGTTTTACCTCTAATGGTTTATACTTGCAAGCATTTAATTGTTTTCTCAACATGATTGAAGTTGGTATTTCGCCTAATAAAACCACGTTTTTATGTGTTTCGAAGGCAGTTGGGCTGTTAGGTGACATTACCAAGTGCACTGAAGTTCATAGACATGGTTCTAACTGGGGATTGGATTGCAATGCTTCCGTTGGAACAACTCTTATCAATATGTACTCTAAGTGTGGGTTTCTGTCTGATGCACGAGTATTTTTTGACTCAAAATTTATGACTTCTCTGATTAGCGCGCCTTGGAATGCAATGATAACAGGCTATTCACATGCTGGTTGTCACCTAGAAGCTTTGAAAATGTTCACAATAATGCGTGAAAATGGCTCAAACCAATGCACCTGAAAAACAAGTTGAAACAAGGAGTATTATAAGCATTCAAATCATTCATTCTTTCACAAAGAACACCAACTCAATCGTTAAAAAAGGGGGTTGTAAAAGAACATGACAGTTATAACAGAATGTGGCAGCAAGAACAAAAAGCATTAAGTCAGAAAAAAAGAGAGTCCCACATCAGCAATTGGTAAGTAGTAAAAGAACAGAATTTACACAGTAAAAAAATAGGGTAAAAAGCATTTTTTTTCTAATTCACTACAGACAATCACAGAAGTCACTATCAAGTCTCAGAAAAGCAGAAATCATGGTATTACCTCCTAACAGAATCGTACTACCCCAAATGCTCCTCATTGTCCTACCTCACACGGATCAAGCCCTCCCTTAAGCAAAAATTCAAATTCTCACACGTATCAAAAACCCTAAAAAACCTCCTATAAATATGGTCCTATTCATTGGCAAAAAGGAAGAAGAAAAACCTAAAGAAACTCTGTCAAAATAGACCCCCAACCCCCCATTAATCACTAGAGCTCAAAGATTTCAAGAGTCACTCAGGTTCAACATTAGAACCTGAGCTTACTCTGAGCTAGACCAAATCACGCAAGTTTTGAAAGGAAGAAAAGAGGAGCAGAGTCTTAAAGCAGCTAGGAAATCACTCACCGTTATCGTTGAAGCACCCAAATCGGTAATTTCTTCATCGCCTTTAGCCTTTTTTTTTTACTTTTCGATGTCAGTTTCGTTGTCTCGTTGCTTTATTGTTGCTCTTACATTCTCGGTGCGTGCGACGTGAACTCTAAATTGATTTTGTTCTGGGTAGTTAAGGTCACCGATTCCAAAGTGTTAGTATGTTTATTGGATTTTGGAGGTAGTTTTATGGGGGTGGTGTTTCAATTTAGGGAAAGGTGAGAGGGTTTGACCCGTTTTCACTATTTCTATTTGGAGGCGGAGGAGGTTTGAGAGATTTGGTGGAGTTTGTGAAAAAACTCGGTGGAGTTTGAGATAGAGTAGCTGATATTTGAAAAGGCTCAGTGTTAATGGAATGTGTTTCCAATGCCATTATCTTCTTTTTTTACTATTTCCATTAAAACATTTTTTATAAAAAAAAAGAAGGTAATCTTTGACAGCAAACCAATCGTTGTACATGAGACATGAAGGGCCTTTGGGCCTGTGCTGTTTAGTGTTGATTAGGGTCACTTAATTTAATTAAGATTTAGTGAACTTAATAAGATCTTATTTTAGAACTAATTGCATATAATATGTCACTAATGATATCATAAGTAATATTAGTAGCGTACATTATCAGTAATATTAAGTAATATCATGTTTTTTTAGACTTTATTATTATAATTGATATTTGTTTTGCAATTTGACTTTATTTAAATTCTATTTAGTTTTTTTATCAAATTCATTTCTTTTTTCTTTCATTAAGTCAAAAATATTTTATTTTCTAGATTAAAAGTTTCTTTTCAAAATTTATATGAAAGTGGTGGGTCCTTGGAGTCTAGCACTCCTTGGATCCTTAAGTGATCGCTCTCGAGGTGCACACCTTGAGTTGTGGTCACTTCGTCTTTCATCCTTAGAATATCCAATCTTGTTGTTAAACCTCTCAAAATCCGCAAACCCTAATTCAAGCAATATGTCAACCTCAGTTTTGACCACTACGTTAATTATTTTCAAATTATTTTCATAATTAAAATTACGAAAGTATCGAGTTTTTGGAGTCGCGCATTCCTTGAATTCGAGAATAATTACTATCAAGGTGTACACTTTGAATAGTATATCATTCGAACTTTCGTTTCTAAAACACTTCTTAATTATTTGGACCAATACTTACATTGTCCAACAAACATATTTTATAATTAATTGAATGGAAAAGGTATCGTTGGAATCTAGCATTCCGGTAATATCCCGATTAATTGATTGCGAGGCCGACATCTCGTTTATCGATTAGTCGTCATTTCTCCTAAAGTTTTCAACCCGCGTAACCTCATTTCTCACCCTCGTGTGATTGAATCAAAATCTCTTCCAATTCAAACTCTTTCGCGTCTGAACTATCCATCAAACGTATTTCGAATGAAAAAGGTATCGTTGGGATCTAGCATTCCAACGATATCCCGACTAATTGATTACGAGGCCGACGCCTCGTTTATCGAGTAGTCGTCATTCCTCCCAAACTTTCAACCCGTCTAACCTCGTTCCTCGCCTTCGTGTGATCGAGTCTAAACCCTAGTACGCTTCTAAACAGTACCTCAAATTCAAACCATTTTCTTAATTAAATCGCGAAAGAACTGAGTTCTTGGAGTCTCGCGCTCCTTGAATTCTTGAGTAACCACTCTTAGGGCGTACGCTTTAGGTTGTGGTTCGCTCAACCTTTCGTTCATAAAACACGTGCCCTAACTACTTGGACCAATATTGTTATTGTCCATTCAAATACAATTTCATAATTAATTGAATGAAAAAGGTATCGTTGGGATCTGACATTCCAATGATATCCCGATTAATCGATTGCGAGACTGGCGTCTCGTTTATCGAGTAGTCGTCATTCTCTCTTAAAATTACCTAATCAAACTCCTCTCTCTCGCCCCCGTGCGATCGAAACCTTAAACCTATTAAAATCTACCCTCCTTTTCCAAAATCAAACATCCAATGCGATAAACCTAATCCCTCGCCTTTGCGCGATCCCTACAACTTAAACAACTCTTACCAAGAACATTGTTTAGTGCCTTCTTCCGCGCATGATAAACTAGTGCTTCAGCCTCCCCTAGCGAGTAGACAAGCCAACGTTTAGCAGTTAGAACGCAACCTAAACACTTGTTCGTCCCTAACATAAACCTGTTACCGTAGTTAGCCGAACTACGGCTGCTCTGATTCTTCATTCTCTTCTGAATGTAAGATACGTAGGCACAAGATTGCGATGATCTTGGCGAGCACAATTCCCCTCTTTTTCCCGTAGTCCCATGAACTACGAATGCTCTGATTTTCCACTTCTTACAAGTGAGGATACGTAGGCACAAGGGCCCCAATCCTTGGCGAGTACCCTATCTTAAAACCACCCATTCCCCTATAGGAGAAACCTTAGAAGAAAACAAACAAGCGTAGTTAACTTTACTCTCGAATCGATCAAGAGGTTCCCGTTGAGTACAACGAACATGAGGGGTGCTAATACCTTCCCCTCATGTAATCGACTCCCGAACCTAGAATATTGGTTGCAACGACCATGTTCTTATCTCCTTAAAGGTTTTATCGATATTTTCCTATTCCATCCTTTGAATAAATAAAGTTCGGTGGCGACTCTGTTTCGAACAGTATTTTCCGCGGCCATCGCGAGGATCATATTTTTCGAGGTACGACAGGTTGTTGCAGAATCATGCACTCATGCATTCATGAACATCTTATTTCACTCAGTTTTCAAGGAACTTAGAGACTCTCTTTGCAAACATTGCTGATATTGTGATCATGGATATTGGAAGGAGAAACACTCAAAAGTACATTTCCAGAGCTCCTGATCTTAAAGTTTCAGAAAGCTAGCATCCTTTGTGACGGATCCTGTGGATTTTAAATCTCTTTATGGAAGACTTTTTTCTATTCTCTCTGCCAATGTTGAAGACAAAATTCTTAATACTCTTGTGCAGTTTTATGATCCTATCTATGGATGCTTTACCTTTCTGGATTATCAGTTGTTGCCTACCCTGGAGGAATATGCTTATCTTGTGGGTGTGACAGTTTCTGACAGATTTATTTTAATGGTTTAAAGGAGGTTCCCAAGTCACAAGTTATTGCTGCAGCTATTCATTTGAGGAAATCTGATATAGACGTCAATCTTGCTGTTAAGGGAGGCATTCAAGGGTTTACTTCTAAGTTCTTGATATAAAGAGCTTCTACTTTTGCTACTGCTGGTAGTATGATGGCTTTTGAAGCTATTTTGGCTTTACTCATCTATGGACATGTCTTATTCCTTAACATTGATAACTTTATTGATGTTAACGCTATTAGGATCTTCTTGATTGAGAGTCCTGTTCCGAATTTACTTGGCGATACTTATTTCTCTATCCATCATATGAATCCTAAGGGAAATCGTACTATTGTTTGATGTGCACCTTTGCTGTACAAGTGGTTTATTTTGCACTTGCCACAATCAACTACTTTAAAGGAGAACAAAGGTTGTTTAAGGTGGTCTCAGAGGATCATTTGCCTTTCCAATGGTGATATTACTTTGTATTCTTCTGTGTATGATAATGTCAAGATCATTGATAGTCATGGAGAGTTATCTAATGTTCCTTTTCTTGGTACACAAGGTGGAATTAACTACAACCCTAGTTTAGCAAGACGCTAGCTTGGATATACTTTGAAGGATAAACCTAATAACATTCTGTTGGAAAGTTTATTTTTCTAAGAAGGGAAAGACACTAAAGTTTGAAAGAGAGGATGGCTCATACTTGGAACAACATTCATAGAAAGGGAAAAGGAGAGTTTGGAAAACAAAATTGTATAGCTTTGGAACCTTATACTCTTTGGGTGAAGGAGAGAGCCAGGGAGCTTAAGATGCCTTATGCTTTTGAAAATCCTATGTCTTTAGTGGTTTCCAAACCACTCACCATTCCTACAAAAGATGTGAGAGAACTTCAAGAAGCCTTAGCCAAGATGAAGCAAGAGAAGGATATGTGGAAAGATAAATTTCATGCTTCAAACCTTGAGAAGATGGAGTTGCAGAAGCAGATGAAGGAAATATATGACTTAATAGAGTTGCTTGAGCAACATGCTGTGAAGAGATAGAGAGATGATTTATTTTTCTCTAGTACTTCATCATCTCATCCTTCTACCTCATGTGCTTAGAATGGTATTATGGACTAGCTTGTGTTGGAGAAGGCCACCATGAAGGATAGTTATGAGAGGGAGATCAAGCGACTCAGAAGGAAGTATCAGCTTGGAGTTGGAGCATCCTTAGATGTAATTCCTTAGGATCCTTAGGATCTAGATTTTTCCTATTGTATTTTGATCCTTTATAACTTGCACTTCCAGATTTAACTCTTTCCAATTATCAATAAAATGAGATTTTTAGTATTTCAAGTGTTATTTCTTTATGATGTTTTCTTTATCTTAAAGTTCCTTGAAAACTGAATGAAAACATTTGCGTTGCATATCATGCATCATTTTGCATCTGGTCTTGCTTTTGAGAGTTTTACAGGTGTCTTATTTCTTTTCTCTTGGTATTCTCAGAAGTCAAGTTATCTCACTTATACAACACTCGAGCTAACTCTCAAAGAAAAATGGATTACTTAGAGCAACAAAATTCTGAACTCCATGAAAAGGTGACAACCCTCAGGGATGGGATGAAGAAGCTCAATGCTCTGGTATAGTCTCTGGTTGCTCTGCAGAATCAGTCTCCTCATCCTCCTCATCCTCCTCTGGCAACTCAACCTCAGACTACTGTGATTTTTAAAATTATGTCAGAGCTCATTTTTGTGGCTCCGATCAGTGTTCCATCCCACCAAATACCTCCTGGATTTCCCTGGCACATGCCTTTGAACTTTGTTCCCGAAGGATACAAACCTGTTGTTGAAGTTTCTAATGTTCAACCTGTAATGACTATTCCTCCACCTATGGTGCACGCTGCCCCACAGACTAAAGAGCCTATTTTTCACACTGATCCAAGTGAAAGCTTGGGAGTTTATGAAAGGATGGACGAATTTCAAGATCAGTTTCAAGAGATGCAGAAAGAAATCAAAGCTTTAAGGGGGAAATATTTTTTTGGAAAGAATGCCCGTGAGTTGTGCCTTATTTCGAAAGTGAAGGTTCTTGCCAAATTCAAAGTTCCTGATTTTGAGAAGTATAAGGGAAACACCTGTCCTCAAAGTCACCTTGTCATGTATGCAAGAAAAATGTCCACTCATATTGACAATTATCAGCTGCTAATCCATTATTTTTAAGATAGCCTCACTTGCGCTGCTTTGAAATGGTATATGGGATCAGACAATACTCAGATTCTTACTTTCAATGATTTGGGAGAGGCGTTTATCCGACAATACAAGTACAATCTGGATATGGCATTAGACCGTGATCAACTCCGTGCTATGTCACAAAAAGAAAAAGAAACTTTCAAAGAGTACGCCTAAAGGTGACGTGAAATTGCTGCACAGATTAGTGTTCCATTGGAAGAAAAAGAAATGACCAAGATTTTTATGAAGACTTTGGGTTCATTTTACTATGAATGAATGGTGGCTAGTGCACCCAATGAATTTACCGAGATGGTAAACATGGGCATGCGCCTAGAAGAAAGGGTCTGTGAAGGGCGTTTGACCAACGAAGGTAATTCTGTTGGAAAGACTAAGAAGTATGGGAGTGGGTTTTCTAAAAGGAAGGAGGGAGATTACAATTCCATTTCCCAAGAAAAACATAGAAGACACAGAGGAAGAAATAATCATAATCAACAACAGGTAGCTTCAGTCACGCTTGTCATCAACACTGCTCTAGCTGTTAAAGCTACTTCAAACTATCAACCACAATTTCAACAAAGAACACATCAACAACATAATCAACAAAATATCACTCAAAAGAAAGCTCAGTTCGATCCAATTTCTATGCCTTATGCTGAATTGTACCATGCCTTGGTACAAAAGAACCTTGTACAGACTAGAGACCTACCGGTTGTTCCAAAAGAGCTCCCATAGTGGTATAAATCTAATCAATTTTGTGCCTATCATCAATGGGAACCTGGCCATGACATCGAGAACTATTTTGCATTAAAAACTGAGGTTGAGAGGTTAATTTGAAGTGGTATTCTGCCATTCAAGGATCTTGGACCCAATGTTCAAGTCAATCCTTTGCCTAAACATGAAGGTACCAATGTGAATATGGTAGAAGGATACCCTGGCCCCTATCGTATCTTTGATGTTAACTTGATCAGAAGTTCCTTGGTTGATATGCATATTAGTTTATGTAGACTGAGCTATTATGAGCATGATCATGTTGTTTTCCGTATTTGTTCAAGAAACCCTAGAGGATGCTCTATGGTGAAAAGAGACCTTCAGGAAATGCTAGATCAAAGACTTATTCAAATTACTTGTTTGAGGTATGAAGTTGATCATGAAGTAGATGTCATAGTTCCTCACTTCAATATACCTGAGCCAGTTGAGATTGCTTATAACAGCCAAAAGTCTTCCGTTTCTCTGTTGGTTATTTGTCTTCCTGGTCTAACTCCCTATGAATTTGACAAAGTTGTGTCGTACAGATATAACACTATAATGATTGAAGATGGAAAGGAGGTGCCTATTCCATATCTTTCTTCTGTTGTCAATATTTTCGATCTTAGCAGGGTGACCCAGAGTGGTTGTGTATTTGCTGCTACACCTTATAGGAAAGATGATGATATCTTTATTAACAAGCCAATTATGTTTAAGACGCTTGTGGTACAATCTTAATCTGGATTGGTAATTGGGCAATCTAGTGGTTCAAGCCAGAATGATGATAATGAGGTTTTGAAGTTGATTAAAAAGACTAAATACAAGATTATGGATCAGTTGTTGCAAACTCCATCCAAAATTTATGTATTATCTTTGTTGATGAACTCTGATGTTCATACAGAGGCTTTGAGGAAAGTTTTAGAACAAGCATACATGGATCATGATGTTAACATTGATCAATTTGATGGTATTGTTGGCAACATAACTGCTTGTAACAAACTGAGATTCAGTGATGAGGAGCTTCTAGAGGAAGGAAGAAATCATAATATGGCTTTACACATTTCAATAAATTGTCAAGATGATGCATTGCCCAATGTGCTGGTTGATACTGGTTCATCTTTGAATGTAATGCCCAAGTCCACTCTATCAAGACTTTCGTATCAAGGCACCCCTATGAGATTTAGTGGGGTCATTGTTAAGGCTTTTGACGGATCTAGAAAAACTGTGACAGGGGAAGTTGATCTCCCTGTGAAAATAGGCCTGCAACCTTTCATGATTACATTTCAAGTTATGGACATTCATCCCGCATATAGTTGTTTACTGGGAAGACCGTGGATTCACAAGGCTAGAGTTGTCACTTCAACACACCATCAAAAGTTAAAATTTGTGAGAAATGGGAAGCTGGTTGTGGTAGGAGGCGAGCAAGCAATGCTAGTAAGTCATTTGTCATCTTTTTCCTATACCAGAATACCAAAATAATTAGAATATCAAGTTCATAAGTCCATACTGATACGAAAACCAGAAATCTAGGTAGGTTGAAGGTCAAGATTTCCTACAAAACCCATCCCCTCTAACATGTGGGTTATAGTCCTGGACACAGGCATCCTAGTAGGTCCTCAGTATCACGGGCTCCCAGGTCAAGAAATGATAATACATTTACCATTTCTGGGTTGACATTATCATTAATCAAGGAAGCCTCAACTAATTTCCCATGAACGGTCTCCAAAGTCATAAGCTCCCAAAGGAACACCTTGGTTACTTTATAGGCATACAGATCAGAGCATCTCCCAAGAAAACCTCGTCTGAATGCGGATCTCATGTCAACAATACGTATCAAGTGCTACGCATATTAACATAAGTCCATCCTATGTGTGTACTAAAGCCTGGGTATTGGGCTTTTCTCTCGTGAAACAATCCCACCCAAAGATACAACAGCAGTAGAACAGTATGATAACAGTAATCAAATGCAATCAATGCAATAATATACAACAGATACAACAAATAAATGCACAAAAATAAACATCCAATGAAACAGAAACAAACAAGCGCTAGGATTGACTTGCATAGGGAACTAGAGTCCTCAGCAGAGTCGCCAGCTGTTGCAACTGCGAAAAACAACCGGCGGAAAAAATAGAAAAGTCGCCATCAAACGTTATTTATCCCGACAGGGGAAAATAAATGATCGAAGAAACCTCTCAAAGGGAGAAGACATGGTCTCGCAACCAAATTTTGGGTTCGGGAGTCGGTTACGCGAGAGGAAGGTATTATCACCCCCTCGCGTCCATTGTACTTAATAGGATCCATGCTTGTTGTTCTAATCAAATGGTGTGTATATCTTAAGCCTACTGCTAACGGAAACAAAAACGAAAAGGGTAAAACAAAAAGGATACTCGATAGGACTTCACCGTCCTAGGCCTATGTACTCCCTCGTGCAATGGAAAAGTCAGAGTGGACGTAGTTCAGAGGACTACGGGTGAAAGGGGGAAGTTTTCTCACCAAGAATTCTCCGTCTTGTGCCTACGTATCCTCATCTGAAATGAGAAATCAGAGCAACCATAGTTCGGCCTACGAAAGAAAGGTGGGAAGAGTGCTCGCCAAGACTTTGTCGTCTTGTGCTTGCGTATTATCAACGGGAATGAGAAATCAAAGCGTTTGTAGTTCATGGGGCGACCACAGGTTTGTTAAAGCATTTTTTATGAGTGATGCTAAGTTCGCGTTCCAGCAGTTAGGGTCGATGCCTGTTTGCGGTAGAACGAAAATAACATACTTTTTCTGAAAAAGGGTTTGACAAATAATCCCGAAGGATAAAATGATTTGAAGTTTGTTTTTAAGTTTTAACAGAAATGAATTGACTTTATTTGGGATGCACATTGCACTAAAGTCTATGACATAGGATCAAATACTTCGCACTAACAATCCAAGCGTCTCGCGCACAAAGTACCCTAAGACGAGGTTAGTAATTCATCCGCTCGTCTTTTCCCATGTGCTTAAGGCCCGTGGCGCACAATGCACATCATATTTATTAAGTGTTTTAGTTTTTTTTTTAAGAAAGAGAAGAGAAAGATGCATGGAAGGTCTAAAGGGAACTCGGTCCTATATGTTATCATGTAACGAGGTCCTAAGGTTGGGATGTGAAAGGGATCTCTATCCTAATGTTAGCATGCAAAGGTGGACCTAAAGTTGTGATTGAAAGGGACTAACCTGATGTTATCATGAATGAATTAAATCTTAATGTCTATCCTACTCCAAGCTTAATAAAAAATTAAGTTGGACTAGGAGGCCCTAAGGGAACATGCAAAAGCAAAACTAAACAAAGAAAAATAAACTAAAAACAGCACCAACAACAACGCTTCAGCTCAGCACAACTATCAAATCCAGTAAATGAACAAAACAACATTTAACAACTACCGTTCAGCATAATAGTCGTGTATACACCAAGGCAGCATGCAATACATCAAAACAAATGCTCATGAATAAGCATCAAGCATGGATGATCATGTAACAACACAACATTAAGTTGAGCATGCATCAAAGATTAATCAATCCACAATAAACATGTCCAACATTCAAGCATAATCATGCATCGCAAGAAATAAACAAAAACATGCTTTCACATTTAAATAAATGCACACGAATTGCAAACATGAACGGACATCAAGTAAGAGCAATCAATACACATGTATATACAATTAAGCATAAGCACCTAGGCATGAATAAACTCCAATGACATTGCACACTTAAGCATTTACTAAAAGCAACATGGATAATTCATCAAATCAACAATTAGTCGCTTGAAACGAACATGCATTCACGGAATCAAAAGCAAACATGAACATGAATCATATATCCAGCAAAGTAAGCATCAAAAGTGAGCAAGCAAGTAAGCACAACCAAACATCATGAAGGATGCATCAAGAACGAAACACAAATAGGTCATGAACATGCCACATGAAAATCAATACGTCGCGTGTTGAAGAAATGCAAATATAATGTCAAGTAGGGTGAAATATCTCAAGAAAATTCCACAAATATGCATCATACAAAGTCATGAAACTTAGAGGATAAAAGCATGCCAAAACAGCCCCTGAAAACAATTTTTTTCCAAAATAGCAGTGATGTAACCAGTTACATGGTTGAGGTAACCGGTTACATCAACAAAAACAAGCACAAATGTGGCGCAGGCAAGGTGATGTAACCGATTACATGGTTGAGGTAACCGGTTACATCAGTGAAAAACAACAAAAATAGAGTTTCTGCAGAATCACTTTTCCACAACTTAAACATTTAATTTTCACCTGTTATAGCATGTGATTGATCATAAAAAATACATAAAATCTCAGTAATCAAACACCAATTGGATCCACCAAACATCAAGATTAATAAACAAAGCAATCAATGGACCAATTATCACTAAAAATCAATGTATCTACATTTTGAAATGCTAAATTAAGCAAAATCAAAGCTAGATCTAGAAATTACCAACCTACAAAGCTGAGACTTGCTTTGGTGAGTGTTGTCAAACTGAAATTGATGGATCCAAGTAAGAAAACTAGATATCTATGAAGATTTAACAAGAAAAGTGGAAGATCCACACGAAAACGAACGAAACCTAGATTATTCGGCAAATAACCTCAAGAAATCACTTCCAAAGCTTGAATCTATCACTTCCAAAGTCACTTCAAATTTAGAATTGAATGATGGGAGATGATGTGATGGTGGTTTAGCTCAAGGAATAACAAATTTCATTGCATAATTTGTGAAGCTTTTGGTTATGGAGCTTTTGTGAGGGTTTTAGAATGAGAGAAATTTGAGAGAATTGGAATGAGATGTGTAAAGAAATAAAAAAATGAGTGAAGTTATGAGAGGTTTAGAACAAAACTGGTTTAAGTATGGTTTAGGTTTGGAATTAAATGAGGATTGAAGTGTGGGTTAGAATTTTTGGTTTGGAATTAGAAATGAATTTTATTTGAATTTTGGAGGGAAATTGAAGTTAATCAAAATTTGAAGCATTTTAGATCCTTCTTGCACATGTGAACCTAAGTGATCAAAAAATGAGGGAGAAGCTGCTGAAAGTACTGATTTTTTTATCAAAAACAGTGATGTAACCGGTTACATAAGCCCAACCATTCATTTTGTGGCTGAGTAACAGTGATGTAACTGGTTACATGGTTGAGGTAACGGGTTACATCAGCAAAAATTTCAATTTCTTGCCTTTGAAGCATCATAACTTGAGTTCTAGGAATCCAAATGGTGCATTCCTGGTATCAAAAGAAAGCTTGACAGAATAAGGAACAAGTTCCATGTTAGAGCAAAAGTGAGATGGAGCTTGGATCATCAAGAAAATTGTTGTTGATAACATGCCCTCCAAGCTGAATTTCCATATTTAGAAAGATTCCCAAAACCTTAATTTGACAACTTTCCCTGATTTTGTGATTCCTCTTGATTTTTATTGATCAAGCCTCATAATAACATGCATGATGACTTGAAAGACCCAAATATGACCCAAGAACTCAAGAGTTGACTTTTGTAGGGCATTAGTTGACTTTTTGATCAGATGAATTTAATTCCTCCTCTATCCACTTCAGGAACTCGTGAAATGATTTATGATGAACCCTGAGGCATATATAAGACCCTTAAGGTGTACACTGAACCATGGAAGCATGTCTTGCCCAAGAAATATACCACAAGTGTCCTTTGATCAAAACCACTAGGAGCTTGATCAGATGAATGCCTTTGAAACCAATGAAACCCTAATCTTCAGATGATTGGGTGAACTTGTTGAGATACTTTGATGAGTATGGAACCCTTGTAGCTTAAGAATACCATGATACTAAGACTATCTCCTTGCTCATTGCTTTGAGAACCATCTCCTCCTCTTGAGAAATGTCGAGAACCCTTGATTCCATGACTGATGAACAATGCAATGCATAAATGAAAAATGCAAATAAAATGGAGCATAAGCCAAAAAGGTTAGAAAAAAAGGAAATCAAATTTTGGGGTTCTACAGCAGGTTCTAATGCTTGTAAATATATATTCAAAATCTGATATATAATGGCACAATTGAGAGAAGTTGAATTGCTAGCTTTTAATAGTGCGGAATCTGAAGAGCAATCTCTAAGTGATGTCTGGCATAAACTCTGAAGCTGAAGGTCTCAGCATCAGAAGAAGCAACATAATTGTCTCCACACTTGGTGAATATAAATTTGCTTCTGGTGATCATTCAGAGTTAGTGATAAAGGCGAAGTTATCCATACTGCAAAAAGCAAGCTGCATTGTCAAATCAATTTGTCAGCTAGAGTCTTATTGCACAAGGCTCAAGAAAAGTTGGCATGCTTTACGGATATCTACTCTCAATGGCTCTATAATATAAGATCTTTTTGAAGAATCAATGGTTAAACATGTTACACAATGGATAAGATCTTTTATGGTATTTATCTTCAACGTCTCTTGTACTATGGAGAAAGCAATGACACTTGATCAAGTTATCTCTCCAACGAATAGTCTTCTGTAAATGCTATATAAGTAGCTGAAGGTTCAAACTGAATCTTCAATAAGGATCAACCTGATGGAGGAGTAACAAGATCAGCAATTATCAACACAATTGGTTATGCATAATTTTTGTTGTAGGTTGTAATTGTAAAAGCCTTAAGATTTCTTAAACATTGAATATCTTAGAAATATTAAGAGCTTTAGGTATTTGTTATGCTGATTTACTTGTACCTTTGATATTTGTATCAAGTACACCTTGTTCTCTATTCTGCTAAACATGTTGTTTAGTAGTTTAGATCAAAGTCTCTCTCCAAGATGCTTGAGTCATGTAAGTTTCCTGCTATGTGCTAGAGCATTGAAATTCTTAATCAAGTGGATTGATTGAGCAAACCAAGTCTCTCGCCAAGATTCTTGAGCCATGTAAGTATCCTACTATGTGCTAGAGCATAGAAAGATTTAATCATGTAGATTGATTGAGCATAAGTCTTGGGTTCATGGAACCTGAACAAGGAAGTCTTGGATCGAGGGTTTGAGCAGAAGTCTTGAGCCAGAGGGGCTTGAGCAGGAAAGTCTTAAGCTGCAGTCTAAGCAGGAAGTCTTGAACCAGATGGGTTTAAGTAGGAAGTCTTGGGCCAGAGGGGCTTGAGCAGGAAGTCTTGGGTCTGAGGGACCTAAGCAGGAAAGCCTTAGACTGAGGGTCTAAGCAAGGAAGTCTTGAGTCTGTAGGACTTGAGCAAGGAAGTTTTAAGCCTTAAGGGTTTAAGCAAGAAGTCTCCGACTTAGGTTATGAGCATTGTAAAAGTCTTATGCAGAATGCATAAGCGATTGTAATCATGATTTGATTATAGTGAAAATATCTTGTGAATCAAAGGGATTGAAATACTCTTATTTGGGAGGAACAAATATAAATCTTTGTGTCTTCTACTATTATTTATTTGCTTCTGTTAACATTCCGCTGTTAAGTATAACCAGAATCTAAATATTAGTTTAGATTCTGAACTCTGATCTGATGCAAATTAAGAAAATGGAAAACCCAATTTAACTCCCTTCTTGTATACTTTTTCTCACCTTCAATTGAGAATGAAAGGTCTTGCACGAAGAGCTACTTCTTGTTCCTTGTTAAGCGGCCTTCCTTGTGAAACTAGTTCTTTCATGGATATGATTCAGTTGAGTGTTTGAATCATAGTTAAATGGGGGTTTGGTTATCTTCTCCATAGAGATTGCAGATATTTTGATGCTTGTCGTTCAACAGTTTATTGTTTCAAGAAAAAGGGTTTTCAAAGTTTTCTTCATAAAATTGTCACGTTTTAGTAGCAAAGCTTACAAATTCTAAAGAGTTTGATTAACAAAGTATATCAAAAGTAATTTTCATCTACCCTAACTTATATGTATTCTTTCAATCTTGCATGTGAAGTCAAATTCGATTAATATCGTCGCGCATTCTCTCAACATCGTCTATCTCTAGAGCGGCATCATGCGAAATATCGTATTCATCGCTATATGATTTCTCCATATAACAACCGATATAGTAAGCTTTAAGTTCAACACAAAGCAACTATCAACCATAGACCGACTTCTCCAATCTATAAACCGATAGATGAATATTTTAGGTAAAGTTTCACAAAATTTATGTCTAGAGTTTTACAAATCAAGAATGCATCATTAAGAACAAAAATATTCATCATATATTAATCATCACTTGTTCACATACAAGGCCAATCAAAAGAAATACATAAAGCTAATGGTAGACTACTTCTACCTTTGATACAAAGGAAATTAGCTACCTATAACCATGGTAGCTTGCTTTATAAGTTTTGGAAGAAGATGAATGAGCATCCACATCGAATAATCAAACTCGGATGCGAATCCATCTTCTATTTGCAAAATATCACCTTTTGGTGAAGAAATGCTGAGATATACTTATATAGTACTTTTGGAATCTATCATGTTCGCAATGCAAACCATTTTTTTCCTAGCAAACACACTTTTAAACACATGAAGTGCCTCTGAACAGTTAATCTGCCCATGATAAAATTTTGATGCTCGGTGTGTGAGCAATTCTTCACACTGCGAACTACCTCGTTAGAAGTTCGCACAATGAACTTATAGTCCTTTAGCTACTGCCTCAAATTTGGGATGATTCGCTGGTCCTTCGCTGAGACATCACCACACTGAACATTCACTAATAGTTCACCCAACGAACTTAGTGCCCTTTTCTTACTGCCTCTAAATTGAGATGGTTCGCTGGGGTTTCGCCATGAGTTTGCCCAACAAACATTTGTTTCTACTCCTCGCTGGTTGTTCGCACAACGGACATACTGAATCTCTTATTTTCCTTTGGCTTCCTTGTCTAATTACTTGTGTCTTACACTTTTATGTTTTTATGTCTAATTTCTGCAAAATAACACATAAATCAAAGCAACCAAAGGTATTTTCAACAATATTGAAGAATAGCATGATATCATGGAGTAAATCCAACAAAATATAACAAAAGAGTTGAAAATTTCTAATAAATAAGGATCAATTTAAAGCAAGTTTGGAATTCAACAAAATCTCCCCAACTAGATCTTTGCTTGTCCTCAAGCAAATTACGCCTCTCATTGAAAACAAGAGGATTTACTCAAGCATTTAATTCAACCAAGAATGGATTTATGGCTCAAATAAACAAACAAATGCACACAAGCAATGTTCACTACTTCCTAGAATCGAACAATGCAAAAGAATTTAGTTCTTAAACAAATATCATACAATGCTTCAAATAACAACTAAATTTTCATGCTTGAATCACTCTAACACTCCTCTTCGAATAATAATGGAAGAAATTAACGCGTTTACAACCGAGGGACAATTTCACTCACCTGACAAATGATGCAAATATAATCCAATTCATACATTCGTCTAAATTGATCTTCAAAGAATTCATGGAAGCAAGAATATCACTAAGGTCTTTAAAGGTTGTAGCTTGGTTAGGTTCACAACAAAGAGACATTTATAAGGCCATGGAATCAAAGTTGCCAATGCAAAAGAAACATTCACTATATAAGGTTATGTACACATTACAACTTCATCCAACAAATTCTTTTCTCTATTGCTCACCCTTCCAAAACCCTTTATGCACATTATTCATTTTTGTTTTCATTCCAATAAGTGTTCCTTTTCTTTTTCTTTTTCACAATTCATATACACAATTTTATTTTCAATGCTTGTTTGAAATTTTTCAAAATTTTGAGTAACCTACCACTTTCTTTTCACTCTCCCCAACTTGAATTCAACCACACCTTAAGCGAATGTTCCTTGCTTCTTATGGCAAGGAAGATAGTTTAGAATAATTTCAAATGTTCAAATTTATTTTTAGAATCCTACACAATTCAATGATGAACTAACTTTCAAATTATGTACAAATACCAGGTTCATCACTAAACTAGGATCTAAACTATTATGCTCAAAGGGGTTAGCAAATTCTCACTACTCACAGGTAAATTACTTTTGGATATGGTTGTGCTCATTATCAACAAATGCCTTGATCATATTTAATACTTCCATAAAATCAAAATAATTAAAAGACTAAACATGAACCAAATGTATTCAACAAGATTTATCAGTCATCCTATGCATTTAATAAACAATGGAGGTTTCTCACAAATTTTTGGCTATTGGAACCTAAGTGATACAAGCATTCAAGCAAAGTTGCAAAATGAAACAAAATTACATTTTCACAAAGAAACAAATTCTTAAACATTCTAGCTTCCTAGAAAAGGTAACCATGTATCTTACCAACGTTTACATGATCAAATACTATTATCATCATCCAAACTTGGGAGAATCTTAATTGGATACATTTAGCAAATAACAACCAATCTAGAAGTTCTCACATTTAATTAACACAAAAGGGAAACATCAAATTGAAAGAAAGCACACTACCAACAATAAGGAAAACTACTAGATTTTAACATTCCTAAGTTGAAGAATTCAACTCTTAAACAACATAATAAAAGAAAACGAAAGTAAAGAAATGAAAGTTGAACATTCGTGAACTGAAGAATTCAACTGAAAATAACATTAAAATGTTATGGTGTAAAAACACCAACAAAAGTACTAGTACCCAAAAGTGGCACATACAAACAACATTATCCAAAGTAATCCACCAAGTGGATATTGTAGAATACAAAAGAGAATACAATAAATATAAAAAAAATATAGCAATGATCTAAGCTAACAGAAAACTTCACTTTGTAGAACCAAAGGAAGTAGCTTAAGACCATGCTCAAAATATCCAACAACAAAAACTAGTCCTCATCCAAATCGACCTCCTCTCCAAATCCAAAGCCATCATCAGAACCTGCCTCCTCATCATCTCCAGCATCCTCAACGTCATCTGTCTCACCAGGATCAGCTACACCTACCCCCTATCAAAAGTGTGGCCTAGCCTCAAGCTAATAAGCATGAGATAGGAACTACTCCCTAGTCATCATCAATCGCTCCACAGAAGACTCTTTGTACCATATATATATAACACCTGTATAGAGTCATGTATATCAATCATGGCGCGTTGAGTAGCCGCCATCCATTCCCAGTTGTAGTTACAGATCTCCCTCTAGAACAAGTCAAAGCCTTGGGAGCCTACAACTCTAGAAGCGGAAGCCTCACCAGCTCTTGAACCTGTACCAGCACTAGCACCAGAACTAGAAGTATATCCTCGTCTTATGCCCTTTGGCCTGCAAAACTTATCCATGTAATTGTCATCAATAGCAGTCGGGATTGTCACCTGACGGAAGAAGGGTATCTCCACCCTCGAACGCACGCATAAAACCATGATTAGACATGGGAAGACCAATGGGAAATTAGCTCGTGACCGTAATCTAAGTCCACTCTCAATAACAGTGTGCATCTCATCAACGATAGTCCTAGCTACATCAATATGAGTATTAATCAAAACATTGTGAACCAAGTGTGCAACCAGAATGGTCACAGTGGAGGTACACAACTTAGGCTTGATGTTTGTCAACACCAAAAGAAGCACTAGCTGTGCTAACAGACGCATATCCTCCCTGTGGTATCTTCTTGGAACCTAGATGGGTTCAATTCCACCGACTTTCCCTCCAACAACAATGCACCAGAAATGGCCTCTGTGTCTCTATGCATCCTCAAAGTCCTATGATACTCATCAACTTCATCCTTCCTCAAGGTGAGAGGTTGACCTAAAACATGATTAATAGTATCCCCGTCAAATTTCACCTCTCTTCCATAAACCATAGTAGTCCAAGAAAAGACCTCGTCGTCATCCAAAAGGGCATTAACATAGAACTCCCTTATGAGCTCTACGTTATAGCTATCACAAGGTGTGATTAACTTGACCCGCTTTTTTCGTGAAGGATTGCCGCTACCTCCCGGTAGGAACCTTGAGGGTTGGTGTTAAACGTCTTCTTTGATAAAATGCTCCTCTTTTCGAGAGAAACATAGTGAGCAGTTTGCTTAGCTCCCTTGAACCAATCAGAATCATATTGAATTAGTTGCGGACGAGATATTCTTCTAACCTTTCTTTTCTTGGAAGGAGTTGCCTTCCGATGTGTCATATGCATATTCACCAAACAAAACCAGCAAACCAAACACATGATACATTAGTGAGAAAGAAATGCATGAAAAATCAGAATAAGAAATCTCAGCACAACTCAAAAATCAAATTTTCTGTCATATTCGCCTTGAGTTTGCCTAGCGAGACCTAGCGAACTTTCGCTCCAGTTTAGCCCAATGAACTCAAGGTGAACCCTACGAATTTTTTAAATTCCAGGTTCTGTCTATTCAACAAAAATACAACCACAAAGCAATTTTTCATCATTCAACCATTGTTATTCATAGTACAAAATGAGTATCAATTAACAGCACCAACCAAGCCACATTTGTCCAAGCAAAGGTTCAAAGTTCATAAGCTTCATTCAAATCAATTCAACTTTAACCTAAGCAAGTTCAACTCTCAAAATTTTAAAGTTTAATACCTAACATGCAAAGCAATGTAAACCAATAATCAATAACATGCAAATAGATTCACAAAGCCTAGAAGAAAGTTTCTAACATTTGCTCAAATCAAACCTAATAACATTTTTCTAAAAAGAACTAGGAATGAATAAAGAAATCTCAAACCTAAATTGTGTTGAAAGGATAGAATTGAATTTGCAATAAAACTTGGAAACAAACTTCACTCGTAAAGTATAAATGGAGAGATCAAAGAAATGTGTATTGGGTGTTTTTGTGGAAAGTAAATAGATAAGAGGGAAAAGGGAAGGACACAAAGGGGAATGAGGGAAATTTTACCCCACAAAATCTAAAAAGAGGGTCTTCCGGCTCACGCAGCTTAGGCCCACCATATAATAACACTTTAGTGTTGTGAGAGAAAAAACTTTTATTTTTCTCTGTCTCGCTCAGTTCGCCTAGCAAACTTCGAACGAACATTCTCCCCAAGTTTGCCTAGCAAACTCAAAGCGAATGAGACAGATTTTTAAAAAATTTGTTTCTTTTCATCTCATTCTATCACAACACTTTCCATACTATATTACTCTACAAAAGCATAAAAAATGAAAGGGTACTTACAATGTTGGGGTGCCTCTCAACTAGTGCTTTGTTTAATGTTGTTTGAGCTCGATGGTCCGAAGGTTTGAAACCTCGAAACTAAAATTGTTTGGATTAGCTTCCGAGAAGAACACTCTACCACCAAAGACCTCAACCATTATCATGACCTGTTCTTGGTTTACTTTTACTTAAGAAAGAAAAGTCTCAACATGACTTCATCAAAGCCTCATTGGCCTCTTCACCCTTCTTCTTAAACACCTCTTCAAGATTGGCTCTTTCTTCCTTCTTTTCCTTTGATGCAACCTTTGTGTCTTCGTTTTTATTTTTCTTTGCCACAATTCTTGCATCATCTTTTTTCACTTGAAAATTGTCCTCCAGTTGACTCGAATACATCACCCCTTTGAAAAGTGTGAAACACACTTCCTCATCATTTGTCCTCACCTTCATTATACCTTCATCAACATCGATTAACATCCTAGCGGTCTTCATGAAGGGTTTTCCAAGGATTATTGGCGTATCCTCATCCTCTTCCATGTCTATGACTATGAAATCAACCGGAAATAAAAATTTGTTGACTTTCAATAACACGTCTTCAACAACTCCATGAGGACGAGTCCTAGACTTGTCTACAAGTTGTAAATTCATGTTGGTTGACTTCATCTCCATGTTCTCAAGCCTTTTGACCATAGATAAAGGAATTAAATTAATACCTATAGTAATAGGTAGATCTACTTGTTAGAACACAGATTGGTTCTTAATAATATCTCTATGTTTTGATGATAACTAATATGAAATTTTGTATTTAAGAATTATATACTCTAAAATTTGCTTGAGAGTTTTTACTGCAGATAGTAAAGGAATTAACACTCCAGAAGCAAATCAGAATTAAACACAAGAAATTAGCTAGGCTCTGAAGCGCCAGATGCATCCATTAGAAGATTCTGATTGCTGCCAATAGAAGATCCTGAGCGTAGCCTCCAGAAGGATCTGAAGCAGAAGCTCCAGAAGAATCTGAAGCAAGTCAGAAGCATCTGAAGCAAAGAAGAATTTTGTATGAAGAGTTTTTCAAAGCATAGTTTCTACAGAAGATTCTGAAAGTACTAAAGCTGCCAGTACTGAAGCTCTGTGTCAAATATGCTCTAATCATAAACACGTTAAAAGCACACCTGCTGCAGAAGACTCTGATTCAGCAAAACTCTGATCATCATCAGAAGACTCTGATCCAATTAGACTCGGATGAATTTGCTGAAAACTGAAGAAGAAATATTCAAAGATTATATCCGTTGGAGTAAATCAAACGTCTCTTTCCTTATTTATGCTAGACACAAGAACACAGACAAAAAGGATTTTTCTGTGCTTTCTTCTTCTAGGAAAGGTCACTTGATGTGAAGACAAAAAGGCTCAGACCTTTTGTACACTCTTCTCAACGTGTAGCTCTCCTTGGATCAGCTGCCTATAAAAGCAAGACTCTACCAAATTCTTCAGTTGACGCATTATTGAAAAGAAATCAAACATTCAAGCTCTCATACTATTCATATTCATTCTAAGAATTTATTTCTTTGTTCTAAATAGTTAAGTGAAATATCACAGTTGTGATAAAACTTTATAGAAGCAATCTTAAACACTTGTATTGATTTTACATTTGATTGTAATCCTTAAGAAAATCCAGTTAGGATCAGTAGTTCTTGAGAAGACTTTGAACAGTTGTTCTAAGTGTTAACTATTGTAATCAGTTGATTTAATAATGGATTAAGTCCTTGATTGAGAAAGGCAAATCACTCTAGGAAGGGTGGAATGGAGTAGTTGAGTTCAACGAACCAGGATAAAAATACTTGAGTTTTTATTTCTAAGTTTTAATCTTCATACTTATTCAACCCCCCCCCCCCCCCCTTCTAAGTATTATCTCACCTTCACTACTCTTCCCGAATCTCCTTCTTTCTGCGGAAGAATGCTTTAGACAATAACACTAAAATTAGCATTGAGCTCAATGGTTTACTTATTCATGTACTTCTTTTTTTTTGTGTAAGTTTTCATGAATTTGGCATACTTAGGAATTTTCTCTAGAGCCTCGGAGAATGGAATAGTTATTTGCAACCGACTGAATATATCCAAGAATCTTCCATAATGCTTTTCATTTTCTTTTTTCGTAGGAGCAATAGGGTATGGTAACTTTTTTATTAGAACTTCTCACTCACACTTCTTTCCTTTTTCACTTTTTTTCAACTTCTCCTATTTCAACTTCTTTTCTAGATCCTTATTATCATTCTTTTATTCAACTTCCTCCACAATTTCATCCTCCTTTTCAATTTCAACATTTTTTTCGACTCCCACACCAATTGTTCTTCCACTCCTTGTAAAGATGGCCTTGCAATGCTCCTTTGGATTCACTTGAGTATTAGCCGGAAAGGTTTCTTTATGTTGGTCGGCTAGTTGCTTGGACAATTGTCCAACTTGAGTCTCAAGATTCCAAATTGCTGCATCCGTACTTTTTTGAGTGGAGATTGACATTTGCATAAATTGGTTGAAATTTTCCTCAATCTTAAAGCCTCCTCCTTGGTTTGGTTGTGGTTGGTTGTAATTTTGGTAGGGTTGACGGTTTAAAGAACTCATCTCTTGCCTCCACCCTTGTTGGTAACCTTGGCTATTACCTCTTAGTTGGTAGGCTTGGTTATTGCTTTGATATGGTGGTCTTGGTTGAAAGTCTTGATTTTGGTTTCTCACATAGTTAGCTTCTTCAACAACCGATAGATAATAGTCGGTAGGATGATCACCTTTGCAAAGTTCACAACTTGCTAAATGTTGATTTTGGTTGGGAACTTCTTGTATCTCTTTGATTTGTTGTGGAAGCTTTGACATTTCCTTTGTCTACAACTCCACTTGTTGTGGGAGTAATTTGTTTTGAGCAAGAATAACATCATTCATTCCCAACTCTATCATGCCCGATTTTCTTTGAGGTGTGCCACATTTGTGATTTCCTTGGTGATCATTGAGTGTCATCCTATCAATAATAGCAATTGCATCTTCAGCACTTTTGGACATTAATGATCCACCCGAAATAACATCCAATAAAGTCTTGTGAACCGATTAGAGCCTATTTCGAAAGATGTGAACTTGAGTTAATTCATCAAAATTGTAACACCCCCTTCTATACCCCAAATAAATGCATATAAAACAATTAAGCACATACAAATTATCAGAGTAAAAAGGTTTTATAATAAGGTATAAAAGAAGAATGCCACAATTTCACCCACGAAACTCTTTAACATTTTGCTCCATAAAATATGTAACAATTTCGTAGTTTTAGAATTCACATTTCAACATTTAATTTGAGCGGAAGATAACATCATTTGATCAGTTCCAAAATATTAATTCAAATGCACATAAGTCATCCAGATTAATGCATCATATCAGTTAGATTACAAAACCACGTCAGCTGATACATCGCAATGTATCACAAAAGAATGACTATACTAGTCTAACTACCCGGTGTTACATATCAGAGCAGCCGACTCAAAAGAATGAAGACTAACTTCACAAAAGGACTCCAGCATCCTAATCTGCAATGCCTCATAGAGCATTATAAAACAGCAGAAGGGTGAGAAATATAACCATAATAATCAAAGCATAAGATTATATATATAGGTAGTCATATAACACATATTCACATTTCTCACCACACTTCATTCTCTTAGTCATATATATATTTACCACACATATATAGACAAACCTGGATATTCACAAAGCATTCCCACATTATGCATACACTTACAATTTCCACAATATCATCATTCATACATAAGCATCTCTTCATGCATATGTCATATATCAATGTGACTCAATAACTCAATGCAACTCATGCAATGCGGTACCGACTCTCGTTATCTTTTTTCCAGTTTTTACATTAAACCGGGTCCACTCTTCTAGACCGATAACCCGTTATCTTTTTTCAGTTTTTACATTAAACCGGGTCCACTCTTCTAGACCGATAACCACAAAGGCCCGTCCTCTAAGCCTTCAAACCCACTCTTCTAGGTTTGGGACAAGCCACTAGTTTCCACGAAACTAACAGACATTGCCTCTTGACTAAATGATGCATGTACAATCAGTCACAACAAATGCACTTAAGACCGACATCTTAATCTCATGCATTCAAATAATTCATCTCTTCAAGAATTACATTATGATTGCACACACAACATATTCACATAACATTCATCGACGTATTCATAATTCGATACAACATCATATTTAGCAAGCAATGCACGCATACCCATCATTATGCTCTCATGCATTCTTCATGTATTTTAACATACAATCGCACATAAACAATATGCATCCACAACACATTTTTCATAGTGTGTTTATTCTTTATCTCATGCCATCTCATACAAGGTATACACATCACAATACCAATCATACAATTATAAGTTATGCACACGTATCCACCATGTTCTCATGCATACTCATCACATAATTGTATACACATCAAACATTCGCAAGTTCATTAGACAATACACATACATTCATCATTGTATTCACATGTATTTCTATTTATCACAATTAATACGCATCGCACCTCAAACTAGGATTCACGCCCGTAGGCTACCCACAACACACATCATCACAATAGATCATATCTATATCACATCATAGAGGTATTGACCTATGAGAGGCAACCAAACCATCTCCACATGAACAACACAGCAAAGGAAAAATGCTGTCACATTCGCCTACATTCGCCTGGCAAACCCTCGCAGCGAACCTTCGCCTGGCCTTCGCCTGGCGAACTCTCTCAGCGAACACTCGCTAGGCTTCGCCTGGCGAGACTTCCCAGCGAGCCCAAGTCAGTAGCTACTGACTTCATTCGCCACCATTCGCCAGCACCTTCGCTGGGCGAACCTTCGCTATCCAACTTCGCCTGGCGAACCCACCAGCGAAGTCCACTGGGACTTAAATATAATTATTCGCCAACATTCGCTAGGCTTCGCCTGGCGAAGCTTCGCCTTCGCTCGCCTGGCGAGAGCCAGCGAACCTGCGCAGAACAGAACCCTATTCTGTCTTCTCCTTCACCAATCCATCATCAACCTTCTCTTACACACCCAAATCAGTACAAATAGCATCAATACATGTTACCCGACTATTCTATGGTGTTATTACTCAGTTCCAACCGATTAAATCATCAATCTACCGATTAATCCAACATTTGCCCTAATTGGAAAGTGATGAAAACTCTACCAAAACCCCAACCCCACATACATAACATCATACAATGATCAAATAGAAACATTTCTCACCCTTACCTCGATTAATCGGAGCTTTGATGTTGGTTCTTGATGATTTCCACTTTTCCTCTTCTTCTCTTCTCTTTCTCTCCTTTCTTCTTCTTTCCTCTTTCTTTCCAAATGTTTTTCTATCTTTCTTTTCTTTTCTTTCTCTCTTATATATTTCCTTCATTTTCCTTCCTCTCCAATTCCTTCTTAATTTTCTATCCATACCAATTAATAAAAATTAATTCCAACATTAATAAAAACCCCACTAAATCAATTAATTACTACAATTAATTATTTAATGAAATTTGGGCTGTTACAACTCTCCCCCACTTTAGGAATTTTCGTCCTCGAAAATGTTACCTGATTCAAACAGTTCTGGATAAGACTCCTTCATCCGACTCTCAAGCTCCCAAGTGACATTTCCACCAGCCAGTCCTCCCCAAGCGACCTTCACTAAAGCAATCTCTTTACCTCGAAGCTGCTTCAATTTCCGATCCTCAATCCGCATAGGTGATGCCTCAACAGTCAGGTTATCTCTCACCTGCACATCATCTATTTGGACTACATGAGACGGATCCGCAATGTATTTCCTCAACTGAGATACATGGAATACGTCGTGAAGATTAGCAAGCGACGGTGGTAAAGCCACACGATAGGCCACTTCTCCTATCCTTTGCAAAATCTGATAAGGACCAATGAAACGCGGCGACAACTTGCGCGACTTCAGTGCCCTACCAACACCTGTCATCGGAGTGACTCGAAGAAACACATGATCTCCCTCTTGAAATTCAAGTGCCTTCCTCCTCTTGTCATAATAACTCTTCTGACGACTCTGAGTAATTCTCATCTTCTCTTGAATCATCTTGATCTTATCAGTAGTCTGTTGAACTAACTCGGGTCCAACAACAGAACTCTCTCCGGACTCGAACCAACACAATGGTGTCCTACACCTCCTACCATACAACGCCTCAAATGGTGCCATACCAATACTCGAATGGAAACTGTTGTTGTAGGTAAACTCAATCAAAGGCAAGTAGCTGTCCCAAGCTCCTCCTTTTTCCAATACACAAGCTCTCAAAAGATCTTCAAGCGACTGAATCGTCCTCTCCGTCTGACCATCAGTCTGCGGATGATAAGCTGAACTCAAACGCAACTTAGTACCCAAAGCACTCTGCAGGCTTTCCCAAAATCTCGAAGTAAACCGCGGATCTCTATCCGAAACAATACTCAGCGGAATACCATGCAGGCACACAATTCATTCAATATACAACTTAGCCAACTTCTCCAAAGGGTAATCCATACGCATAGGAATAAAGTGAGCAGATTTAGTCAACCTATCCACGATAACCCAAACAGCCTCAAAATTACTCGGCGTCCTCGGCAAACCCGATACAAAATCCATGGAGATACTATCCCATTTCCACTCAGGAATAAACAACGGCTTCATCAAACCCGATGGCTTCTGATGCTCAATCTTCGACTTCTGGCAAGTCAAACAAGAATACACAAATTCCGCAATATCCTTCTTCATACTAGGCCACCAAAATACTTTCCTCAAATCCTGATACATCTTAGTAGCACCCGGATGAATACTCAATCCGCTACGATGTCCTTCCTCAAGGATGCTCTTCTTAAGCTCAACCATGTTCGGAACACAAACTCGATTCCGACATCTCATAATACCATTCTCATCAATCCGGAAATCACCACCTTGGCCTTGGTTGATTAAAGTCAACCGATCAACTAAGCTCAAATCCGATTTCTGTCCTTCTCGAATTTCGTCCAAAATACCACTCGTAAGCTTTAACATACCCAACTTAATTCCAAAAGAAGTTCTCTCACATACCAAACTCAAATCTCGAAATTGCTCGACCAATTCTAACTCTTTCACCATCAACGCCGACATATGCAATGATTTCCGACTCAATGCATCCGCTACAACATTCGCTTTACCCGGATGGTAATTCAAGCCAAAATCATAATCCTTCAAAAGTTCAAGCCATCTTCTTTGTCTCGCATTCAATTCCTTTTGATCAAAAAGATACCTCAAACTCTTGTGGTCACTAAACACTTCAAACCTCGCACCAAACAAATAATGCCTCCAAAGTTTCAACACGAACACAACGGCGGCCAACTCTAAGTCATGCGTCGGATAATTCTTCTCATGCACTTTGAGTTGCCTCGAAGCATAAGCCACAACTTGGTTATTCTGCATCAACACACCTCCTAAACCCATCAAAGAAGCATCACAATACACAACGAATGGTTCTTCTGGATTTGGCAGAATCAAAACAGGAGTTGTCGTCAACCTTCGCTTAAGTTCTTGAAAACTCGCTTCACACTTGGCGTCCCAAACAAAGGCTTGACCTTTCCTAGTCAACTGTGTCAACGGCAATGATAACTTGGCAAATCCTTCAATAAACTTCCGATAATAACCGGCTAAACCAAGAAAACTTCTGATCTCAAAAACTGACTTCGGAGTCTCCCATTGTGACACCGCTTCAACCTTCGACGGATCAACCGCAACACCACTACTAGAAATCACATGACCAAGGAAACTAACTTCCTTCAACCAAAATTCACACTTAGAAAGCTTCGCGAACAACTGCTTCTCTCTCAGCACAGATAACACCATCTTCAGATGCTCGGCATGCTCTCCTTCGCTCTTCGAATAAACCAAGATGTCGTCGATAAACACCACCACAAACTTATCCAAATAAGGATGGAAAATCCTATTCATGTACTCCATAAATACACCCGGTGCATTAGTCACACCAAATGGCATCACAGAATACTCATAGTGTCCATACCTCGTCCGAAAGGCCGTCTTCTGAATATCCTCAGCTTTCACACGGATCTGATGATACCCAGATCTCAAATCAATTTTGCTGAACACGCTCGCACCAACCAACTGATCCATCAGATCATCAATCCTTGGAAGTGGATACTTATTCTTAATAGTCACCTTGTTCAACTGTCTGTAATCCACACAGAGCCTCATAGAACCCTCTTTCTTCTTAACCAACAACACCGGTGCACCCCACGGTGACACGCTCGGACGAATAAACCTCTTTTCAAGCAAATCCTCAAGTTGACTCTTCAACTCTTTTAACTCTGAGGCCGACATACGATATGGAGCCATCGATATCGGACTAGTTCCAGGAATCAAATCTATCGAAAACTCTACTTCTCGCTCCGGCGGTAAATCCTTTATCTCGTCAGGGAATACTTCCGGAAAATCTCTAACAATGGGCAAAGCCTCAATCTCTTCACTTTCACTAGTCCTCAAAGTTGCCATGAGCATAAATACCTTAGCCCCATCTTGTACCGATTCCTTCACTTGTTTCCTCGTCATAAACAAATCCCTTTCAACATTCGAATCGGGAAAAATAACCGTTTTGTCAAAACAGTTAATATACACACGATTGAATTTTAACCAATTCATTCCAAGAATGACATCCAGTTGATCCAAATGAAGACACACTAAATCAATCCCAAAATCTCTACCGAAAATACTCAACGGGCAATTCAAGCAAACATACGGTGTAGTTACCGAACCCATAGCAGGAGTATCAATAACCATACCGCCACCAATCACAGACAACTCAAGATTTAACCTTCTAACACAATCCAAAGAAATAAAAGAATGCGTAGCTCCGGTATCAATTATAGCGATCAAAGGTGTACCATGAATGAAGCACGTACCTCGGATCAATCGATCGTCGCTAGCAGTCTCAGATCCAGATAGAGCGAACACTTTCCCGCTCCCTTGATTCTTCTTCGGCTTATCGCACTTGGTACTGATGTGCCCTCGCTCACCACAATTATAGCAAGTAACACCCGCACCGCTTCTACACTCTAGAGCCTTGTGGCCTGGCTTGCCACACTTAAAACACTTCAGATCAACACTTTTGCACTCCGGAGCACGATGCCCCGCTTCACCACAATTATAACACCTAACCGGGGTAGAAACTCCCCCACTTGGCCTCTTGCCAAAACCAACCTTTTGTTTCCCCTTATCAGCAGGAGTCACGTAAGGTTTTCCTCTGAATTGTCCCCTTCCTTTCTTGTCACTTAGACTCTTGTAGTGGCTGGACCTAGCCCTACTGTCTTCGTCATAAATTCTGCTCTTGTTAACCAACTCAGAAAACCGCCTGATGTCCTGATATCCAATAGCTTGTCTAATCTCGGGTCTCAAACCGTTTACAAACTTGAGGCACTTAGACCTCTCAGCATTACCAGTATTATAGTGAGGACAAAATTTGATCAACTCCTCAAATTTCGCCGCATACTCAGCAACCGTCGAATTACCTTGCTTCAACTCAAGAAATTCGATCTCTTTCTTCCCCCGCACATCCTCTGGAAAATACTTCTCCAGAAAGGTTTCTCTAAACAAATCCCAAGTAATCACAATATCATCTTCCTCAAATCTTTGGCGAGTATTACCCCACCAATCTTCAGCTTCTTCTTCGAGCATATGAGTCCCAAACTGCACCTTCTGTGCATCCGAGCAATTCATAACTCGAAAAATCTTTTCCACAGCTTTCAACCAAAATTGTGCCTTGTCCGGTTCATGAGTTCCCTTGAAGACCGGAGGGTTATTCTTTTGGAATTTCCCCAAAGCACGGAATCCATCATCAGCATGATTCCTCTCATTCACATTGGCCGGAGGATTCTGCCCAATTGCCCCAGCCAATCTCGTCAGTGCCTCCGCAATCGCTTCGTCGTTCCTTCCTGCAACCATCTTACTAATTCCAGCAACAGAACCACGTAAGAACAACCAATATTGATAATGCAACACACGCATATCAATAACACACAGGGAAAACACTCTAACAACTTGGCCGGACGGACCGACCTGCTCTGATACCACTATTGTAACACCCCCTTCTATACCCCAAATAAATGCATATAAAACAATTAAGCACATACAAATTATCAGAGTAAAAAGGTTTTATAATAAGGTATAAAAGAAGAATGCCACAATTTCACCCACGAAACTCTTTAACATTTTGCTCCATAAAATATGTAACAATTTCGTAGTTTTAGAATTCACATTTCAACATTTAATTTGAGCGGAAGATAACATCATTTGATCAGTTCCAAAATATTAATTCAAATGCACATAAGTCATCCAGATTAATGCATCATATCAGTTAGATTACAAAACCACGTCAGCTGATACATCGCAATGTATCACAAAAGAATGACTATACTAGTCTAACTACCCGGTGTTACATATCAGAGCAGCCGACTCAAAAGAATGAAGACTAACTTCACAAAAGGACTCCAGCATCCTAATCTGCAATGCCTCATAGAGCATTATAAAACAGCAGAAGGGTGAGAAATATAACCATAATAATCAAAGCATAAGATTATATATATAGGTAGTCATATAACACATATTCACATTTCTCACCACACTTCATTCTCTTAGTCATATATATATTTACCACACATATATAGACAAACCTGGATATTCACAAAGCATTCCCACATTATGCATACACTTACAATTTCCACAATATCATCATTCATACATAAGCATCTCTTCATGCATATGTCATATATCAATGTGACTCAATAACTCAATGCAACTCATGCAATGCGGTACCGACTCTCGTTATCTTTTTTCCGGTTTTTACATTAAACCGGGTCCACTCTTCTAGACCGATAACCCGTTATCTTTTTTCAGTTTTTACATTAAACCGGGTCCACTCTTCTAGACCGATAACCACAAAGGCCCGTCCTCTAAGCCTTCAAACCCACTCTTCTAGGTTTGGGACAAGCCACTAGTTTCCACGAAACTAACAGACATTGCCTCTTGACTAAATGATGCATGTACAATCAGTCACAACAAATGCACTTAAGACCGACATCTTAATCTCATGCATTCAAATAATTCATCTCTTCAAGAATTACATTATGATTGCACACACAACATATTCACATAACATTCATCGACGTATTCATAATTCGATACAACATCATATTTAGCAAGCAATGCACGCATACCCATCATTATGCTCTCATGCATTCTTCATGTATTTTAACATACAATCGCACATAAACAATATGCATCCACAACACATTTTTCATAGTGTGTTTATTCTTTATCTCATGCCATCTCATACAAGGTATACACATCACAATACCAATCATACAATTATAAGTTATGCACACGTATCCACCATGTTCTCATGCATACTCATCACATAATTGTATACACATCAAACATTCGCAAGTTCATTAGACAATACACATACATTCATCATTGTATTCACATGTATTTCTATTTATCACAATTAATACGCATCGTACCTCAAACTAGGATTCACGCCCGTAGGCTACCCACAACACACATCATCACAATAGATCATATCTATATCACATCATAGAGGTATTGACCTATGAGAGGCAACCAAACCATCTCCACATGAACAACACAGCAAAGGAAAAATGCTGTCACATTCGCCTACATTCGCCTGGCGAACCCTCGCAGCGAACCTTCGCCTGGCCTTCGCCTGGCGAACTCTCTCAGCGAACACTCGCTAGGCTTCGCCTGGCGAGACTTCCCAGCGAGCCCAAGTCAGTAGCTACTGACTTCATTCGCCACCATTCGCCAGCACCTTCGCTGGGCGAACCTTCGCTATCCAACTTCGCCTGGCGAACCCACCAGCGAAGTCCACTGGGACTTAAATATAATTATTCGCCAACATTCGCTAGGCTTCGCCTGGCGAAGCTTCGCCTTCGCTCGCCTGGCGAGAGCCAGCGAACCTGCGTAGAACAGAACCCTATTCTGTCTTCTCCTTCACCAATCCATCATCAACCTTCTCTTACACACCCAAATCAGTACAAATAGCATCAATACATGTTACCTGACTATTCTACGGCGTTATTACTCAGTTCCAACCGATTAAATCATCAATCTACCGATTAATCCAACATTTGCCCTAATTGGAAGGTGATAAAAACTCTACCAAAACCCCAACCCCACATACATAACATCATACAATGATCAAATAGAAACATTTCTCACCCTTACCTCGATTAATCGGAGCTTTGATGTTGGTTCTTGATGATTTCCACTTTTCCTCTTCTTCTCTTCTCTTTCTCTCCTTTCTTCTTCTTTCCTCTTTCTTTCCAAATGTTTTTCTATCTTTCTTTTCTTTTCTTTCTCTCTTATATATTTCCTTCATTTTCCTTCCTCTCCAATTCCTTCTTAATTTTCTATCCATACCAATTAATAAAAATTAATTCCAACATTAATAAAAACCCCACTAAATCAATTAATTACTACAATTAATTATTTAATGAAATTTGGGCTGTTACAAAAATCGTGGCCTTTGCATTTCCATAACATAGATTTGAACCTCTCCCAAGATTCATTTCCACCTTGAGCAAACATCGATATCGCCTTCTTCGCTTCCATGAATCTATTATGGGGGAAAAATTGTTCAAGGAAATTTTCTTCCAATAAATTCCAATTCGTCATCACTAGAGTTGATTGATCAAGGTACCATTCCTTCACCTTCTCCATTAAGGAATTCATAAATAGTCTCTTAAGCAATAATTCTTCTTCCGCTTCCGTCGCTTCCGTTACACCCGCAATTTAATAGAATTTGGTGAGATGTTTGAATCGATCCTCATGGTCCATACCAGTAAAAGGATCCCATTATGGGCATTACGCGCAAACTGAGCATTGTGTCTTGGAATGTTAACACATGGGGTTGAAGCAGGAGGTGGTGGTGGTGTATCTGCCATGTTTGGCATTACAATGGGTGTAGATGAAGAAGCTTCTGCGAGTTCTCATTTTTCTTTAGCAAGTTTCCGTCTCCGTCTAGTTCTGCTATTGACCCTACGAGCGGTTCTTTCAATCTTAGGATTGAAAAGTAGCTAGTCTGCAGGTACACTCCCTCGCATAAATAGAATATGCACACTTAACCAAACAAATTAAGCAGCACATGAAAAATACACAGAGGTAAGAATACAATACAAAGTTCTTAAATCAATAAACTATTGCAATGGTTTCAATATCAAATAATCCCCGACAATGGCGCCATTTTTTTTAGTCGTAGTTAAAGGGTTTTTTTTTGTTATCGTCTCTACAGGGATTGCAAATATTTTGATACTTGTCATTCAACAGTTTATTGTTTCAAGAAAAAGGGTTTTCAAACTTTTGTTCATAAAATTGTCACGTTTTTAGTAGCAAAACTTATAAATTCTAAAGAGTTTGATTAACAAATTATATCAAAAGTAGTTTTCATCTACCCTAACTTATATTTATTCTTTAAATCTTGCATGTGAATTTGGATCCAATTAATATCGTCATGCATTCTCTCAACTCCGTCTATATCTAGAGCAGCGTTGTGAGAAATACAATATTCATCACTACACGTTTTCTTCATATAACAACCAATATAATAAGCTTTAAGTTCAACACAAAGCAACTATCGACCATAAACCAATTTCTCCAATCTATAAATCGGTAGATGAATATTTTTGGTAAAGTTTCACAAAATCTATGTATAGAGTTTTACAAAACAAGAATGGATCATTAAGAACAAAAATATTCATCACATATTAATCATCACTTGTTCACATATAAGGCCAATCAAAATAAATTCATACAAGCTAATGATAGACTACCTCTACCTTTGATACAAAGGAAAATAGCTACCTATAACCATGGTAGCTTATTTTACAAGTTTTGGAAGAAGATGAATGAGCATTCACGTCGAAGAATCGAACTTGGATGCGAATTCAGCTTCTATTTGCAAAATATCACCTTTTGGTGAAGAAATATTGAGAAATGAAGTTTTGGTGTGAAAAATGGGGTATGATCCCCCAAAAATGTGAGAAGTAATTATATAGTACTTGTAGAATCTATCATGTTCGCACTGCGAACCATTTCTTCGCCCAGCGAAAACACTTTTAGGCATCTGAAGTGCCTCTGAACAGTTAAACCGTCCCAGATAAATATCTGAAGTTCGTTGTGCGAGCAATTCTTCGCACTGCGGACTACCTCTCTACAAGTTTGTATAACGAACTTATGGTCCTTTAGCTACTGCCTCAAATCTAGGATGGTTCGCTGGTCCTTCGTTGAGACCTCTCCACAATGAACATTCACTACCAGTTTGCCCAACGAACTTAGTTTCGTTTTCTTACTGCATCTAAATTGAGAGGGTTCGCTGGGGCTTCTCCATGAGTTCTCCCAGCGAACATTCGCTACTACTCCTTGCTGGCTATTCGCACAGCGAACATGCTGAATCTCTTCATTTCCTTTGTCTTTATTTTCCAATTACTTGTGTCTTATACTTTTATGTTTTTAGGCCTAATTTCTGCATAATACACACAAATCAAATCAACCAAAGGTATTTTCAAAAATATTGAAGAAAAGCATGATATCATGGAGTAAATCCAACAAAATATAACAAAAGAGTTAAAAAATGCCAACAAATAAGGATCAATTTAAGGCAATTTTGGCATTCAACATTGAGGAGTGTGATGTGAGATGATGGATGTGAATGTGGATTTAACGATGGTGAAAGGTTGTGGAGTTTGTTCAATTTAGATTTTGTGGATGGAGGTTGGTTCACACGATTGTTGTTGGTGATTTAGAGGTGGTCTGATGTATGTATGATTTGTGTGGTTCAAAGCTGGATTTTCACGTCATGTTGGAATGAGGTTTTTGATGAAGTATGAAGGAGGTGTGTGGTGGTTGATGTAACATGGTAGTTAAAGGCGATGTGGTAGGAAGGGAAGAGTTTGCAGAAAAAATGGTGAATGGTAAGAAGAATGGATCAGTTTTCTGAGAGGAAAGGTGAGTTGGTGAGAGTATTAGTGGATCCTCCAAGATGTGTGTTTGGCTATGTATATTGAAGAAAAACATTTTTTTCTCCTCTCCTTTTCACTTTTTTATTTTTAAATTTTTTAGAGAGAGCCAATGGGTAGTGGGCACATGTGATTGGTGAGAGAGATTGGTTTTTTATTGGTGCTCTCATTTGTCCCTTTTGTACGTTTTTCCCTCTTCCATTATCTCTTCTTTTTTCTTTTTTCTTTTTATTGGCGGAGAGTGAGAAATGTGGATAGGGATCCATGTGAATGAGATAGGACAATTGCGAGTCATTGATTAATTGAATCAAATGGCTAAGATTTAACAATAGTAATAATTAGAGTTTTCATAATTAAATGTTGTGTCAAAAAAACCCTTGGATATTTTTAGGATCAAAATTGAATTTAAAAGAATAAAATGAAATAAAATTTAAATCTTTTTAATAAAAAAAAAATTATTTATGTTCCTATTTATTTTTTCTAAACATTTTGATATAAAAAACAAAAATACAAGGAATTAAAATGAATAAAAATCGGGGGCAAAAATGCACGAAAAAATAAAGTGAACGCATTAAAATAACCTACACAAAATAAAGTTTCATAAAACAGATAGATAAATATCAAAATTTGCGGTAAAAAGTACCTAAATGAAAAGGTCCAGACATATCAAGATGCGACTACCCGAAGGCACGAAAAAAATAAGTTGAGCACACTAGATTGAACTACACGATCCGTATATTATTAAAACAGTCAGTTGCAGGCCAAAATGTGAAAAATAAATTTTCATTGATTTCGCCCATGGTTAAGAAATCCATTCAACCGGTCTGTCTATAAAACCAAAATTTTATTCCAAGCAAAACAATATAGAGTTGGATGCATGAAAGTTTAAAATGCCCGGACGAAATTGGAATATGACAATCATCATTATAGATCACCATAAGGTTAAAATGAGATTTACATAAATACCAAAGAGTAAGAAGAAGATTTTGTCTATTATTAAAAGTAAAAGGCTTAAGATATACATGAGCTAACCAATTATTGGTAAAATTACTAAAATTCATCCATGGTTCTGCAAGAAAAACCAGGTCATGAAAATTGTTGATAATCAATCTCTTAATAGCAAGCCTCGAAGAGCCACACCTCTTATATTCCAAAAGAGGGTCTTTATAGGGAACCCTTCTTTGGGCTAGATCTTGATCTAGTATTGTTCTTGGATTTAGTCTTTTTGTTTCTTCTTTTAGAAAAAACCAATTGTAAATCATCTTCAGGAGAGATATCTTCTTCATGTTCCTTACCAGCATCAAGATCTTCCATATTAGCCCAAGATTTTCTAAGAAAAAATTTGACCTTGTCTTTGTCATACACTAGTGTGGCTTGAGTTTCAAGAATAACTTGGTATATTTGAGTTGCATCCTCAAATTCACTATCAGGACTGTCTTCATGTTATAATCTGAGTTATGTTTCCAGAGTCTTCTATGTTAGTACTCTCTATATTCCCATTAGTTTCTTCCATTGTTCGTTCCACCACATTTTCCTTTTATATTTTTTTATGCATATCATTATGATATTTTCCAACAAGAACAATATTTTCAGTCATAATTTTCTTTCCAACATGTACAAATTTAGATTACCTAACCTATTTGTAATATGTCTCATTGTCTTTGCTATGTTGTTGATCTTTCTTTTTGCAGTTTGTTGTTGTGTGTCCAATACAAGAGTAATAATTACAGAATTCAAGGAGCTTTTTATAACTTGAATATTTAGTAAGATCGAGATCCACAAGAACCCTAACAAAATGACCGACAAGCCTTTCAATATAAGACTTATTAGAGGCTAAGTCAATACAAATGAGAGTTCCCATACTACTTGCAATAGCTAATATAATTCGTGGTCTCTAATATTCTTGGGCAAGATCATGTATTCTGATCCAAACTTGAGTTGATGTATGTTTAAGTGTTGAAGACATAAAATCCTTGATCCAAGGAAAAAGTTTAAGAATCCCTTGGTTTAGAGTCTAATCATTCATAGATCTAACACGATAAACATCCTCCAAAGAAGAGAAAGCAAACTCTAAAAAACCTTTTTCTAGGGATGTGGCACTTCATTGATCTAAGGAAGGCCAGAGCTCCATTAGTTTAAGTTTCCGATTAGAAATTGTTAATGGTGAGGACCTTTTAGACCATACCACTCTTTCATGAAGATGATGTTTACAAGCCTCTACTCCTAGCTTATACTCTTCTTTAGAGATGATAATGGCTAGTATATCCCCCTTCAAACAAAGGACTAACAACTGACTTAAAGGAATGTTACAAACATTGTTAGAGACCACTAAAGCAAAGGATTTTGCACTTTTCTGAATTGCTTTTTGAGGTTGAGCATTAGGGATATGAGAAAATGATGTTTATGGGAAAAAAAAGTTTGTATCCATGGTGAATCGAGCATAGAAAGAGGAAGAAGATTGAAAAAATAGTCGTTAGGTCCATAGTTTTGGGAATCGCCAGAGCATCATTCTATTTTGAATGATCAAAACGTAAATATAATGTATATATGAAGCCTTGTCATAACTTTTTGTTCAAATATTAAGAAAAAAAATACAATTCCATAATATTTATAATCTTCATGTCTGATACTCTATAGTTCTTATCATAATTACTTGCAACAGTTCAATATACTTGATGAACTCACTATTAATTCACACCCTTTGATTCCTCAATTGAAACTACAAAGAAATCGAATTGAGGATTCAAAGTCCTTATTACCTTTTCAACAATTTGATGATTAGTTATAGCTTCACTACACACCTTCATATGATAAATTAGAGTAATCAATTTTAAAAAATATTCAACTATCTTCTAATCTTCTTCCATGTACAACAATTTATACTTTCTTCTCAATGATCCAATTTTTTTTATTTTATAAATTTGTCTCCACCATCGTAATAATTTACTAATATATTCCAAGCCTCCTTAAATCTTGATTTTTTAAAGATTCTTTCAAAATACTAGAATCAACAGTTTGTTGAATGTAAATAGATCTTTGCAATCTTTCTACTTACCGTCCTTCAAAGTTATACTTTGAATTGTTCAAAAAGAGAAACTTAACATCATAGCCGTCTTAGCTCAGCTGGTAGAGCGCGTGGCTTTTAACCACGTGGTCGTGGGTTCGATTCCCACAGACGGCGATTTAGAATTTGAATTTTTGAAGTTATTCAATAAATCTAAAAAGTAAATTGTCTCTTATAAAAAGAAACAGTTTTTTTTAATTTTACTTTTCCTGTATTTTAACAATCTTACACAATATATTTCGGGAAGAAAACCATACTATTCCCACTATCTCACAAAATTGAGCATATAACAAAACTGTCTCCAACACACATCTCATTCACGACTTGTACCTCAACATGTCGTGCCACCTGCAAGCATCCTTCAACGGATGCATCCCAACATTATAGATATTTTCATCCTCTTTCCACTCAAGTGTTCAAAAGTTTATTTAAAGATTCTCATTTTTTGTGATTTTTTTTTACGAATTCTGCTGTTTATTTTTGTATCTTGAATGGAAGAAGTTATTGAGGGGATTCTTTAAATGTTTTAAGTAATCCACTTCCACCATATCCTCAAACTATATTTAAAGCTAAAGATTTCTTTATTAAAAAAGGTTATGTCCTTATTGAAAAAAAAAATATTTCTAACCGTCTTTGTTGACTTTGCAAACATTGAAAGGTTGTTGTATACTTGATAATATTGAAAGAAACCTTCACCAGGTAACTCTTTTCCTGACTTTACGTTGTGGGATTTCTATTATTATTACTTGTTTGTGAAACTCCTGATCCCCTGAACATAGTAGAATTGTATATTTCTTTCTAGCGATTGAGAAATTTAGGAATACCTATGTCGGAGTTAATCCATAAACCACAACCTTTCTACTTGTTAAGGCAACATCTAAAAATAACTTTACAATAGTTTAAAAAAATAGCTTAACTTTCTAGCTTTTTGAGCCACACATTTATTTATCAAAATTTTAAAATCAATTAGTTCCAATATTTTTTTTAGCAAGATATATTTATATTAATAGAGAATATTAGAGTTACTTTAACTCCCGATACAAAAAAGCCGTTCTATAAAAACAGAGAGAGAAATAATCCAAACCAACTAGAACTAAGACAGACAAGTCAGAGGTACTTGACAGAATTCGAAAAAATTATAGTTGGAATAAGAATTATCTCCAATAAACGATCATTTCCAAGTCGTCAACTTAATATCCCAAATTAAATTCGAAATGTTATAGGAAGCACCCTTGGATAAAATTGTGTTTCTTAATTTCCAGATATTCCATACCACCGTCATCCAAGTAATATCGACATTACCTTTCTTCAAACCCATGAACCTCTTTTCCCCTATCTAATTCATAAAACTCTTTCACACGGCTTCCACATTAACCCACTCAATCCTAAGCCATTTAACCACAATATTCCAAACAAGATAAGCCACACCGCAATCGAAGAAGAGATGACTCAAGTCTTCGTCGACCAAAAATCACAAAATACAAGGACGATCATTAGGAGAATGTAAAATACATCTTTTAATGAGTTGATCCTTAGTCGGGATTTTATTGATGAAACACCTCCAAATAAACGAACGAACTCGAAAAAGAGAATTGAATGACCAAAGTTCACCAAGGGCCTTCGGCAAACAAGGATCAACCACGTAAACTGAGCCTTTCCTTTTCTAATACCTGGAACCACGATTTAATTGAAAACCCATCCTTCATCTCCGGTTTCCACATAGCCTTATCCGCGATTCCCAAATTCGGACAAAAAATACCCAGCACGCGCTGCAACGAGTTAAGACAGCCCGACGTAACCTCCCCTTCATGCACAAGCAGACCAAAATTCCCCCATACCGAACCCCAATCAACCCAATCTCCCGTGTCACAAACAAAAGCGTCATTCAAAGCAATATCATGGAATAAATCAGGAAAACAGTCCTTCAAAGGATCTTCACTCGTCCACCAATCTAGCCAAAGGTGCACTCATGGCGAGTCTCGTCGACTACTGATAATTATGGTGGAATAGGAGTGGATATCTCAATTTTCTCTAATTTTTGCCTCATCTTCACATTAGATGTAGGCCAAGTCCAAAATGCAAATGTTTAAATGAAGTCTTTTATGTTAAAAATTAAATTTTATATATTTAATTAATAAAATAAAATAGCAAAAAAAATATTATATTATAAATTAGAAAAAAAGACAAACACAATTGTGTTTTGTTTATTTTAATTATGGTTTAATATCTTTTTTGATCTCGTATGTTAATCTTGAGGATTATTTTGGTCTCTTAACTTAAAAAAAGTTCCACATTGGTCCATAAGCTCTTTAAAACGTACTATGTAGTCTATGTTAGTCATTTTCGTCTAATTAATGATGAATTTAGCAAATGTTTTTTGAGTTTTTCCGTCGTTAATAAGGCGAAAAAGAATAAAATGAAATACTGTAAAGAATTAAGAGACTAATATGAACCTTTTTTAAACTAAGGGACCAAAAAGAATATTAAATCTTTAATATTTATTAAATAAGTTTAAACTATATATATATATATATATATATATATATATATATATTCCTTGGTTTTAAATTTGAACAATGAGGGAAAAAAGGTCATACAATGTTCCTTGGTTTTAAATTTGAAGGCTCGGCTATGGCTATAAATTTAAAGGAACATTGTATGACCTTTTTTCCCTCGTTGAGATTCCTATTAGCCATAGCCGAGCCTTCAAATTTATAGCTTCGTGTTTTCTCACCCATCATAATTCCTTGTCATACCTCCTCCCTTCTTATTTCTACAAAATTTTCAAGAAGAGTTGGAAATTGTATTCCTAAATCTCTACCTCTTACCTAATCAAGGTCTTTATTTAACCTAGCGAGAAACATCAAGAAACGATCATTTTATTGCCTCTTGAGAAACACAACACTACCTTCTATACACCTCTAATTGTCATCATAACAGAGATCCAAATCTTGCCACAGGGTCTACAACACATCGTAGTAAGCATATACGCTCTTGATACACTCTTGTCATATTTTTTTCAAGCCATAACTTTAATTTCAACCCAAGAATGTGGGAGGAGTTTTGAATATTAGAGTATGTTTCCTTAACATCTTCCCACACATCCTTTGTAGAAAAAAACTTACGAAGATAGGAGGGGGAGAGATGGATCTGGAACCTTAGGTGGAGGAGACAATTTCTATTTGACTACAAGTTAACTCTTTTTAGCGACCTTCATTCTGTGGTTAGAGACTTTACCCCTTCTTTTGAGAGTGATGTTTGGAGGGGGCACAAGTCTAGTGATGGTGGTTATTCTATGTCATCTGCCTATTCTAATCTTTTGGTGCACGGGCCCCCTCCCAAGTCTCCAAGTTACTCATGTAGAGTCAGCCCTTCTGCCTATCTAGTGTAGCATGACTCCCTCTAAAGTTGTAGTTTTATTTTGGAAACCTCTCCTAGATCGTATTTCAATCAGAGATAACCTACTTAAGAGGGGAGTTCCTTTGACCCATAGGACTATTTATTGTCCTTTTTGTTCATTGCTCGTAAAGTAGCCTTCTCATCTCTTTGTAACCAATGAGATTGCATCCTCTGCTTAATATAGGATTTTTAGGTAGTTAGGGATAATGTGTTGTTTTGGCTAGATATATCTTGACCCTTTTCCTGATGTTTTTTCCTACGAGTGATGGTTCTAGGACTTGAGAGGGGGGGTTAAGGGTGATTTGGCATGTCATGGTTTGAACGATTTGGAAAACTATGAATGATATAGTTTTCCTGGGTTCATTAGTGACATCTAAAAATGAGGAAGAGATTAGTATCATTTTGGTTTGAATATGGTATCTTGGTAGGTCTGTAGAAAACTCATGTGCTTTCTCGGTCTGACTTGAGAATCATATCCTGTTTTTGAGCAAATAATGGTTTGAGTGGCTTCGACATCCCTTGGATCTGTACTTGATGTGTCTTTGTGGTTTCTTTGCTGTTATAGATGTCCTTTGATTGGAGATATCTAACTTTTCTTGGATTCTGGTTTTTGTGACTTTCATATTTATTGCCTATGGAATGTGATCTCCTTGGTTGGTGTTTTGGTTGTTGTAGCTGTGTGTCTTTTCTTTGTTTTTCAGTTTCTTTTATTCTTGGGATTGGTACACCTTGTGCCTTTCTTTTTCGGGTACTTTGGCCATTAGTTCCTTATTCCTATATATATATATATATATATATATATATATATATATATATATATATATATATATATATATATATATATATATATATATATATATATATATATATATATATATATATATATATATATATATATTTCTATTTTCCTTTAAAAAAACATCTCAGTTAATCGAAGCTACACTTTATAAATACCTAAACAATAGACAAGCATGTTTCAGGGTATACACTAAAAAAAAATGAGTATCATCTAAGGTTGAAGTGTTCAAGACTGAAGTAAAACAAATAAAAATAGTTTCATGAATTTTAGCCTTAGTGATAAGGCTAACACTAAGAAGCCTTAACCTGCATCCAACAAGTCTAGTGATAAGACGAACAGTTAGTAATCTAATTACAAACAAATTTTCAACTATTAAGATCTAATAGCCATTGCCTATCATTAACCAATTATTAAACTTTCAATGTAATTTAGAAAGTCATGCGTAGAATTTTCAAGTTATGATAATAACTAGATAAACTTGAACATTATTAAAGTTGTGCTTATCATGAACTTACCATAATATTCTTTGCTGGATACTAAATTAATTATACGTTGGTGAAGTCTCTAATCATAGAATGGAGGTCGCTAAAAAGAGCTAACTTGTAGTCAAAGAGAAATTCTCTAGATCTCAAAATCATTTGTTCAATCCCAAAGTTACTAACAAACAAACAAACAACATTAACAACAACAAATTCAACTATTAAAAAAAACCTTAAACCATGTCAATTTCTTAGTTCTAACATAATTCCTTCTATTTCCAAATACCCAGAAAAAAGGTTACATAGAAAACATTGAAATTGAAAACTTCTACCTAATATTTTATATACATGTATGAAGAAGATTCATAAGAGAATCATCGAAAGATCTAAAACCCGGGTCCTGCAATGCTGGACTCAGATGTGTTGGATGTTAGAAAAACCCAACTATTTTATGTTCTTAATTCCTCTTCTCTAGCTAATATCCAAAATTTGAACCCGTTAATGTTGTAAGCAGTATATCGCTTTGCTTTGTCCAAAGGTCCCTGTGCTAAGAATTTTAGATCATTTGAGTATGAATTGGTTGATTCTTATTTCAAAATATAAAAATTAAAGTAATTGTATTAGTTATATACGAGATTAGATCTCATGAAATGATAAAGAAAATTCGGAGTATTATATGTAACCTACAAATCTTAGAAACCAATTAGTAAAATCTCTATACATTCTTTTTTCTATATCTGTAGCTGAAGGTCTTCTTGAACTTGAACTTCTCCTTATGAACTCTCTAAATTCACTATGTTAATTAAACATATTTAAATCATTAAATGAGACTAGGATACTTAAAATATTTCATCAATAAACAAGACAAAGTTTATTAGGTTTACTCACTCAACAAAAGGTGTGACTATTGCATAATTTAGAAGAACATATCGATAAACTTTTTGCATATGAGTTAATGTGAAACCTAAGGAAACTCCTACTGGTTTACCAAGTCGAGGGAAGATGGAAGATGCAAAGGAAGATTCATTCTGATTTGAGGCATCACAAACATGTCTAGGTCTATTGAACCGTGTCGCTATATCTTCAATGTATCGAAAACAAAAAGTGAGAGACTCTTCTATTATGTAACTCTCAGCTATTGAATCTTCTGCTTGAGCCTTATTGCGTACAAAGGATTTCAAATGACCTAATTCTCTATAAAAACCTTTATAGAATTAGTGTATACAATATTGATGCACGTAACAAGATGCTTTAAACTATAAATGTAATTAACTTACCTCTCTATGCGATACATGTATCGATAATGTACCGGACCTCCAAGGTTTTCCTCCTCGATTAGATGAACACTTAAATGAACCATAATTGTGAAGAATGATGGATGGAATAACATTTCCAAATGACAAAGTGTAATAACAATACGCTCTTGGAGATTTTGAAGGTCGAAAATATTCAAATTTTTCCTACAGAGATCTCTATAAAAGGAACAAAACTCCACCAAGACTGTTGTAACATGGTTTGGAAATAAATTGTGAATTGATAAAGGTAGCAAGTGTTGAAATAAAATTTGATAATCATGACTTTTCAAATGTTACTTGAGTAACCATCTGGAAATCTAACATTTTTCAATGTGTTGAGAAATAACTTTTTTATATCACGTGTTAGTGAAAACAAAGCAAGATGATATCTCCTTTTTTCATCAGGCCAAAGATCACGTCTAATACCCATCTCTTGCAAATATTTTTGAGCATTGAGATTGTCTTTTGATTTATGCTTATCATTGAGCAAAGTATACATGACATTGTCGCATACATTTTTTTTTCAATATGCATAAAATCTAGATTATGACATAAATTAAACTCCAAATATGAAAGTTCAAAGAATATACTTCTTTAATTCCACAACTGAACCTTTTTTCTAGGTCTCTTTCTATTACTATCCAACATTTATCCTTTCCCAAATGTAACATCAAGATCTTTTATTTTCCTTAAAATGTCAGATCCTAATACTTTTTATGGCGGATTTTGTTCTTCCGTGTCACCATTAAAGCGAACTCGATTTAATCTAAATCTATGATTTCTTCTATAAAAAAAACAATGATCTGTCATAACCTAATTTTTACCCCTAAGATTCCACCTCATTTGCATCTTCACAATGCATCAAGATCATAAACTTGGTTCTCCTCTAACCCTTTCATCCTTGGGTATTCCTTTGCAGAGATCACCAAACACTTTTCTTTGTATCTTTTTCCTTTGTGTTTATATGCTTTACATGTCACCAAATACTAATTAAATATCAAAAAATATGTCTTGTATCCTTTTGTTTCTTTGCAAGGTAGGGTGCTATATCAAGAACACTAAGCATGATTCATCAACTAGGGGTTAGCTCCCTCAAGGTTAAAATATGGTCAACCATTGATTCCCAAGGGTTATTTCATCAAACCATGGCTTCTAATATCAAAGTACAAGGTTTAAAGTATCATTCAATCTCATTTTTATCAAATATATCTCAAGGTTTAGTAGCTTGTTCTTAAAGAAAAGTCAAAGGTTCATGTGTTTATTTCCATGCCTTCACCAACAAGTTACCTCAAGCTTTGGTCAATTTAATCAAAGGAAATTAAAGAACACATTATTTTGAGTTTATAGGATCATCCATATAATTTGAAATGCAAGGAAAGTCCAAGATCACAAGTTGATTCAAAGAGGTTTGACCCAAAAAAGTCAACATTGAAAGTCAAAATTCAAAGGATCCCAACTCCTTCAATTCTCAACATTTTTGAATACTTCTTTTTTCATATGACTCTTGTCAACATCGTCTTCAACTTCTTTTTACATGGCAAGAGCCAATTATCCTTGGAGGATCATCAAACGTTTGGAAACATTATAGGTCATTTGTGAACTTAGTGAAATTTTGCCTATTTTCAAGTGACTTTTTCTCAACTTTCAAGAATCACAACTTCTTCAATTTTCAATATTTGGAGCTCATTATTTTTTCACAATATCATTTTTATACCCCCTACAAGATTTCTTCAATGGTCAAAATCAAATTGTGCTTGGAAGGCCATGGAATTCATTGATACATTATAGGTTATTTTTAGCCATTTGAACTTAGAATATTTCAAGTTTGGTTTACCATATTTTTGTCCCAACTTCAACATGACATAAATTTTTTCTCAAGCATCCAAATTAACCTTTCTTGGCATATTGTGATCTTTGTTATGATGTTAACCAATTGCAAAAAGAATAGAATCAAAAAGCCTCGTGTACAAGATGCCCCATTAAGTTGAACATGGTTACTTGAAACTGAAGTTTTCACCATGATCATAATTTTTACCTCAACCAAAACTTGCTTACAAGCCAAATTACCATATGATTTGCACTCTAATCATATTAAGGGATGTTTACCAAGTGAAAACGACTCAGAATGGCCAAGTTTAGTTGTGTTTTGAGTGACCTCATGTGCAAGTTTGAACACACTTTTGGTGCTGATGACTTCACATGAATTCTGATCAAAACTCAACATGTGTGAGCTCATTCATCATCTCCTATTAATAGATACCTCATTCTAATCATTTCTCAAGCTTTTAATAGCTAGAAAACTCATGCCTCACTCTAAAATTTTCTTCAGAAATTAAACTATTGTGTTTTGAATTCTAGCTTGTTTCAACTTAATTTTCTAATTCCATTAGCTTCATCGTACTTCTCTAAAGCTTCTGAAACAAGAATCAAGCATTAAGAATCCTTGAATCGTGCTGACCAAATCCAGTTTCAGAGCTTCTCCGATCTTTTTTGGGCAAGGTAGTTTGATGCTCTATTTTCAATCAAACAAGTTAACACAATGTAGTCCTTTACCTTCTGATTATGTCCCCTAACCTAGCTGGTGTTGATAACATGTGTTCATCGTTTAATTTTTGTTTTCATGTTTGTGTTTTCTTCTGCATTTTCATGAAATTCTCTCTGCTCTCTTTCAAACAATGAAAATGGATTATAAGGTTAAGATCGCTCTGATATGACGGTTGCAATGATGGCGGTTTCGTGTCTTAATGTTACCTTTTAGAAAACTCTGGTGATTGGTTCAACAGAGAAGATGACTGGAGAGGTGAGCTGTGTGATACACGTTGACAATTTGAAATGTTTTGATTGGCTTGATTTGAATGTGATTATGTGTATTCTCTAGGATAAATTCCATCGTGTTCCCTTGCCTGAAGGCCATTAGATCTACCACGTCAATTAATGTGGCATGATATAACGCGCCTTGTTTTTTTATCTTTTTATTATTTTCTTATTTTAGTTTTTAAATTGCATTTTTATTCAAAAATTCATATTAATTTCATCTTTTATCCACACAAAAAAATCCCAAAATAATTTCTAAAATTTTCTTTTATTTTTCTCTTTTTGATTTTACATTTTTCATATTTTATTTTCATCATTTCCTATTTTTCATGATTTTTCTCTTTTTTAAAGCATTTTAAATAGTTTAAAAATAGTTTTACGCATTTTAAAATTCTCAAAAAATTTATATATCATTATTGACTTGTTTCTGACTTGCATGAATTTTCTTCACCATTTGCAATTTGATTTGAAGCATCATTTGCATTTCATCTTTCTTTTTATTTTGAAATTAATTTTAAAAATAATTTTGGTGCACTTTAATTCATATTATGGCATTTTATATTTGTTTGATTTGTGTTGACTTCTGTTGGCCTTGGAATTTAATTGATTTTGTCACAAGTTTCATCAAACTCAATGGATTTTGGGTGTTGATTGTAACAGCCCAAATTTCATTAAATAATTAATTATAGTAATTAATTGATTTAGTGGGATTTTATGTTAATATTGGAATTAATTTTTATTAATTGGAATTAATAGAGAATTGAAAGGAAATTGGAAGAAAAGAAAATAAAAGGAATATATAAGTGAGGAAGAAAAAGAAAAGAAAGTTAGAAACATTTGGAGAGAAAGAGGAAAGAAAGAAGAAAGAAGAGAAAGAGAGGAGAAGAAGAGGAAAAGTGGAAATCATCAAGAACCAACATCAAAGCTCTGATTAATCGAGGTAAGGGTGAGAAATGTTTCTATTTGATCATTGCATGATGTTATATATGTTGGGTTGGGGTTTTGGTGTAGTTTCCATCCTTTTTCATTTAGGGAAAAAGTTGGAATAATCGGTAGATTGATGATTTAATCGGTTGAAACTGAGTAATAATGCCGTAGAATAGTCGGGTAACATGTATTGATGTTATTTGTACTGATTTGGATGTTTGAGGTTTGGTTGATGATGGATTGATGAAGGAGAGGCAGAATAGGGTTCTGTTCTGCGCAGGTTCGCTGGCTCTCGCCAGGCGAAGCCTAGCGAATGTTGGCGAGTAATTATGATTAAGTTCCAGTGGACTTCGCTGGCGAGTTCGCCAAGCGAAGTTGGATAGCGAAGGTTCGCCCAACGAAGGTGCTGGCGAATGGTGGCGAATGAAGTCAGTAGCTACTGACTTGGGCTCGCTGGGAAGTCTCGCCAGGCGAAGCCTAGCGAGTGTTCGCTGAGAGAGTTCGCCAGGCGAAGGCCAGGCGAAGGTTCGCTGCGAGGGTTCGCCAGGCGAACGAAGGCGAATTTGACAGCATTTCTCTTTTGTTGTGTTGCTCATGTGGTGATAGTTTGGTGGTTTCACATAGATTGATATTCTTATGATATGATATAGATATGATCTATTGTGATGATGTGTGGTGTGGGTAGCCTCCGGGCGTGAATCCTAGTTGATATGCGATGCGCATTAATTATGATAAATAGAAATACATGTGAATACAATGATGAATGTATGTGTATTGTTTAATGAATTGTGAGTGCATATTTATATGCGATTGTTGTGGAAATGCATGGGAACATATGTGGTATGTGTGCATTGTTGTTGAGTATGATGATGATGATGTGTGAAATGAATACATTGATAAATGTTTGATATATGTTGTATGTGCAATCATGATGAAATTCTCGAAGGGGTGAATTATTCGAATGCATGGGATTAAGACGCGGGAACGGCCTTAAGTGCATTTATTGTGATTGGTTGATTGTACATGCATCATTCAGTCAAAAGGCAATGTCTGTTAGTTTCGTGGAAACTAGTGGCTTGTCCCAAACCTAGAAGGGTTGAAGCCTAGGGGACGGGCTTGGTTGTTATCGGTCTAGAAGGGTGGACCCGGTTTAAAGTAAAAACCGAAAAATGATAACGAGTTATCGGTCTAGAAGGGTGGACCCGGTTTAGAGTGAAAACCGAAAAAAGATAACGAGAGTCGGTACCGCATAGCATTGAGTTGTATTAGATATGTTGAGTCACATTGCATAATATTGTTATTGTATAAATGTGCTTGTGAATGATTGTGAAATTAAGCATGAAGGGATGTGCTTGCGAATGTTCATAATGTTGATATATGTGAGCATGATATAATTATGATTATGGGAATGAAGTGTGGTGAGAAATGTGAATATGTGTTACATGATTACCTATATATATATAATCTTATGCTTTGATTATTATGGTTATATTTCTCACCCTTCTGCTGTTTTATAATGCTCTATGAGGCATTGCAGATTAGGATGCTGGAGTCCTTTTGTGAAGTTAGTCTTCATTCTTTTGAGTCGGCTGCTCTGATATGTAACACCGGGTAGTTAGACTAGTATAGTCATTCTTTTGTGATACATTGCGATGTATCAGCTGATGTGGTTTTATAATCTAACTGATATGATGTATTAATCTGGATGACTTATGTGCATTTGAATTAATATTTTGGAACTGATTAAATGATGTTATCTTCCGCTTAAATTAAATGTTGAAATGTGATTTCTAAAACTACGAAAATGTTACATATTTTATGGAGCAAAATGTTAAAGAGTTTTGTTGGTGAAATTGTGACATTCTTCCTTTATACCTTATCCTAAAATTTTTACTCTGATAATTTGTATGTGCTTAATTGTTTTATATGCATTTATTTGGGGTATAGAAGGGGGTGTTACAATAGTGGTATCAGAGCCTGGTTGGTCCGTCCGGCCAAGTTGTTAGAGTGTTTTCCTGTGTGTTATTGATATGCGTGTGTTGCATTATCAATATTGGTTGTTCTTACGTGGTTCTGTTGTTGGAATTAGTAAGATGGTTGCAGGAAGGAATAACGAAGCGATTGCGGAGGCATTGACGAGATTGGCGGGGGCAATTGGGCAGAATCCTCCGGCCAATGTGAATGTGAGGAATCATGCTGATGATGGATTCCGTGCTTTGGGGAAATTCCAAAAGAACAACCCTCCGGTCTTCAAGGGAACTCATGAACCGGACAAGGCACAAATTTGGTTGAAAGCTGTGGAAAAGATTTTTCGAGTTATGAATTGCTCGGATGCACAGAAGGTGCAGTTTGGGACTCATATGCTCGAAGAAGAAGCTAAAGATTGGTGGGGTAATACTCGCCAAAGATTTGAGGAAGATGATATTGTGATTACGTGGGATTTGTTTAGAGAAACTTTTCTGGAGAAGTATTTTCCAGAGGACGCGCGGGGGAAGAAAGAGATCAAATTTCTTGAGCTGAGGCAAGGCAATTCGACGGTTGCTGAGTATGCGGCGAAATTTGAGGAGTTGATCAAATTTTGTCCTCACTATAATACTGGTAATGCTGAGAGGTCTAAGTGCCTCAAGTTTGTGAACGGTTTGAGACCCGAGATTAGACAAGCTATTGGGTACCAGGAAATCAGACGGTTTTCTGAGTTGGTTAACAAGAGCAGAATTTATGACGAAGACAGTAGGGCTAGGTCTAGCCACTACAAGAGCCTAAGTGATAAGAAAGGAAAAGGACAATTCAGAGGAAAACCTTACGTAACTCCTGCCGATAAGGGGAAACAAAGGGTTGGTTTCGATAAGAAACCAAGTGGGGGAGTTTCTACTCCGGTGAGATGTTATAGGTGCGGTGAAGAGGGGCATCGTGCTCTTGAATGCAAAAGTGTGGAGAAGACGTGTTTTAAGTGTGGCAAGCCAGGCCACAAGGCTCTAGAGTGTAGAAGCGGTGCGGGTGTTACTTGCTATAACTGTGGTGAGCGAGGGCACATCAGTACCAAGTGCGATAAGCCGAAGAAGAATCAAGGAAGCGGAAAAGTGTTCGCTCTATCTGGATCTGAGACTGCTAGCGACGACCGATTGATCCGAGGTACGTGCTTCATTAATGGTACACCTTTGATCGCTATAATTGATACCGGAGCTACGCATTATTTTATTTCTTTGGATTGTGTTAGAAGGTTGAATCTTGAGTTGTCTGTGATTGGTGGCGGTATGGTTATTGATACTCCTGCTATGGGTTCGGTAACTACACCGTATGTTTGCTTGAATTGCCCGTTGAGTATTTTCGGTAGAGATTTTGGGATTGATTTAGTGTGTCTTCATTTAGATCAACTGGATGTCATTCTTGGAATGAATTGGTTAAAATTCAATCGTGTGTATATTAACTGTTTTGACAAAACGGCTATTTTTCCCGACTCGGATGTTGAAAGGGAATTGTTTATGACGAGGAAACAAGTGAAGGAATCGATACAAGATGGGGCTAAGGTATTTATGCTTATGGCAACCTTGAGGAATAGTGAAGGTGAAGAGATTGATGCTTTGCCCATTGTTAGAGATTTCCCGGAAGTATTCCCTAAAGAGATAAAGGATTTACCGCCGGAGCGAGGAGTGGAGTTTTCGATAGATTTGATTCCTGGAACTAGTCCGATATCGATGGCTCCATATCGTATGTCGGCCTCGGAGTTAAAAGAGTTGAAGAGTCAACTTGAGGATTTGCTTGAAAAGAGGTTTATTCGTCCGAGCGTGTCACCGTGGGGTGCACCGGTGTTGTTGGTTAAGAAGAAAGAGGGTTCTATGAGGCTCTGTGTGGATTACAGACAGTTGAACAAGGTGACTATTAAGAATAAGTATCCACTTCCAAGGATTGATGATCTGATGGATCAGTTGGGTGGTGCAAGCGTGTTCAGCAAGATTGATTTGAGATCTGGGTATCATCAGATCCGTGTGAAAGCTGAGGATATTCAGAAGACGGCCTTTCGGACGAGGTATGGACACTATGAGTATTCCGTGATGCCATTTGGTGTGACTAATGCACCAGGTGTATTTATGGAGTACATGAATAGGATTTTCCATCCTTATTTGGATAAGTTTATGGTGGTGTTTATCGACGACATCTTGGTTTATTCGAAGAGCGAAGGAGAGCATGCCGAGCATCTGAAGATTATGTTATCTGTGCTGAGAGAGAAGCAGTTGTTCGCGAAGCTTTCTAAGTGTGAATTTTGGTTGAAGGAAGTTAGTTTCCTTGGTCATGTGATTTCCAGTAGTGGTATTGCGGTCGATCCGTCGAAGGTTGAAGCGGTATCGCAATGGGAGACTCCGAAGTCAGTTTTTGAGATCAGAAGTTTTCTTGGTTTAGCCGGTTATTATCGGAAGTTTATCGAAGGATTTGCTAAGTTATCGTTGTCGTTGACACAGTTGACTAGGAAAGGTCAAGCCTTTGTTTGGGACGCCAAGTGTGAAGCGAGTTTTCAAGAACTTAAGCGAAGGTTGACGACAGCTCCTGTTTTGATTCTGCCAAATCCAGAAGAACCATTCGTTGTGTATTGTGATGCTTCTTTGATGGGTTTAGGAGGTGTGTTGATGCAGAATAACCAAGTTGTAGCTTATGCTTCGAGGCAACTCAAAGTGCATGAGAAGAATTATCCGACGCATGACTTAGAGTTGGCCGCCGTTGTGTTCGTGTTGAAACTTTGGAGGCATTATCTATTTGGCGCAAGATTTGAAGTGTTTAGTGACCACAAGAGTTTGAGATATCTTTTTGATCAAAAGGAATTGAATGCAAGACAAAGAAGATGGCTTGAACTTTTGAAGGATGATGATTTTGGCTTGAACTACCATCCGGGTAAAGCGAATGTAGTAGCGGATGCATTGAGTCGGAAATCATTGCATATGTCGGCGTTGATGGTGAAAGAGTTAGAATTGGTCGAGCAATTTCGAGATTTGAGTTTGGTATGTGAGAGAACTTCTTTTGGATTTAAGTTGGGTATGTTAAAGCTTACAAGTGGTATTTTGGATGAAATTCGAGAAGGACAGAAATCGGATTTGAGCTTAGCTGATCGGTTGACTTTAATCAACCAAGGCCAAGGTGGTGATTTTCGGATTGATGAGAATGGTATTATGAGATGTCGGGATCGAGTTTGTGTTCCGAACATGGTTGAGCTTAAGAAGAGCATCCTTGAGGAAGGACATCGTAGCGGATTGAGTATTCATCCGGGTGCTACTAAGATGTATCAGGATTTGAGGAAAGTATTTTGGTGGCCTAGTATGAAGAAGGATATCGCGGAATTTGTATATTCTTGTTTGACTTGCCAGAAGTCAAAGATTGAGCATCAGAAGCCATCGGGTTTGATGAAGCCGTTGTTTATTCCTGAGTGGAAATGGGATAGTATCTCCATGGATTTTGTATCGGGTTTGCCGAGGACGCCGAGTAATTTTGAGGCTATTTGGGTTATCGTGGATAGGTTGACTAAATCTGCTCACTTTATTCCTATGCGTATGGATTACTCTTTGGAGAAGTTGGCTAAGTTGTATATTGAGAGGATTGTGTGTCTGCATGGTATTCCGTTAAGTATTGTTTCAGATAGAGATCCGCGGTTTACTTCGAGATTTTGGGAGAGCTTGCAGAGTGTTTTGGGTACTAAGTTGCGTTTGAGTTCAGCGTATCATCCTCAGACTGATGGTCAGACGGAGAGGACGATTCAGTCGCTTGAAGATCTTTTGAGAGCTTGTGTATTGGAAAAAGGAGGAGCTTGGGATAGCTACTTGCCTTTGATTGAGTTTACCTACAACAACAGTTTCCATTCGAGTATTGGTATGGCACCATTTAAGGCGTTGTATGGTAGGCGGTGTAGGACACCATTGTGTTGGTTCGAGTCCGGAGAGAGTTCTGTTGTTGGACCCGAGTTAGTTCAACAGACTACTGATAAGATCAAGATGATTCAAGAGAAGATGAGAATTACTCAGAGTCGTCAGAAGAGTTATTATGACAAGAGGAGGAAGGCACTTGAATTTCAAGAGGGAGATCATGTGTTTCTTCGAGTCACTCCGATGATAGGTGTTGGTAGGGCACTGAAGTCGCGCAAGTTGTCGCCGCGTTTCATTGGTCCTTATCAGATTTTGCAAAAGATAGGAGAAGTGGCCTATCGTGTGGCTTTACCACCGTCGCTTGCTAATCTTCACGACGTATTCCATGTATCTCAGTTGAGGAAATACATTGCGGATCCGTCTCATGTAGTCCAAATAGATGATGTGCAGGTGAGAGATAACCTGACTGTTGAGACATCACCTATGAGGATTGAGGATCGGAAATTGAAACAGCTTCGAGGTAAAGAGATTGCTTTAGTGAAGGTCGCTTGGGGAGGACCGGCTGGTGGAAATGTTATGTGGGAGCTTGATAGCCAGATGAAAGAGTCTTATCCAGAACTGTTTGAATCAGGTAACATTTTCGAGGACGAAAATTCCTAAGTGGGGGAGGGTTGTAACAGCCCGAATTTCATTAAATAATTAATTATAGTAATTAATTGATTTAGTGGGATTTTATGTTAATATTGGAATTAATTTTTATTAATTGGAATTAATAGAGAATTGAAAGGAAATTGGAAGGAAAGAAAATAAAAGGAATATATAAGTGAGGAAGAAAAAGAAAAGAAAGTTAGAAACATTTGGAGAGAAAGAGGAAAGAAAGAAGAAAGAAGAGAAAGAGAGGAGAAGAAGAGGAAAAGTGGAAATCATCAAGAACCAACATCAAAGCTCCGATTAATCGAGGTAAGGGTGAGAAATGTTTCTATTTGATCATTGCATGATGTTATATATGTTGGGTTGGGGTTTTGGTGTAGTTTCCATCCTTTTTCATTTAGGGCAAAAGTTGGAATAATCGGTAGGTTGATGATTTAATCGGTTGAAACTGAGTAATAATGCCGTAGAATAGTCGGGTAACATGTATTGATGTTATTTGTACTGATTTAGATGTTTGAGGTTTGGTTGATGAGGGATTGATGAAGGAGAGGCAGAATAGGGTTCTGTTCTGCGCAGGTTCGCTGGCTCTCGCCAGGCGAGCGAAGGCGAAGCTTCGCCAGGCGAAGCCTAGCGAATGTCGGCGAGTAATTATGATTAAGTTCCAGTGGACTTCGCTGGCGAGTTCGCCAAGCGAAGTTGGATAACGAAGGTTCGCCCAGCGAAGGTGCTGGCGAATGGTGGCGAATGAAGTCAGTAGCTACTGACTTGGGCTCGCTGGGAAGTCTCGCCAGGCGAAGCCTAGCGAGTGTTCGCAGAGAGAGTTCGCCAGGCGAAGGTTCACTGCGAGGGTTCGCCAGGCGAACGAAGGCGAATTTGACAGCATTTCTCTTTTGTTGTGTTGCTCATGTGGTGATAGTTTGGTGGTTTCACATAGATTGATATTCTTATGATATGATATAGATATGATCTATTGTGATGATGTGTGGTGTGGGTAGCCTCCGGGCGTGAATCCTAGTTGATATGCGATGCGCATTAATTATGATAAATAGAAATACATGTGAATACAATGATGAATGTATGTGTATTGTTTAATGAATTGTGAGTGCATATTTATATGCGATTGTTGTGGAAATGCATGGGAACATATGTGGTATGTGTGCATTGTTGTTGAGTATGATGATGATGATGTGTGAAATGAATACATTGATAAATGTTTGATATATGTTGTATGTGCAATCATGATGAAATTCTCGAAGGGGTGAATTATTCGAATGCATGGGATTAAGACGCGGGAACGGTTTTAAGTGCATTTATTGTGATTGGTTGATTGTACATGCATCATTCAGTCAAGAGGCAATGTCTGTTAGTTTCGTGGAAACTAGTGGCTTGTCCCAAACCTAGAAGGGTAGGTTTGAAGCCTAGGGGACGGGCTTGGTTGTTATCGGTCTAGAAGGGTGGACCCGGTTTAAAGTAAAAACCGAAAAATGATAACGAGTTATCGGTCTAGAAGGGTGGACCCGGTTTAAAGTGAAAACCGAAAAAAGATAACGAGAGTCGGTACCGCATAGCATTGAGTTGTATTGGATATGTTGAGTCACATTGCATAATATTGTTGTTGTATAAATGTGCTTGTGAATGATTGTGAAATTAAGCATGAAGGGATGTGCTTGTGAATGTTCATAAAGTTGATATATGTGAGCATGATATAATTATGATTATGGGAATGAAGTGTGGTGAGAAATGTGAATATGTGTTACATGATTACCTATATATATATATATATATATATATAATCTTATGCTTTGATTATTATGGTTATATTTCTCACCCTTCTGCTGTTTTATAATGCTCTATGAGGCATTGCAGATTAGGATGCTGGAGTCCTTTTGTGAAGTTAGTCTTCATTCTTTTGAGTCGACTGCTCTGATATGTAACACCGGGTAGTTAGACTAGTATAGTCATTCTTTTGTGATACATTGCGATGTATCAGCTGATGTGGTTTTGTAATCTAACTGATATGATGTATTAATTTGGATGACTTATGTGCATTTGAATTAATATTTTGGAACTGATTAAATGATGTTATCTTCCGCTTAAATTAAATGTTGAAATGTGATTTCTAAAACTACGAAAATGTTACATATTTTATGGAGCAAAATGTTAAAGAGTTTTGTTGGTGAAATTGTGACATTCTTCCTTTATACCTTATCCTAAAATTTTTACTCTGATAATTTGTATGTGCTTAATTGTTTTATATGCATTTATTTGGGGTATAGAAGGGGGTGTTACATTGATGAGGTGAAAACCCTAATCCACCAAAATGAATGATTGATTTTGATGATAACTTGATCATCACTTGGATCCAATTTGATTTTGCTATCTTGTTTGGTCCTCTCTTCTTCATCCTTTTTATTTTATTTTATACCTTTCTTTTGATCAATTGGCGGATGTGTAGGCCATCTTGTTCATGAGATCTTGAGTGGTGCTTGATAAACTTTCATCATTTCAAATTTACATTTAATTGATCATTTGATCAATAGAGGTACTTTGGATTGATGCATAAGTTTGTCCATAGTATCATGAAGGATTGATTGATGTAATGGATCCAACTTTCTTTGACTTAGGTCTTGATCCACCTTATTGTGACTTGTGCTACATGTTTTAGGAGTATGATCTTTATATCATATCTCTAACATGTATGGTACATAAGTTGCTATTGACCGGTCTCCCATAGTATGATCTTCCTTATAGATTATGCTACAATTGCTTAACATAGCACTAAATTTGTCCTTAATCGAAAAGTGATCATTTGGTCCAATTTTCTATATGAGTCACTTTTAATTTAGATGTAAATCTCTTATCTCCATAGTGTGTAGATTCTATTCGACCTAAGAGAGCTAGTGGTATACTTTTTTATTTTATCCAAATTGGAGCCCTTCTCAAAGAATGATGCAAAGTTTTCACATTTGTTAGGTTGATTAGTTGAGTAATTTGCTTCAAAAGACAAAATATCTTCACCATTAACTTTAATACTAATACTAACTTTAATTGTGCTAACTTTTACTTTATGCCATTTATTTTTATGTACTTTTATCTTTACGCTCTTTATTTCTTGCTCTTTATTTTATGCTTATCATTTCATATCATATTTTCATTGTTTATGTTTATGCCTTTTTCCCTTTGTCCACTTGAACTTTCTTTTTCCTTTTATTAAGACATTAATAAAAGCTTAAACCATTAAAAGACTCTTAATGTTCCTTGTACTATTTGGTGACTATCCTTTGCTTATGGATAAATGGACTTAGAATTAGGTTATTTGCCCTATGCTCTGGAGTTGTGACTTGAGACCTTGGATCTTATCTGATACTTTGACCTTGAATTGACCTCTTTGAAGACTTGGCTTGGATACTTGGTTTTCATATGATGCTTGGTTATTTCTCTGCTTATCTGGTTGTTTATTTGCTTGAATCCAAAGGATGGGAGTTTTGTCTTGTTTATGTCAAAGGCTTGCTATCTTGGTTAGATCTTTACTTCCCTAGCTTTTATTTTTTTGCTTTAGGATAGTCACTTCATCTCTTTCCCTTCTTAAATTTTCAAAATCTTCTCCCTTTTTCAAAAACTTCTTGTTTTCAAACTTGAACCACTTTCTCAATAAACCTTGACTTTGTGAAGTGATTTTCAAACTACTTTCTTGAATAAATGTTAATCAATCTTAAGCATGACAAGACCACTTTCAAAAGACTTAAAAAAGATAAAAATTCATTCAAACCATTTTGTGCCTTTTGTGCACTTTTCCTTTTAAAAAATTTCATAAGGCTTAGACATGAGTCATTTCCATAGTTGAGATGTAACTCTCCTATCTCCATAGTTATGTTTAGTGTTGATTCTTTTTCACTTGAGAGAGTTAGTGTCATACTTGTTGATTTTAATCCAAATTGGAGCTCTTATCAATTGGTGATGCAAAGATCCATTTTCATACACTAGTGGGTGACTAGTTGAGTATTCTCCTTAAAATGACAACTTGTCTTCCCATTTAAAATCAATCAAAACGAATCTCTTTTTTATTTTTACCATGAACTACGAGGTTTTGATCCTCCATTACACTTTATGGGTACGTAAGCACAAGGCTCAGGAAGTTTTGTCAAACACCAAAAACCCTAAAACATATTTCTCTTCTCATATCCACCATCTTTTGCAAACAACACTTTTTAAGACAAACATAGATTCTCAAGAGGTTCCTATAAAATACTATAGATGTTTTGGGTGCTAACACCTTTCCATTGCATAATCAACCCCCTTACCTTTTGTCTCTCTGCTTTATTAGTATTTTTTTTTAAAACTTCTTTGAGTTTTGTTCGTTCTTTTCCCCATTTCTTTGGAAAAATAAAAGTGTGGTGGCAACTCTTACTTTATGAATTAAATTAATCAATAGCTTAATCTCAAATTTTTCTGCTACATGACCCATAAAACATCACTTCTTACTTTTACTAAGACGAAAACGTTCTGAGTCAAAATTACAAGTTGGGAAAGCTAAACACGTATGTATGTTTCAACCAGACAGATTACCTAGAGCTGGAAAGTCACTAATCGTCTATATAAGAGTTGCTCACATTCTTAAACTTTCATTCATGGATACATCAAATGCCATAGCTCCTTTAACTCATTTATAAGGGGTTGTAAGTAAATATCTATATTATTTCCAGGACTCAATTTTCCAGAAATGATCATTAACAAGATGAAGGAAGTGTGTTTTATACAAATCCAATGAGGAATATTATATGGGATCAAGAGCACGGGCCAATCACTATATTTAGAATTCATGGTCCCAAACGGGTTAAAATTGTCACTGGCAAGTCCCAAGCGAACATTTCGATGATCTGAGGCAAATTCAGGATGAATTAAATTAAAGTTCTTCCATACTTTACCATCCCTTAGATGTCTTAATAGACCATCATTGTTATTGTCCAAAGCATGGCATCTCATATGCTCTGTAGTATTAAAACACATGAACAATCTTTGTGATCTTGTTTTTAGTGAAAAGTAACGTAACACATAGTTCTTGCACAAAAACTTCATTTCTAGAAGATTCTGGAAGTTCTCTCTCACCGTGAAGGGTCCATATGACATAGTTCTTGGAAAATGGTTTGCATAGTAAGTGATCCCTAACTACACTTCTAGTTTGCGAATTCAAAATCCTAAACATCTGGCATGGACATCATATTGTATCTCCAACAGCCACATTTTTAAAAATAAAATCTAAGAATATATCTAATCCAATTTCATATTTAAGTTTGGTATGTAGCTTTAAAATCCAAGACTTATCCATACCTATAAAAGTTATCATGAATAAAGATATATTATAGAGATTATTATCTAAGTAAAAGATAAAATATCTAACAGAGATTATTAACTAAGTAAAAGATAAAATAAAACGTTGATAAAATTCTATAGATATTATTATCTAAGTAAAAGATAAAATATCTAATAGAGATTATTAACTAAGTAAAAGATAAAATAAAACTTCTATAAAATTCTATAGAGATTATTATCTAAGTAAAAGATAAAAGGAAATAAACACTTAAAAATCATATAATATACATTATAATTGGCCTTTTAAAGAATAATTATGTTCTTTTTCTCCTCCAAATCTTAAGTGCTTTGTATTGTGATAGAAGAAAATGGTTGTCTAAATATTTTATTTTCATTCTTTATAAATATCTATATTATTTATATTTATATTGCTCTTTTTGATTTTTTACATGACTGTTTATTAATTAAAGTTACGGAGCACATTTTTTTTTGTTTGATCTGAGTATTCATCTCGAGTGTGTGTCACTCGAGAATAAACAACATCATTACATAACAAGGCATTGTTATAAAACATTTCAATCGAATAAAACGATTGTTTCAGAAATTCATAAACAGTATCAACAACACAAGATTTTGGAGTTGAATAAAACAAAATGATATTCAATTGATATCACAAATAAGTAAAATTGATTGTAATAATATTAAAAATACAAAGAAGCAAAAATTATATACCTTAAGATCAAATGAGAGTTCAATAATGGAGATGTTGTCGTGTTATCAACAAATTAGTGGTCGACGGTGGTAGAATTAAGTAAGCACGATGCTACAATACAGAGCACATAAAAAAAAAAGGACAATCACAATTTTTAGATACATATTTATATAATATATGTAATTTAAGTCATGGTACACCAAAGAATTTTAGAACAAGTTCAACATACGAAAGTTTTGGAACTGGTCCAATGCCAAAAGTAATGAATGAAGAGTTTTGGAAAAAGTTCAACATGTGTCGCACTTCGAAAAATCCATTCGAACATACGACTCTCGCGCGAAAGGCGCGGAAATGCGGTTCGACAGAGTCGCCACCGAACTTTATTTTTCCCGAATAAACGGGAGAGGAAAATATCGAGAAAACCTCCTAAAAAACGAAAGGATAGGAACAGGGTTGTCGCAACCAAGTTTCGGGTTCGGGAGTCGGTTACGTGAGGGGAAGGTATTAGCACCCCTCACGTCCGTCGTACTCGACGGGAACCTCTTAAGGTAAATGTGGGGAGTGTTGCTTAGGTTCACTTGTTTTCTTCTCGCTGATAAAGGTAGAATTGGTAGGATAAAAGGTAAAGACGCTAGGGGAATGGGGAAGTTAGAAGATAGGGTGCTCGCCAAGGATTGGGGCCCTTGTGCCTACGTATACTCATCCAGACAAGAATGAGAAATCAGAGCGTCGTAGTTCGACTACGGAAAAGATGGGGGGAAATGGGAGATGGATAGAAGTGTGCTCGCCAAGATCATCGCAATCTTGTGCCTACGTATCTTATATTCAAGAATGAATAAAGAATCAGAGCGTCCGTAGTTCGTGGTAACAACCACGAAAAGATGAGGTTGAATAGATCGGGAGTTTGGGAAAGAGACGAAAGGGTGACTGACAAGCAACCCAAGAGCGTGTCTCAAGAGCTTGTCACTCAAGAATCCAAGGAATGCGAGATTCCAAGAACTCAGTTCTTTCGGGAACTGACTGAATTGGTTGAAGATAAAGAGTGAGATGTTTTGAAATCGAAAGAACAAATCAACAACAACTCAAGGGCGCGCCTTAAGAGTTGCTCATTCAAATATTCAAAGAATGCTAGATTCTAAGAATATCTCTCTTTCGTAAGTTTTAAAAAGTGTGAAAGGATCAAATCGAAGAATGGCATGCGAGGCCGAAAGGAAGTTGTTTTGAAGTAGCTCGACGACGTGTCGAGGATTTGTTTGAAGATGGGACCGACTTGACGACGTGTCAAGGGTTAAGGTTGTGAGAAACGATATTAGTCCCTGAGGGTGCTCCTAATATCGAAACTACAAGGGATTGTGAATGTGTGTGCGAAGTGTCGAAGGTTGCGAATGCGGACGAGCATTCGACTTAGGAGACTATTAGAAAATGATTGAATTTGAAAGAGTCGAAAGGTTGAGTGAACAACAGCTCAAGAGCGTGCCTTGAGAATTATTCCCTCGAAGATTCAAAGAATGCTAGATTCCAAGAATCTCCTTCTTTCGAAGTTTGATCGAGAAAAATATTTTAAAAGCGAAATGGGGGATGAAAATAATTTGTGAACGTGCGAGAAGTGAAAACGCGAGATTGGTTTTGAAAATATCAATTATTCAACAAATGAGACGTCGGCCCACAACTAAATAGTCGGGGTATTACTGAAATGCCAGATTCCAATAACACCATTTTTATTTAAAAAAATATTGGAGTGAACAAAGGAAATATCACAAAGAATGCTAGATTCTCATGATATTTCTTTGTTAGAGAAAGATAACATTTATTTTTTAAAAAAAATGAGAAGTCGAATAATACACTATTTAAGGTGTGCACCTCAATAATGATTGTCCAAAATTCAAGAAGTGCTAGACTTCAAGAATTTAGTTTTCTCATGATTTGATTTTAGAAAATAATTTAGTAATAAAAAATTAAATTGAGTAAGGACCAAAACTATTTATTTTAGCAAATGAATTTGAAAAGAAGACATTTTAATAAAACCATTTTTTAAAATAAGAATTGGAAAATAATATTTTAAAAATAGATTTGAAAATATATTTAGTAAAAAAATAAATTTAAACAAAGATTTAAAATGTTTTGAAAATAATCTACAAAATAATAAAACAGTTGGGGGTATCAGTATCCAGGGGGGTACACATGAAAATCCCCACGATGGGCCCTAAGGCCCAATTTCAAACAGCAGCAAAAAAAGAGTGGTGTAATAATAAAAAACAGGGGTTGGATCCAAATGAAACGGATGGGCCAACGGCCCATTAGACCCATGTCTGTGAATTAACGTCTTTCCCACTTGCCCAAACAGTAACCCTAACTCCCCTTGGCCGCCGTTGAACTTTCTCCTTCCTCTCCCCTTCCTCGTTCACTCTTTGCCCACTTTTCTCCTGTAAAAACAATCAAAGCAAATATCTAATAAACAAAAAGCTCAAAGTTCAGTTCATCGATTATGATGGAGATTAGAAGACGTTCGATTGAAGCTTCGTTCATGGCGGGTGGTACAATCTCGGATGGTGGAAGTTTGGTGCGAGGTTCAGGTTAGGGCTAGCGGTGGTCCACGAAAGGAGAGAAGTCACGATCGAAAGCTTATCGTTATCGTATACGATGATGGCTTGAAGAGGTTTGCATGTTGAAGATTTGTAAGTCTGAAGGTGTGAAGGTTGTTAGTTGAGAAGACGAAGATCTGGGTTTGGAAAGGGATTTGTGTTGGTATATCTGGATCCGAATATTTTATTACAGTTTTGATGTTTGTGAAAAGAAAATCTGGAAAAAAGTGTGTTTGAATCGGATGGATGTTCATCCGTTTTTCCGGAAAAATGATGAACAGGACGAACAAGTTTGAGCGTTCATGAAGTTTAGTCTGAGATTTGCTGTTGAATTCGTGAGAGATCTGGATTCGGAAGTTGTATATCTTTATGAATCGGTGTATGACGATGAATCTGGGAAGAACTTGAATAAATTCGGAAAAAAACATGAACATTGATGCGTTTCTGGAAAAAAATGAGTGGAGTTGTGATGAACACGAACAATTTCAGGAAAAGTGATGAAGGTGGTATGAAGATCTGGATGAGTTTATGATGAATTCTGGAAAAGTATTGATGAAAATGATGAAGGTTCATGGAAAAAACTGGGCGAATCTGAAAAAATAAAAGATGATCATGATGAACATATGCAGTTTCCGGTGGGAGTTTAATTTTCCGATGGCTTTTCCGGTGGGTTTGGGTCGCGTTTGATGCTTCAGGAGTGTCTCCGGTGAGATGGATTGAGTTTGCATGGATTTAGGGTTAGGTCAGAATTAGGGTTAGGGTTTGAGGTGGCGGCTAGGGTTAGGTGGCGGCTGCAGGTTTCAGAGTTTGGGAAGTGTGTTGGCCATAAATGCAGACACATGTTAGGCTTTATAGCCTGACAAGTGGCAGAAAAATGACCTAATGGGCCTTGGAAATCTGACTTAATGGACCTGAATGATTAAAGCTGTTGAAAACATTAATAGAAAAGAAAGAAGTAATAACTCACTTAATTAAATAAAACAAGACTATTAATATTAACTAATAAAATTTTAAAACCTAGTTAATATAAATCAGAATAAATAATAAATGAAGAAAAAGATGATTATTAATTATAAATAAAAACGAAAAATAATAAAATAATAAATAATAATAAAAAAAACGAAAAAAATAAAAATAAAATAATAAATAAATAAATAAACGAAAAATAATAAAATAATAAATAAAAAACGAAAAAAAATAAAGTAATGAATAAAAACTAACACATTTTTTAAAAGCCTAAATAATAATCTACATAAAAAAGGAAAATAATTACTACTATTAATTTAAAAAAAAAAAACCTTAACAACTATACACAAAAGAAATTTAATTTAAAAACATAATGAACTCTATTTTAAAAGAAAAGAGATATCCTATTCTAATTAATATGAATATTAAATAAAAGTAAATTTAATGTTAAATCTAATAATAAAAGGAAAGTATTTATCTAAAAATAAAAGCTATTTACATAAATAAACCTATATCTAAAAGAAATAAATAAGTGATAAAATAAAATAAATAAAAAGAATAAAAGGGGAGAAAATTGCAAAAAAAAAGGAAAAGAGAAAATGGAAGCAAAAGACCAAAAGGCCCTTTAGGCCACGTGTCACACTTTTATTAGACAAACTGGATAAAATAATTTGAAAAATGCCCAATTTCAAGTGGACACGTGTCTAAACGGCAAAAAACAAAAAACGCGAAAATAAATACAAAAAGGGTAGGACAAATTTAGGGTATGACAACATGCTAGAGAAATCAATGTCAAAAGAAGTTGCTTATCAGAACATACACGATGAATACTTTGCCATACCATCAGAGAAATCAACGCCAAAAGAAATTAAAATTTGTTGTGAATATAATGTCTTTGAAACAAAATATAAACGATTTTTTTATATTCAAGAAACACACAAGGATTAAAGTTAACAAAGAAAACAAGCAAGAAGAACAAGAAGAAACAACAATGATTGATTATAAACTGATATTCTTTCCTTTGTCTATCAAATAAGATTACAAGTATAGAAGAATAAAAAAATAACCTCTCTCTTGAAGAAAATAACACACTAACCTAATGGGATTTTTAACAATTACTCATTACAAACTAACTTAAACAATTAGGCTTACAAGCAAAGCCTAATTCAACATGCTAATAAACCTAGCAATATTGACAATGCATGTTAGAACAAACTTCGACTACAACATGCATTACTCGCGAACAGACTTCGACCATACTAGAGTTCGATCTAATATCTCACAGATCTCCACCTTGGATCTAACTCTATAATATCAAGAAACTAGTTTTCTTCATGCAGATTTATCAACTGCATACAGTGGGGAAACTTGTAACTGGGCAACGTCTTGGTGATCATATCAGCAACATTATGACATGTCGAAACCCTCAGCACTTGGACCTCTCCATGCTTGATTATCCCTCTAACAAAATGCAACCTCACATCAATGTGCTTGGTTCGCTCATGATAGGTTGGATTCTTCGACAGGTGTATTTCACTTTGACTATCACATTTAACAGTGATAACTCGGCCTTGAAGTTTGAGCTCCTTTGCAAAACCTTTAAGCCACAATGCTTCCTTCACAACTTCAGTTAGGGCGATATATTCCGCTTTAGTGGTTGATAAGGCAACGACCTTCTGATGTGTATCTTTTCAACTGAATGATATCGCAAACATAGTGAACACATATCCATATATAGATTTTCTAGAATCTATACAACCTGCATAATCAGAGCCGACATACCCTTTAATTGCTGCTTTACTATCTTCACCCAAGGCTCCACCATAAATTAGGAATCTATTCAGATACTCATTTATGTACCTTAGAATCCACTTCAATGCTTACCAGTGAGCCTTTCCAGGATTCTCCATGTACCTGCTTACAAGACTTGCTACATATGCTATGTCGGGTCTAGTATAGACCATAACATACATCAAAGAACCCACTATATTAGCATATGTAATGTTATTCATATAATCTCTTTCGACATCAGTACTGGGACACTGATCTATACTCAGCTTGAATTGAGGGTTTGTCAGAGTCACAACAGACTTTAAATTCGACATACCAAACTTTTTGAGAATCTTCCGTAGGTATGCCTCTTGTGATAAGCATAATTTCGACTACTTTCTATCTCTTCGGATGTCAATCCCAAGAACCTTGGACGCAGCTCCCAGATCCTTCATGTCGGAATCCTTATTGAGTTCAGCCTCCACCCCCATTACATATTCGACATCGTTGCTTTCTATTAGAATATCATCCACATAAAGAAACAAAATAACAAATGAATTACTAGGTCGAAATCTAAAGCAAACATAGTGGTCGAACTGACTTCTAGTGAAACTTATGTGTGTCATGAACTTGTCGAATCTCCTATTCCACTGTCGTTTCAGTCCATATAAAGATCTATTCAGTTTGCGCATATAATTTTCCTTCCCTTTTTCGACATAACCTTCAGGTTGCCTCATAAGGATTGTTTCATCTAGATCACCATACAAGAATGCAGTCTTCACATCCATATGTTCCAGCTCAAGGTTAAACTGTGTCACTACGGCAAGCAACATTTGAATGGATCTATGCTTCACAATAGGATAGAACACATCATTGAAGTCGACACCTTCTTTTTGAGTGAAACCCTTAGTGACCAATCTTGCCTTGTATCTCTTCGACGCTGTCACACCCTAATTTTTGACCTTAAGATCCCGCCTCCCTGTTTGCTTTCTTTCTTTCTTTCTTGCATGCTATCTTTTACTTTTGTGTGTGACTAACAAGTTTGCACAGGTACATAAGTTTCAAAGATAAAGTACTGGTTCTCTCAGCTAGCAATACTTAAGTGTGTTGTGAAGGCCCAGTTATGATTCCGAGTTATATCCAAGGAATTCCTCAAGGAGTTGTGTGTCTTACTGCGAGTTATGAATATAGTCATAATTATCAAGAATTTCTTATTCAGAGGAGCCCTGGTATAATTACATTTCCGTATGATTAAAATCCAAGAATGGTAATTTTCATCAACTTCAATTCCATATTCCAAGCACTGATAGGTTTCAGTACTCATGTTCTTCACAAAGTCAAAATGAGAATGTCATGGTTTAAATCAGCATCCTAATCATAGTCATAAACCAGAGCCTCTATGTGAATGCATTTTGGGTTTATCAATGAAGAGTCAAGATTCACCTTATAATTTCAAGGGTTTAAGCCCACCTAGATTCATAAAGGAAGCGGTGCTACAAATTTCATTTAAGGGAACTATTTCAAAGCTTGTTTACGAAGAGCACACTTGGGACTTTTCTCTTATGTTAATCGTTGAAATATGAAGTTTTTTTTGACTCAGGGTTTTTTTTTTACCAATTTGTTTTCAACCTTGTTTTGTTACTTTAAGGAACATTGCCATTGTTTGTTCTTGTCACTGATCATCTGGGGTCCGTGTTCTATGTTGGCCAATTTTCTCATTTTATTCTATTGCCTTGGATTTTGAGTTCTCTTATCAATGCTTATGTTGTAAGGTTCAAGAAGCATTTTGTTTAAGCATTGGGTTGCAATTTGGACCAGTTTGATCTTTGCACATAAACCGCTACAGCGGTTTATGTAAACATGAGCGGGCACCACTGTCAGGCTACCTTATTTCAAAGCATAATAAAGTTCATATTTTGTTATGGTCAAAAACATGTTTTGTACATAACTATTTGGATTGATACAAGACTTTATTCGTGTCCTTAACCTATCTAAAAAATGGGATCACCATTCTTTGATGCTCTAAAGTAATAACTTGGTGCCTCCGTGCAAGTAGTTTCCGAATAGTCTTCATGCTTCAGATTGCGGCGATGTCGCACAACTTTTGATTGTCGGCTGCATGTAGACATACATCAAGTTAATTCCCTGCAATTCCATATAAGAAATGAGGATTAGAAACCAAATTTCAAGATGAGATAAGTTTTTATCCCTCAGTTCATAGAATCATCATTGGGCAAGCTCAAACGACCGGAAGGGCAACGAATCCGCCGCCAGCTTCCAACAGAATTTCGGAAAAAACAAATTTTTCGCCAGCCTTCAACATAACTAAGAAGCATCATAAGACAATAAATAGTATCAAATCCACAACAACAACCTCGAGCCCTCTTGGTTCAGACGAGACGTCATCATCACCCAAGTATCAACCCTTTTCTGAACAGCAGCCACAAAGACCAAGGCTATATCTGTTCTTAATCATCGAGAGAAAAGAGAAAGAGATAAAAAGATGGATTTTCGCCCCAAAGAAAAACAACAGCTAGCATCTCACGAGCAACCAATCAAAACCAACATGGAAAGTCCATCAATGAGACCCCAAATGGTCCAGGACAGCAAAAAACCGTCATCATTATCACAAGTCTGAAAATGGAAAGCTCGGATCCACAACAAAGGAACACAAATCATACATGCATTACTTCCTTCCCAATTTAGAACCGACGACATTACTCCTCTCAATCAATTCAAAATTTTCTGAAATATTATAAGACGAGGAGGAGATTCAAGAAGCGGATACGGATGGAAAACCCATGAGTGTGAGTAGTAATGCGCCTAAGAGGGGGGGGGGGGTGAATTAGGTTCTTTGAAATTTTCTGGTTTTAAGAGGACTATGTTACTTTCTTTTTAATGAAGTGAATATTTGAAAGCTTGTAAAGGCAGAAAGTAAAAGAGACACAGAGAGTTACAGTGGTTCCCCTCACACCTCGAGGGTAGTCCACACCCCTTTCAACACGAAAGACATTTCACTATAGTTAGGATCAATGTACAATTTGTTCTAACCTATAGGATATCAAAGGTTCTTAAAACACCTTTAAGATCTAAACTCTAAGTGCAATGAGAACAATCCTCTCTAATGCACACACTTGCTTTCAACAATCCTGAACAACAAGGGGAAACTAAAATACAAATTGAGTTTATAAGATTTGTAACAATGTATAATTGGTAATCAATGCTGAGATTGAATCTTCTCTTTCAATGGAATTTTCACAAGTTTCTAAGACTTATTGCTCAAGAATTTTCTTTTCAAAAGATATGAAATTTGATGCAGAAAATTCTTTGTGAAAATTGTTTTAAAGAAAAAGTTCAAGAAATTTTGATTGAAAGAGATTGTAAAGAATTAATGTAAAAGTTGTTTTGTTTTAATTTGAAAAGCTAGGTGTTTATATTACATAAATATCACTTGATGAAATTATGCAAATCTTCAGAAAAAATTGATGAACAGTTGTTATGTTTCAAAGGAAACTTTTAACAGACATTTGAATGAAGAGATGCAATTTTTCAGAATGAATTTTCAAAATCGTTCAGTGAGCAATCGATTGCACCAAGGAAGCAATCGATTGCACTCCAAAACAGAATTGAAAACTGAGAATTTTTTAAGCATGCAATTGATTGCACTAAGGCAACAACCGATTGCTCTTCAAAACAGAATAAAAAATAGTTAAAAATTTGATCATGCAATCGATTGCTCCCAGAGTGCAATCGATTGCACTTTGAAAAACTTAGAAAAATTCTGTTTTCAAAAGCTTGAGAGAGTGCAACAAGTCATGAAAATTGTTTTTAAAGCTTTGAGCAATTAGGACTTAAACGCTTAATGGATATTCTCATTATACCTTCAGATGAGAACATCTTCAAAGTTGCATCTTTGTCCTGATGCTTGATGGTTGATCATCTTTGCCTTCTTGAGTGATTTGTCTTCATCAAAACAAATGTTGATCTTTGAGGATCTTGATTTCACAATGATAATTCCGCAAAGACCACAACATCCACCCTATATAGAAAAATCCCAAATCAAACCCTAAAAATCACAAAAGGGAAGAACTTATCCTTTTTAAGCTTCGCTGGAAATCGCCATCTTCGTCTACATCCTCCACCGTGAACCGCTGTTTCTCACCACCATCGAACTTCCGCGAATCCCCCTTTCCGTCATCGCATAAATCGCCATGAAACCCTGCGAAAATCCAAGCAAACCGTGAGTTGATTCTATTTTTTTTTTGCTAACATTTTTTCCATTGTTTTTTGTTTCATGTTGATGAAGAACAGAAGAGAGGCGAAGTGGAATACGAAGAGAAGAGGAGAAGAATGAAAGAAGGAGAGACGAAACCAAGAAGAAATGGGTGAACAACGGAATGGAGAAGTAAGGATTTGGGATTAAGGTTCTGTATATTTTATTTTATATATTATAATCACATGCACGCATGCATACGGTTCATACCGTACACCCGCGTATCATCACCACACTTCGCCCACTTGATACAATTCAGCAGTCCGTATTTTGCATTCCACGGTAGACCCCTCACGGCCTACCTCACGTAGTCATTTCTGCCCCCCTTTAATTAACATTAATCTGTCTAAATCCACTTAACCACCTTAATTAACCAACTAAAACCTTTAATTAACCTTTTTTTAATTAGTGTAATCATTAACTTTTTTAGTTAATTAGTTAACCACTATTTAATATTTAATCAGCCATCTTAAAATAAACTAATAAACCCTTTTTTTTTTCTAATTACCCCTTTTATTAATTAACCTATTTATTTAATAATTTTCTTTTTAATTATTCAACTTATTAATTTATCATTTATTTAATGAATCCAATTTATTCACTTTATTATTTATTTTATTTCACCATTTTTAATTAACCCCCTTTTTTTTCTTCATATAATATACTGATTGTTCTTAAAAACCTTTTTTTATAATCTAAACTTGGATTTATTTTTTTAGTTAATAAGAAAACTTATTTCCTAATTTATTAATTTGTATCTATTTAATAATAACTAAAATCATGTATTTAATAATGAAAACTTTTTTTTCTCAAAACCTCTATTTATTTAAAATCTTATTCATTTTAAAACCTAAAAAAATCTAATTCATTTATAATCTAATTTAATCTCACAAAAAAAATCTAATGTAACTTCTTTTCTTAAAATTAACCTCGCCTAAAACTTAATCAACGCGACGCCTCATTTCTATCCGTCTAGCTCCGATTCAATTCGAATATTCGCCCCCGCGCTTGGCTCGTTTCTTAGTACTTTTATCTGTTTGTATGGATTTCATTTTACCGTTATTTATTTATCGCATTGCATAATGTCCAAAGGAAGAACCTACGCATGACTTCATAAGTCGTGCGTATTGTACCTCATATGCATCATTATTCCCCACTCGATCCTTGACTTTTTAAGTTGATCGGCTTAGGCTTAGATCCTACCCCATAAGGAGGACTGTTTTATCTTTTACAACTTAGATAAACCATTTCATATATAACTCAATCAACTATTCTCCCTACAAGAGAATAATGCGTTAGTCATCTTGGCCGTCGAGATGTAATTCTTCTGCCCCATAACAATACAATCGAGATATAAGATCTTTTCCGCTTGAGGGAGATAGTGGCATACTCGTCAATGAAATCCGAGTGTTTGAGCCTTTCTCTCAAGACAATGCAAAGACCATCTCCTACAAGTTGTGGTGGTTAAGTAGAGTGTTCTCCCTTAAGATGACGACTCGTCTTTTCTCCTAGAATCAATCGATCAACAAAACTTATCCCTTTGGAACTTTGACCAACAGTCAATGATTCCTCAAATCCTTTAGGGGAACTTCAAATACTCTGATTCCGTTCCCGTCAGGATATGTAGGCACAAGATGCGACGTCTTGGCGAGTATACTTAGAAATAAACCACTAGATCTTTCATCCTTAAGAAGATAACCCTTAGCAATAAACATAATAAAACGAGAGGTTCATGTAGAGTACTACAAAAACTTAAGATGTTAGAACCTCCCCTAAGTTTAACCAACCCCCGAACCTAAACACTCTAGCTTTTGCATTTGCATTGTGGGTAATTCGATCTTTTTCCATTCCTTTGGACAAATTAAAGACTGGTGGTGAACCAATGAATTAAGATTAAAATTAATTAATAATTTGACATCCAATTTTCACTACGACAGACGCCACTCCTTTGATCCCTTCCTTAACTTTGAAAATCCATTTACATCTGACTAACCTGGCTCCAACAGGTTTCTTGATCAGTTCCCAGGTGTTGTTATCATGAAGAGATTTCTTCTCATCATCCATGACATTCAGCCATTCAGTCTTCTTTCGAATCCTCATAACTTCCTTATAGCCTCTAGGTTCTTCGTCTAGAACCTCACTTGCAGAGATTAAAGAATAAGCTATAAGATCTACATACCCAAGTCTCTGAGGTGGCTTGATGACTCTCCTCGATCTGTCTCTTGCTAGCAGGTAGTCATTATCGGTCTTCTCATCTTTGACAACAGCTTCTGCTTCTTCTTCGACTTCATCTGGGATACGCAATTCAACATCAACACGCTCCACCTCAATAGGGATCTCTCTCTGTTCCAGCTCTTCGTCGGCATCATCAGTTTTCTTGAAAGCCATCTCTGCTTCATTGAAAACTATATCTCGACTGGTGATACACCTTCTGTGACCTGGACCTAGGCACCATAGCCTATAAGCTTTGACTCCTTTAGGGTATCCCATGAACATGTATTTCAGAGCTCTAAGTTCAACTTTGTCTTGCCTAATATGAGCATAGGCAACGCAACCAAATACTCTTAGTCTGTCGACACTAGGTGGATGTCTCGACCAAACTGCTTCAGGTGTCTTCATTCCCAAGGTTGTCGAGGGACATCTATTTATCAGACAGACTATTGTCGAAACAACCTCCGCCCAAAACACCTTCTTCAATCCAGCACTAACCAACATGCATCTAACCCTTTCAAGGATTGTTCGATTGAATCTCTCAGCTAAGCCATTTTGTTGAGGAGTATCTGCTATAGTCTTATGCCTTTAAATCATAGACTCAACACAATAACTGTCAAACGCTTCATTGCAGAATTCAAGGCCATTGTCGATTCTCAACCTCTTAACCTTTCTGGCAGTTTTAGTTTCGACCAGAATCTTCCAACTTTTGAAATTCTCAAAAGTTTCATCCTTCGTCTTCTGGATGAATACCCATAGCTTTCTGGAATAGTCATCAACGATGGATAGAAAAATACCTTGCACCTGAGTGTGAAAGATTCCTTGCAGGCCTCCAAAGATCAGCATGAATGTAATCCATAGATCTATGTGTTCTTTACTTGCCTTTATTAAACTTCACCCTACAAGATTTACCAAATGCACAAGATTCACAAAACTCCAACTTTTCGACTTTGTCACCTCCTAGCAGGTTCTGCTTCCCCAATTCGACCAGGCCTCTTTCGCTGACATGGCTCGACCTCATGTGCTATAATTCTGTCTTCGACACAGGTTTTGTGGATGCAACATTTGCCGAACAACCTACAACCTCATCTTCAAGGGTATACAAGCCTTGTTTCTTCACGCCTCTCAAGACTTACTTTGACCCCTTCATGACTCTTAGGATAATTTTCTCTCATTAAAAAACATATCCCTTCCTGTCGAATTCACCAAGAGAAATCAAATTTCTCTTTAAATCAGGTACATACCTGACTTCAGTTAATAACCTTATTGACTCATCATGGAACTTGAATCTCATATATCTAATACCTGCAATTTTGTAAGATTTATTGTTTCCCAGCAACACCGATCCACCATCTTAATCATATAGCTCCTCGAATAATTCTCTATTTGGACTCATGTACCAAGTGCGACCTGAATCCATAATCTACTCTTTTCTTGAGTCACCACTTGAAACCACAAGAACATTAGATGAGTCAAAGTCATCTTGAACAATGGTTGTATTGCCATTATCCTTACCTCCGTGATCTTTCAGGCGTTCAAGGCACACCTTTCTTGTGTGATCATCCTTCTTACAATGATAACATTGAATATCAGATGTTTCACCACTATAAGACTTATGTTGACTTTTACCTTTCTTCTTGTCGAGCTTACCATCCTTTCACAAGAGTTTTCCCTTAACGGCCAAACCTTCACCCATTGTCGAAGGTTTATGCTCCTTTCATTTGTTCAAGTCCTTAGAGTACAAGGTTGATTGAACTTCTTCAAAGCTCAGTGACTCCCTTCCATACAAGAGAGTTTCTTTGAAGTAAGCATGTGTTCTGGGCAAAGCACATAACATCAACAGTGCTTGATCTTCATCATCGATCTTCACATCAATATTTTCAAGATCAAGAATTAGCTTGTTGAACATATCCAACTGCTCAGCCAACACTTTTTCTTCACTCATCTTGAATGAATATAAAGCTTGCTTCAGGTAGAGTCGATTCACCAAAGATTTGGTCATGTACAAACTTTCAAGTTTCACCCATAAATCCGATGTTGTAGTCTCCTTTGATATATGTCGAAGAACCTTATCATCAAGGCTCAACAATATTGTGTTGTGGGCTTTCTCAATCATTGTCGTCTTTTATTTTGCCATTAACGCAACATCCATGGTCGCCTCTCCCTTCAACGCTTCCAAACAACCCTATTGGACCAGTAGGGCATTCATCTTCAAGCGCCACAGACCGAAGTTGTTCACTCCGGTGAACTTTTCAATCTCATACTTTGTTGAAGGCATCTTTTCCATGCTCACCGCACCAATATGTTATGAATAGAATGCCTTGAAACAAATTATAAATGGTTTCTTTATATTCAAGAAACACACAAGGGTTATGATTAACAAAAGAAACAAGTAAGAAGAACAAGAAGACACAACAAGGATTGGTTATGAACTGCTATTCTTTTCTTTCTCTATCAAACAAGATTACAAGTATACAAGAATAACAAAATAACCTCTCTCTGGAATTAAGATTTTATCTTTCTATTTTTCCTTATACAAGATGAGAGACTAGTATGATATTTATAAAGAAAATAACACACCAACCTAATGGGCTTTTTAACAATTACCCATTACAAGCTAACTTAAGGTACAAGCTAACTTAAACAATTGCGCTTACAAGCAAGGCCCAATTCAACATGCTAAGAAACCTAGAAATATTGATTAATGCATGTTAGAACAAACTTCGACTACAATACACATTACTCGCGAACAGACTTCGACCATACTAGAGTTCGATCCAATATCTCACAAAACTAATGAACCCTAAATTCCTAAATCAATCCTCTAATCTATTTCTCACTGAAATTGAACCCTCTTACTATTCTATAATTCTTTAATTGAAATAGGTAAGAGAGAAAACTATATTTGTAGGAGGGTTTAGTGATAAGTGCTCAAATGTATTGATTTTGAGTGTAAATAATTAGCACTTATTGGCTTAATTCAACCAATAAACCTCAACTTTTGTGCATATGTTGTATAGTTTACATTATAGTGTATATATTGTGTATCGCATAAATATCATTGATTTTAATTGCTTTTCTCTCACTTTTGTAGGTATATAAGCAATGATATTTTGTCATTGTCTTATACAGCATTGAATGAGCTTTCCAATGCTTCCGACTGCGCGTAAAACAAAGTTATGGTTTAAAAGTTATGGTCAAAACAAGTGTTGATTTTCTGTCATGTTCGCTAAGAGAACAAAAGTTCGCTAGGCGAACAAGAATTTCTAAAACGCGTGAAAAACACTATTTTGGCAGTAGAAAAAGAGGCATAAGTTCATTGTGTGAACGAGGCTTCGCTAGGCGAACACTAGGACCCATTTTTGTCTATTTAAGTGATTTTTCAGCATTTTTTAGGTTATGTTGTTTGGAAACTTTTTACCCCAACTTCATCAAACACATTCTTGAGTAGATTTTGCTTACAAACAACATTGGAGGGTGCATCTTGATGATCTAGAGTTGAATCCACTTCAATCGGAGTTGACAGACCGTGAGATTTGTGTTCTTCTTCCTTCATCCCTATGTATTTTTCATTTGTTGGGGTTTTATATGTAAGTTTATCTTGATTGTATGTATATTTATGGATCTTTGTATAAAATCTCTTTTACAACTCTTTATCGATGGTTATCTTGATTTTTTACTTAATGGGTTTAGATTGCTATAGACATATACGGTTCAAACTCGATCTAAGATGAACATCTGTTAGATTATAAATGCTAGACATAGATTTAGGACTAATATTCACGTGGATATCGATTCTTAATGCTCTGTGTTGTCGAGTTGTGTGAGACATCTACGATGAGACGATACGGTTGATCTCTCGACTTTGCGTTAGACATAACCTCTGTTGTGAGTGATACGTGATGATATTGACGAGCGAATTAGGTTGCGTGCATTTGATCCATATATTTTTTAGTACATGATGGGTAGAACGAAATACAACTCCTGACGAGTTTTCTCATTTCTTAAGAATGTATTGATTTTCTTGTTTTATATATTTTTTTCTTTTGCATTTTTATCCCAAACCATTCAAACTCAAGCTTAGAGACGTAAAGATTGTTGAACGACATTCTTTCCCTCACACTGATCCCTTTGGAGACGATATAAATCCCGGAGGAAATTCTTCCGAAAATAATATTTTTTCTTGCTGCTTTACTGCTTCAATAAAATGGCGCCGTTGCTGGGGATTGGTTTTGATATTGAGTCTCATTGTGATAGTTTCTATATTTCTAAGCTTTGCACATAATTGTATATATGCTTGTATAGATACTTGTTTTGCTTTTGTCTTTCATTATGTTTGTTTGAGTTTTGTATATATTTTATTCTCGTAACGTTTGTTCAAGTGTTTGGTTAGGACATTTTCTTTAGGTTGGCACTTTGACAAAGCATCGGTGTGTATGTGAGGAAGTTACTAGCAAAGAACAATAAAGGTGTCGAGCTAACGACGTGAAAAAAGCGCTTGTTGGGAGGCAACCCAACGGTTTTTGAGTTTGTATAGTTTTATATTTAGTAGTATAGTTAATATAAAGTGAAAATGGACGACATGTGAGAAAAAGAATATTAAAATCGATGTTTTCCTACCCGCGCTTAGCGCGTGCAAAGGGCGCTTAGCGTGCCTTGTTTTGTAAAGACAAATCTCTCATTTTCCATCCACTTTCATCAATTTTGGTTTTTGTGTTTAGTTAGTTTTAGTTCAATTTTGTTAGGTTGTTATAATAATGTTTGTGTTTGCTCTCAAGTTTGTTTTTTATTAGCTTGAGGATGCATTTTGTGATTTTCCAAGTTTGATCTTTTCAACTTGTGAATGTATGGTTTTGATATTGTTTGAAGTTGGTACTTTGCAAGGTACTCGTTTATCGCTTTCTATAACATAGAATGATTAGGAGACTTTTCATTTGTATAATTTTTATGTCATTCATTCTTTTGTCATACTTGTTCAGTTCTGAATCACTTTAGAACAAAACCTTTTTGCGAGGAGCTTTCCATTGTTTACTATATAGAGGAGACCAACATTCTTGTTTAACTCGATTTTATTATGTTCAATCTTGTATTTATGTTGATTTGTATGATAGCACTAAAATGATCAAGGCATTTTGTTTGATTTTGAGCATACCCACGTGACCAAATAGTCAATCTACCTTGTGTGTGAGTGAGAATTTGCTTACCCCCTTTGAGCCTTTGTTAGAATCCATATTGGTGTTAAGTTCATTTTTGTATGGATTCTAATACTTTTTCTTGAACTATAACCATGACTTGTTATTTGAGTTCTTACCCTTGCCTAATAAGTTTGGGAGCATTCATGTCACTATGTGTGGTTGTATTCAAGTTGGGGAGAAGAGGTTGGTTGTTAAGAGGTTGAGAAAAAGAAAAAGTTTGAAAAAGAAAGAAAAGAGAAAATGAAAAACAAAAAGGAAAAAAAAGGGGAAAGAATTGAAAAAAAAAAGAAAAAAAAAAGAATAATGTTATGCTAATAAGTTGTGTAGAATGGTGTAACAATTTGGAAAAGAGAAAAAGGTGATTGGAATTTGTGAGTGCTTGAGATTGTGAGAAATGATCACTCTCATTTGATTAGGCAAGTTTTTGTTTCTTTTACCTTGAGAAAAACAATTATTTGTTACCCAAGCCACACTACAAACCTTAAAGCCCTTGTGATTTTTGCTTTTATACTGTTCAATATGATTTTTTTATTGATGAATGCATAATTTAACTTGTTGTTGGCTTGATTGTTGGGTGGGAGTTAAGCCCCTGATATTTTTTTTATTCATCTATCGATGAAGTGTGTGCTAGGTGTGATTCATTTTTGAACATTGTATTGTCTTAGAATTTTTGTCATGTGTTTTGTATTTAGGATTTGTTTCGTTTTCATGTTATCCTTGTAGTTTAGTGGTATGTTTTTCTTTGCATGTACGTTTTTATGTTGAACCATACATTTGTTTTTTGTTTTTTGAAACTTTTTAAGTCGTGATTGCTTGATTGTTACTTTTATTTCCTTGAGTTGATAAATTCTTGTTTGAGGACAAACAAGTTTAAGTTGGGGAGAGTTGATAAGTGCTAAAATGTACTGATTTTGAGTGTAAATAATTGGCACTTATTGGCTTAATTCAACCAATAAACCTCAACTTTTGTGCATATGTTGTATAGTTTACATTATAGTGTATATATTGTGTAATGCATAAATATCATTGAGTTTAATTGCTTTTCTCTCATTTTCGTAGGTATATGATAACACGAAATCGTATATATATTTTGATGCATAATTCAACTGAAGTTTAACTGTTTTCGATCCGATTTCGGGTTATTTCCGTGTTATTTGTCTGATGTTTTGCAGGTATTTGATGATCACGTCTAAACAAGGCAATATGAAGAAAAGAAGCAATCTCAGATGAAATATGGACGAAAATCGGATGAAAACAACATGAAAAACGCAGACTGCTGATTTTGCTGCTGTGACGACCGTCACAGCTCCATGACGACCGTCACACGGGTGACGACCGTCATGCAGGCAAAAACGCCCCACTTCAGTTTCACGTAAAAGAAGCAGTTCCAAGTCCCAAATAGTGGACCACTACTCCCTGATTATTCTGCCTCAAAGTCCACCGTCTTCAATTATAACCGTTAGAATTCCATTTCTATAAAAAGGGAAGAAGGGGACCTCAGAAAGAGAGCCGCATTCATACCACGAAGTGCTGCCAATTTATTTTCAAAGCAACCTTTCCAGTTTTTAATATTCTTATTTGTTTCTCCTTTCTTTTTCTGCATTCCTTTCATTCTTCTGTAATTTCTATTTCCGTTGTACGATCAAATTGGCACAAAGACCAGAATCCTGCCAACATCTGTGGAGGATCTGCCCAAAGGCCAATTGGAATATTTACAGGTTTCTCATTTCAATCGTAATTCCAGTTTTATCATGATGCATGCTATTATTTATTGTTTTCATTTATGTTTTACCTTTCCCAAATCCATGTCTAGCTAAATTAAAGTAATCGATATGTAGTAATAATTCGAAAGGGATTTGATAATAACCGGTTGAAAATTGTCTTTTTCAAAAGTTGTTTATGGTCTGAGTGTTTAAAATTAATTTACTGAATAAACTTCGTCGCGAAAGCGAGAACTTATTTAAAAGTAGTTTTCCCACGAAAGTGGGAAATTAATTAAGGTACGAACCAACAAGCGAAAGTTGCGGCAAGATCAGATAGTAAACACTAGTCATTCAATTTAATAACAGCGAAAGCACTTTAAAATGAATTAGAACTTAGAGATTTCCAAAAAATAATTTTAACCCCGAATGGGACACGAAAGCGTACGTTTGGCCCTTAGAATTATGATTAGCGTCAATAACCATCATGAGGCGAGAGTCTTCAGATCACCATTTTCTGCTTAAATGAATTATGAAAAATATTTCATAAGCTGGTAACTTATCAAATCCCCGAAGAATATAATCACTGCATATCGATTCAATTAATTATACTTTAATTAACATCCTTAGTTCCCTTTAGTGACAATCTTATTCCCTCAAAAATTATCTACCTAGCTAAATATAGTAACTCCCGAGAACACTAGTTTGATTACGAGTCCCTGTGGGATCGATATCTATTATTACTACATGATAGACTGTGCACTTGCAGTTAGGTTGTATTAGACATAGAAAGTCGCGATCAAGTTTTTGGCGTCGTTGTCGGGGACCCGTTTAGTCAATAGTGTAACCTTTTGTTACGCCGTATAGAATAGGTTAACAATTTTCATTTTTTCCTTTACTAGTGCTGTCGATTGTATGCCAAGTGATCGCTCACAAGGCGATATCTTGAAACCTTCAGTCGCAGAACTAGAACGCTTCTTACATCTAAGAAGCCGAATCATTGAGTACCAACTCAAACATAACATTCCCGATCCTCTCACTCCTATTCCCAAATCCGAAGAAGAATCAAACATGGCTGAAGGACCTCCAAACAAACCGCTGAAGGCATACACTACGCCCTCTCAGATGGAGCCTAGAAGTAGCATTGCTGCCCCAGCTATTACCCGAAACGATTTTGAGCTGAAACCATCATTGCTGTCAGCTGTACAACAAAACCAATTCTCAGGAAACGCAACTGAGGATCCGAACGAACATCTAACGAAGTTTGTACAATACGCAGACATGGTGAAAGAAAATGGAGTAACTCCAGACGCGATAAGACTTCGTCTTTTCCCATTCTCTCTTAGAGACAGAGCGTAGACATAGTTACAATCTTTACCATCCAACTCCGTTACGACGTGGGAACAATTGAAGAACGTCTTCTTAGCGAGATATTTTCCGCCAAGCAAAACTGCTATGCTTAGAGCTCAAATCAACGGATTTCGACAAAAAGATACTGAATCTCTTTACGAAGCATGAGAATGATTCAAAGATATGATGAGAACATGTCCTCACCACGGTCTAGAAGACTGGGTGACAATCCATACTTTCTATAATGGGCTTTTATACAATACTAGATTGACAATAGACGCTGCCGCGGGCGGTGCACTTATGGATAAGCCATACGACGAAGCCTATCAATTAATCGAAAACATGTCTCAGAACCACTGCCAATGGGGAGGTGAACGCACTCCAACAGAGAAAACCACAGCGAAAGGTGGGATGTACGAGATCAGCAGTCTTGAAAAGTTCAACGCTAAAGTAGATGCTCTAGCACAGAAGATTGACAGTCTGACCGTCAACCCCACTGCAACCGTCGCTGCTGTAACTCCAAATTGCGAGTTATGCGGAAGCACCACTCATAATGTGCCCGAATGCCCATTGCTAGCCGGAATCCCACCAGACCAAGTAAATTATGCTCAAGGAAATCCTTACGCAAATACCTATAACCCAGGTTGGAGAAATCATCCAAACTTTTCTTACAAAAGTGAAAATGCATTGCAAATGCCTACTACTCCACCAGGATATCAGAAACCAGTTGCTGCTCAGACTGCACCTAGGAAATCAAACCTCGAATTGATGATGGAAAAATTCATAGCTACTCAAGCACAAACAAACAAAGAATTCCTGAATCAAAACATACACACTAGCGAGCAAATTAAACAGTTGACCGAAAAAGTAGACGCTTTAGCCACCCACAACAAAATGCTAGAAACACAGATATCACAAGTGGCTCAACAACAAGCCTCTGCTGTCGCACCCGCTGGCACATTTCCTGGACAACCCGAACAAAATCCAAAAGGCCAAGCAAATGCTGTAATACTAAGAAGTGGAAAAGAATTGGACGAGCCGATCGATCCGAGGACCGAAAACTCAGCCATGCAACAAAAACCAACTGAACAAGCAGAAAAGGAATCCGAGTTAGAGAAGAAGGAAGACAATGAGAAGGAGGATACCGCAAGTGAAAAAACTCAAGCACCTCCAGCGCCATATAAACCACCTATCCCTTATCCTCAAAGATTAATAAACTCCAAAACTTCGGGACAGTTTAAGAAATTTGTAGAGCTCCTTAAACAGCTGAATATTACTATTCCTTTTATAGAAGCGATAACTCAAATGCCGTCATACGCTAAATTTCTCAAAGAAATCCTGTCGAATAAGAGAAAGATCGAGGATAACGAAACAGTTACACTTACTGCAGAGTGTAGCGCTATTATTCAAAACCGCATGCCTCCTAAATTAAAAGACCCAGGTAGTTTCTCCATACCCTGCATCATAGGAAAGTTCGTGATAGACAAAGCTCTATGCGATTTAGGAGCCAGTATCAGTGTTATGCCTTTATCTATATGCAAAAAGCTGAATATGGGAGACCTCCGACCAACCAAAATGTCCGTACAATTAGCTGACTGATCAGTAAAATACCCCGTCGGAATACTGGAAAACGTTCCAGTACGCATAGGACAATTCTACATCCCAACCGACTTCATAGTCATGGACATCAAGGAGGACATTGTTACCCCCAATTATTCTAGGAAGACCATTCCTAGCTACAGCCGGAGCGATTATAGACGTGAAGAAAGGAAGGCTAACATTCGAAGTAGGAGAAGAAAAGATAGAGTTCATTCTTACCAAGTTCTTACAAGCACCAGCCATAGACGATACCTGCTATTTAGTAGATGAAATTGACGAATGCATAAGAGAACTTGAAAATGAAGAGACCACGTATTCAGGAATAATAAAGATTCAAATACCCGATATTTATGAAGACGATGATTGGCGTAGACCGTATAAAGACGACAGCCTAAGCGAAAGCTTAGCACTGACCCCAAACCATATGCCAGGTCCGAAGAACCCATCTTTAGAACTTAAAACACTACCCAAAAACCTTAGATATGAATTTCTAGACGATGAACTAAAGAGACCAGTGATAGTCAACGCCGACTTAGGACAACCAAAAACCGAAAAGCTATTAGAAGTCCTAAAGAAGTACCCCACCGCGTTAGGCTATAACATAAGCGATCTAAAAGGTATAAGCCCTTCAATCTGTATGCATCGGATTACAATAGAGGAAGACTCTAAAACCTCTAGAGAGCATCAGAGAAGACTGAACCCCATCCTAAGCACTGTAATCAGAGATGAAGTAAAGAAATTGCTAGATACAGGAATCATCTATCCAATCTCCAATAGTGAATGGGTCAGCCCAGTTCATGTCGTACCGAAGAAAGGAGGAGTCACAGTAGTCAAAAACGAAAAAAGGCGAATCAATAACAAAAAGAGTCGTGACTGGAAGCAGGATATGTATTGATTATAGGAAGCTTAACAAAGCCACACGAAAAGATCACTTCCCGTTACCCTTCATAGACCAAATGTTGGAAAGATTAGCCAAACATTCATATTTCTGCTATCTAGATGGTTATTCAGGATTTTTCCAAATTCCCATTCATCCTGATGACCAAGAAAAGACTACATTCACATGTCCTTATGGTACTTTTGCTTACCGCCGAATGCCGTTCGGACTCTGTAATGCTCCAGCAACCTTCCAAAGATGCATGATAGCAATCATCGCGGATTTCATAGACGACATCATGGAAGTATTTATGGACGATTTCTCGGTATGTGGACAAAGTTTTGAAGGATGCCTACAAAACTTAGAAATGGTATTAGAACGTTGTGTAAAAGTGAACCTCGTCCTAAATTGGGAAAAATGCCATTTTATGGTCCGACAAGGAATAGTTCTAGGACATGTCATATCAAATAAAGGAATTGAGGTCGACAAAGCTAAAATAGAGATTATAAAAGATCTCCAACCTCCAAAATCCGTACGAGAAATACAGAGTTTTCTAGGACATGCCGGTTTCTACCGAAGATTTATAAAAGATTTTTCAAAAATCACAAAACCTTTGACCGGCCTGTTGATGAAAGATGTTGAGTTCGTCTTCGACGACGACTGTTTAAAAGCATTCGAAACATTAAAATCAGCCCTTATCACCGCACCGATTATGCAACCACCCGATTGGCGACTACCGTTCGAAATCATGTGCAATGCGAGTGATTATGCCGTGGGCGTAGTTCTAGGACAAAGGAAGGACAAGAAACTCCATGCCATCTACTATGCCAGTAGAACCTTAGATCCTGCTCAAATGAACTACGCTACCACAGAAAAGGAACTTCTAGCAGTTATATTCGCGCTTGACAAATTCCGTTCTTACTTAGTAGGAGCAAAAATTATCATATACACAGACCACGCTGCCATTAGGTACCTAATAAGCAAAAAGGATGCCAAACCAAGACTATTGAGATGGATCATGTTATTACAAGAGTTTGACTTAGAAATCAAAGATAAGAAAGGAACCGAGAACGTTTTTGCAGATCACTTATCCCGAATAGAAGGCATCAGACACGAACCAGTACCGATAAACGACGATTTCCTGTACGAACGTCTGATAGCCAAATTAGAAAGTGACATACCCAACTCAATCTCAGAAGATCCAGAATTCGAAAAAGCTGTAGAAGCCGTCTATGCCTAAGTCACATTACCTTGGTATGCTGACATCGTTAATTACCTCGCTGCAGGCGTGCTTCCACCGGATCTCACTTATCAACAAAAGAAGAAATTCTTCCATGATCTGAAACACTATTATTAGGACGACGCTCTACTCTTCAAGAGAGGGGCCGACAACATATATCGTCGCTGTGTCCCAGAGGAAGAAGTAGAAAATATCATTTCCCAATGCCATTCAGCACCATATGGTGGTCATGCTAGTACATCCAAGACGTGCGCTAAGATTATCCAAGCCGGCTTATTCTGGCCTAATCTCTGGAAAGACGTTCACATCGCTGTGCTAAAATGTGATCGATGCCAACAAACTGGCAACATCTCACGACGCGATGAAATGCCTCAGAAAGGAATCTTAGAGGTAGAAATCTTTGACGTATGGGGAATAGATTTCATGGGACCATTCCCACCTTCTTTTGGTAATAACTACATACTCGTCGCTGTAGACTATGTGTCTAAATGGATAGAAGCCATTGCTGCTCCAACAAACGACACACCAGTAGTAATCAAACTCTTCAAAAACACAATCTTTCCTAGATTCGGTGTACCCAGACTCGTCATTAGTGACGGCGGATCTCACTTCATATCGCGAATATTTGATAAACTTCTTTCTAAATATGGAGTCCGACACCGAGTAGCTACACCTTACCATCCGCAAACTAGCGGACAAGTAGAGGTCTCGAACAGGGAAATAAAACAGATATTGGAAAAGACTGTCGCTACTTCAAGGAAAGATTGGTCATCAAAGCTACAAGAAGCTTTATGGGCTTATAGGACCGCCTTTAAGACACCAATAGGTACTACACCCTACAAATTAGTTTACGGTAAATCCTGCCATCTCCTTGTAGAATTAGAGCATAAGGCCTTCTGGGCCATTATGACACTCAATTTCAACTACACTGAGGCAGGAGAAAAGCGAATCTTGAACTTACACGAATTGGAAGAACTTCGATTAGACGCTTACGAAAATGCCCGTATCTACAAAGAACGAACTAAAAAGTGGCATGATAAACGTTCAGTCAAGAAACAATTCAGTGTGGGAGACATCGTATTGTTATTTAATTCAAGATTAAACTCTTCCCAAGTAAACTAAAATCTAGGTGGTCTGGACCTTATGAAGTGACTAAAGTACTTCAGAGCGGAGCTGTTGAAATTACCGATAAGACGAATGCACCGTTTATCGTAAACGGGCAACGTCTAAAACATTATAATAAGAACGAAAACAGCCCTCAAGTCTGCAGTATAGCATTGCTTGAGCTTCCAGCTCAAACACCCGAATAGCTTGTCACCAAGCTATCGCCAGGCTTTAGACGTTAAAAACAGCGCTTACTGGGAGGCAACCCAACTTTTCCCGCATTTTTCCTCGTCACTGTATTTCATTTTTATTTAAAATTTTACTTTGAAAATTTAACAAAAATTCTAAACTTATAATTACTACTACTTTCTACTTTCGTTTATTTTCATATTTCTATTTTTATTTTTCTCTTTTTGTCCTTTGTTTTTACCGCTTTTTGTTTTTAAAAATCCTGACTTCAAACTTCTGTTTTAAACTTTTCAGGATTTTAAAAGTCTTCAAAACATTCCTCCTGTTTTCTCCGACTTACTTGCGAGTATGGCCGAGTACGACTTCACAAAGGTTCATTTTCGAGGACTAGCTCAAAAGGCAAGATTTGCAGCACTAACTGAAAGAGAAATCGCCTTAACGCTATATTATGATAAGTCTACCATGGATAAACTAGGAATCACGGATAGCATTCAATACCTGTTCAATCAACTGGGTTGGGAGAACACTGCTCTGAAAACACGTTTTGCTACCTATAAGGATCTCACCTATGAATTCCTTAGTTCTTTCAGATACATACCCAACTATGGTTTTGGATCCAACACAGAGCTGATTACCTTTCGAATGTTTGGAATGGACCAAACCCATAGTCGGATGTCACTAGCTAACCTCCTAGGATTTCCTAGCGGACCGCATGTGTTCATCAGTGCAGAAGATGACGATATTGATTTTGAACTCGACCAATTCTGGGGTAGAATCACAGGCGACTATCACCCTGAACCAGACAGAATGTATAATAATGATATTCATAACCCAGCTTTCAGATACTTCCATAAGATACTAGCTCACACCCTTTTCGGGAAAGAAGAAAATATTACCACAGTATCTAAAGAGGAGTTATTCATCATGTTCTGTGCTTCCCAGGGACGTATAGTAAATGCATTGCCTTTCATGATGAGATCTTTCAGACGCCTCACTCAGGAACCTCAGTCACCTATTCTTATAGGAGGCCTCGTGACAATGATTGCCCACGAGCTTGGCCTTAGATTCCACTTAAATGCAAGCACTCGTTTTGGCACCATCCGACCCATGAATATACAGTTCTGCTTTAACAGGCGCATTTTAGGAACTATGGGACCTGGACCTTATGAGTACCTCATTAACGAAAAACCTGTCCAGTTATTCACACTGCTTGATCATCAGATGACAAGTATCCACAACAAGGACAACTGGCTTTATGAATTGGATGAGCCTATGGGACCTCCTTCACCTCAGTCAACACCACAGAACTATATGTACGACAATGACCACATCTCTGAGGCACACGATTATATGTACTATGAGGATGCTGTATCAGAAGCTGAAGTAGACCCTATGACTCCTCCGCATTACAACACCTATCCTGAGCCTATCCCTGAGGAGACCATCGACAAAATGGATACTGTTCTACTCCGATTGGACAACGTTGATGCAGCTCTGACTACTGTAAAAGATGACATCGCAGGCATACACAGCGAACTGGTAGTCTTCATGGACTTAGTCAGTGACCAGCTCGACTACTACGCACGGAAATTTGATGAGTTGAAGGCACAAAAAGACTAGATACTAGTTTTAGCATCAGATTTAGTTTAGTTTGGTTTAGTTTAGTTTCGTTTCATCATTTGGATTTTTCGCATTGTCAATTTCTTTATGTACTACATACAATCATTTCAATTTCTTGTTATTTCAATTATAGTCTTTATTCAATTATGTTGTTTTTACGTTATTCTTTGTTTATTGGCTGCTACAATACATTGCCATATCAATACTAGGCCTAAAAGTCACTGCAATAACACTCTCAGAGCAAAATTCTGCGTTCTGCAGATTTTGCTGCTGTGACGACCGTCACAGGATCCTGACGAGCGTCACGCGGGTGATGACCGTCACACATACGTGACGACCGTCACGAACCCAAAACTGCTATCTGATATAACAGGGGTTGCGTTTTCTCTCCCACTACCCTCCTTTCAACTTCCAATCATCAGCACTCCCACCCCACTCCAATTTTTCGTCTTCCCCACATTGCACCATATATTTCAACTCCCATCTAAACTTCCTACCACACTTCTGTCCATTTTTTCCCACTTCGCAGAACCACCACAATCCTCAGAACCACCTCAATCTTCTAACAATGGCGAGAAATACCGAAACCCCGGACATCAGTAACATTGTCTTCAACGAAGGTGACTTGGGCGAGAGACAGCGGGCCAACTACATCGCATTCCATCAACGGTCTCTCCAGCCAACTCATTATCCACATATTCCATCGCTCATGGAGCTCGGACTCCTTGAAGGCGTCACTTGGATGCTTCAAAGAGCCGGCATCTGGAACCTCTGCACCAATCGACTGCCGACGTACGAACAACTCACTCTCGAGTTCCTGAGTTTGTTTACCTACGTCACTTCCAGCGGCGACCTCAGCCAACACTCCGGTGCCGCATGCTTCCGGATGTTTGGCACAAACTATCAGGTGAACCAGAACCAGATTGCCGCCATCTTACAACTCCCTCGAGGCGACAATGCTCACCGCCGCCTCACCGATCAGTTCCAGCACGAAGCTTTCGCGCTCTGGTACCAGTTGACCGGCATCAATGCCGATGGTTGGTACTCTCTACACGCCACACATATCCATAACCCGACCATCCGGTACTTCCACCGAGCATTGAGCAACACAATCTTCGCCAGGGACAACAACCATAAGGTGAACTCGAAAGAGCTCTTCTTCCTCCACTGCGTCTTCAACAACGAACCTATCAACGCCGCTCTGTTCCTCCTGGCCCACATTCAGGACAACTGTAATTGTGGCTCTAAGCCATTCTACTTTGGCGGGATTGTCACTGCCATTGCACTTGGGCTGAACCTCGGCGACCGCCTCTAGCACCTCCAT